>CM067359.1:48503926-49103926 GCA_034401795.1 Chaetoderma sp. LZ-2023a
GCATGACACGTGTGTTACTGAAGTAGACGATAGGAGTGATTGACAGCGCTCATGGCTGCCCTCACACCCTCATCGCATAGGGCCAGGACTTCTTCCTGGTGTACCTGGGCTTTATCCACTAGTGCCGGACCGGGACCACCCGACCCCGCACTCTGGACGCCCAGTACCCATCGGTCATCCTCAGTGACCGACGGGACTACACCATACCTGTCGTATTCACCCCTCGGAATACGGCACCTTGCCCGCACCTCCCTGGAGGCCGCAGGGAGCTGACCCTTGGTCATCAGTTGTTTACTATAAATAGCATCCAACAAATCAATGAACCGTGGATCCAGTCCCACTGACTGGATCCGGGCCGCGGGCAAAATCCCCGTCCTAATCGACGCAACCGACGGACGGGGCGCATCTTCATCGGCCGTGGCCGAAACCACAGACGGGTCAACTCTGGCTAGCCACGCCAGAGCATCAGACCAGTCTATCTCCGAAGAAGATACCCCCGCAAACACGTCACCCGTTGACATGCTTACGGGTCTGCCAGCCATGGCCTCCCGGCCAGGAGCCACGGCTGACACGCCAGGCACTCCGCTACCACATGGTTCCGCCGCCACCCCATGAAACACTCCGGTCCATGGGGTAGGTCCGCACGGAAAACCGTACGGACCCGTAACCGTCGCGGAACCATAGCCAGCCACGGGCGCCAACGGCACCCCATGTCCGGCTGCCAGACCAGGCGAGATAGGTGAGTACCACGCCTGGCCCGGCACACCGGTTCCCCTGACGGCTGGTGACAAACCAAGCCGCGTGGAACCGGTGCACGGTAACGGATTGGCCTCAGCCGCAGGCGGAGCCGCTGACCTGGCTTGCGCCAAACCAGACAAATGGAGGCCGGTTCCGTCCAGGACGGAATCAACCTCCATATTCTCCACCTGCGGCTTCACGGGCCGCAGCAACTTCTCCTCCTCGGCCTCATCGTCTTCAGACTCCGAAGAGCCGTCACTAGACGAATAAACCGTGGAGCCGTCCTGGCGGACGGCTCCCACACCTGACGGACCGGCCACCGCTACTGGACCACCCGGAGGTGGCCGCAGAGAGACAGAACCCGTCTGGCCGAAGCCAGACGGACCCGCCAGGGGGCCGTACGAGACGGCCCCCTCGGTAACCAGTCCAGAATCCTGTCCGAAGACAGGATCCGTACCAGGCATGGGGAGAAACTGCCCCCCAACCTTTGGTAGCAGGGACGACACCAGCGTGGGCAGAACGCTATGCAGAAAACCCTGCATAGCCGGACCAAACCACGCCGGCGGTGCCATCTCCGCCACCTCCAGCTGGGGACGTGGAGCACCCCCACCGGCCGAACCGGGCGCTCCACGATTTCCTCTCGGACCGCCTGACCCCGCGTCAGACCCAGCCAAGTCCTTCTGGGCAAGGAACTTAACCATCGTTTCGACGGACCACACTGCACAAACATTACACCTATGATCTATATTACACAGGGCACACCTAAAACAGACATGGTCCTTGAACATAACACGGACAAACTTATGGCAGTCGTCACATGATGGCGGGGCTGGCTTGGCCTATAAAATAAGCACAAACCTACAATAAACAAGCGGAACGAGACACGGATGGAAGGCAGACAATTAATTTTCAAATATTTTGACTCATAAATTAACCGTAACCTCCCGCACCCCACCCCGCCACGTTACAACAACGATCGCATTGATTATGACGACAAGAACGCGGCGGCACAACACACCCATAATAGATCCTACAGGATGTGTAACGGCTCCAGGAATCATATCGCATAGCATTCAGGGTATATTTACTAATCAATATAAATTATACTCCTAACGAACGCAGCACGATATGTGAAGAAAACAACAAAATGTATAACAACTGCTGTCTCACACGGTAAAACCGCAGACCACGCATCTACTCAAGAATTTTGAAACCACCGATCATTGCAAACCGATCGTGATCACACGAAAAACTTGATCATTCTAAAGTTTCCGGTACCATTTTTTAGTACGCAGCACCCAGAACAAGATGCGCGAATTAATGAAAAAAATTTTTCTTCACATAAACATCCGAGCGACCGGGTGTGACGTCACCCGCTCGGATTCTACGGAGAACGACGTCAGCCGATATTCGTGTTAGAAATACCGTAGCAAACACCTATTTTCATATCTGCCGATCGCCTGTTGGGGTTAAAGAAGGCGATCGTCTGGCATATATCGTTGCTAGCACACGTCCCAGATTCTATGGGGTTAGAAATTGGAACATGCGACACAACGAAATTTAGAGACCTAAGTCTTTTAACTATGGATATAAAGAACAATACAACCTGGTTATCTTGGGCGGTATTCTCCATAGTCCTTAGTTATTCCTTTAGCGCACAAACTATCACCGATTAAAGACTTAGAATCTTTTTAAAAAACACTAAAATCCCTAATGCGAAAAGCATGTATTGCACTTGTTGCTATGCAAACAAGAATGAGCTCTATGGTAAACGGGTACTCGGCAGTGGGGAGCCGGGTACCCGGTTCCCAGGAGTCGGTAAAGCTTTCTAAGTCTATAATCCTAGAGCCGCTGTCAAGGCCAGCTGTATATCAGAAGTAACAGAATGGTGAGTATTGATCGAAGGAGAACTCATATTGTTTGCATAGCCACCAAACAAGAGAAAACTATGGCTTGCCTCCGTGGGGCTGGGAGGCTGGGTCCGTAACAGAATGGTGAGTATTGTTAGATCTCGGAGAAAGGGAAATTGACATTTCCTGCATTCTCCTTCGATCAATACTCACCATTCTGTTACTTCTGATATACACCAGATTTGATCAGTAACCTGGTGGGAAGGGGCAAGCCATACATGCTAATTTTGCCCCTTGGAGAAAGATTTTAGACTTCAAACTTGACTAACGGAGACCTAAAAGGACCGTCAAGTTTACGGAACCGAATCACATTCGCGTCACAGCCCCCCCCCTTTTTCCTCCTAAGAAAAGGGAGAGAACTAACGAACATGTATCTCGCCTGAAAACACCAATATGCCAAGAGGGCTAACTACTCCCTGCATATCGCTTGTATTAGCCTGAGAATGAGCATGAATATATAAGATGAATGAACATGATACATATACATAATACAAAAAACTCTCACTTGTTGAATTACCTTATGATAACAGGACTTCAGACGTACCGCCTACAACCATACACCGGTTCGGCCATCAGTGACACAATCTGGTTGACATCCTCTCGCTTGACCATGTCTGCTTTAGGTTCTTTTCTTACCAAAGTGAAAAAAGGGGAAAAGCAGTGTGGTCACTAACTATCGTTTCAAAACAGCTAAAGCGAGTGGATTGGCTGAGTCTGACACATCCCTCATATAGTAATCCGTAAATGAGGACTCACAGTGCCATTGTGCAACGGCCATGATGTCCTCTAACGGAACACCATTGTAAAGGGCGGTCGAGGCGGCTATTCCTCTAACATCGTGTGCCCTTACGCCCTGCACCTGGTGCCCAGTCGCCATCTCATGAGTAGTCTGAATGCATTCGACCACCCAACGAGAGATAGTATCCATGGATGCGGCGCCATAAGGCTTTTTATGGCAGATCCACAAATGTCTATCGTTCGACCGTAACGAGTCAGTCCGTTTCTTGTACTTAGTCAAAGCACGGACCGGGCACCAGACACTGGCATCACGATCAAACCTGGTTAACTTCGGTATAATGATCGGTTTGCCGGGATATCTCAAAGATTGGTTCTTTGACATAAATTCTGCTCTTGGCAGAAGACGCAGACCTTCTCCAGAAACAATAAATCGGTTCCTCTCTGCCGAAAGCGCATGGATCTCACTGCGCCTTCTAGCTGAGGAAGCTGCCAATAGAAAGACCGCCTTTAGAGTCAAATGCTTTAGACTAGCCGAACGCAACGGTTCGAATGGGTGCTTGGCCAGTACATTAAGCACTAAAGATAGACTCCAGGCTGGAATGACTACCGGTTGTCTCGGTCGGAGATTGCTCATTCCCTTCAACATCACGTTTAACTGGGCCACCTCTGGACTATCCCTGTTGGCTAGACAAGGGATAACTGATGCCAGAGCTGACTTGTATCCAGCAATTGTGACGGGAGCTAGTCCTGTAAAGAACAGCTCACAGAGAAAATCTGCTATTTGCTGAATAGTGGATTGAAAGGTATCAATACCCTTTTCTTCACACCAGTCTGCAAATCTGTTAACCTTGTTGTTATATGACTTGAAGGTTGACCTCCTTCTCGCAGCTGCGATGAAATCAGCAGCCTGTCGAGAAAAGCCTTCCGACGTGGAACGTTGTTTGACAACATCCACGCAGTCAATTTGAACATTTCGGGACGCTCGTGTAGGAAGCGTCCCTTCGCCTGGGAGATTATGTTCGGAATCTCGGGCAACTGCACAGGATTTTCCACCAGCAGATCTAGAAGATCCGTGAACCACGCCCTGCTTGGCCAATACGGCGCTATTAACAGGACCAGACACGGTTCCTCCCTGACCTTCACCAATACCTTCGGTAGAAGAATGGTGGGTGGATACGCGTAAGCGTGCATCCCTCTCCAGCTTATCGCCAGAGCGTCTGTATCGACGGCATTTGGATCTGGAATCGGCGAGACATATGTCATGATTTGAGCATTTTCCTTTGTGGCGAACAAGTCCACGTTGGGTTTGCCCCAATGCTCGAAGATCCGTCGTAGAACTGGAGGGTTGAGGGACCATTCTGTTGGCAGAATTCTCTGTCTGCGAGACAAAGCATCCGCCAGAATGTTCAATCGGCCAGGAATATGAGCTGCTTTCAAAACAACCGAGTAATTCCTGCACCATTGAATCAAGTGCCACACCCTGATGCACAGGGTGGGCGACCTGGTCCCTCCTTGGCGATTTATATATGATACTACTGTCGAATTGTCCGACCGTATCAATATCACCTTGCCCCTGATCATCGGAAGGAATTCTTCCAACGCCAGTTCCACTGCCATCATTTCCAACAGATTGATATGCAGCTGACTCTCCGGGAGAGTCCATGTGCCCGAGACTTGGTGTTCTCCCAAGCAGGCACCCCACCCTTCCAGCGATGCGTCCGTGTAGACGGACAGCTGGGGGTGGGGTAGGTGCAGCGAAACCCCTATTAGGAGATTCTGACGCTGTTTCCACCATAGAAGATGCGATATTATCGGCTCCAAAACTGGCACCAGTTTTGACAGGGGTTCTGTTCTCTGTTTCCACAGAGACATCAGATACAACTGGATAGGTCTTCGCATTAGAGCAGCGTACGGGATAACCTGCTCCATGGAGACCATCATGCCCAGCATCTGAAGGAACCGCCTCGCCTGAATGTGGTTTCCCACTCGAAAACTCCCGAGGATGGCTAACAGAGACACCACTCTGGGCTCTGACGGGTAAACCCTGCCCTCCTCGAGGTCGAATCGCATTCCCAAATAAACGAAATGTTGAGTGGGTGTCAACTCGGATTTCTCCTTGTTGACTATCCAGCCTAGATCTGAAAGTAACTTCAGAGTCAGAGCAGTATCCACGTTCAACCTGGCTGCCGAGTCTGCCTTGAGCAGCCAGTCGTCTATGTAGGTGTGTAGCGCCACGTTCTCTTTTCTGAGAAACGCTGTCACCGCAAGGACCACTCTTGTGAAAACCCTCGGAGCTGTCGACAGGCCAAACGGGAGAACTGTAAACTCCCATACTTGATTCTGAAACGCAAATCTCAGAAACCTGTGCCAACTCCGATTGATCGGAATGTGGAAATATGCATCTTTCAGATCGATCGATACACACCACATTCCTTTCCTCAATCCCGCCATTACCGACCTCGGTGTTTCCATCTGGAACCGAGGCGTATGGATAAACCAATTTAATGGCCTGAGATTGAGTATGGGTCTCCATCCCCCCGTGCTCTTGGGGACAAGGAACATGTTTGAATAGAAGCCTGGAGTGTTCCGGTTTGCTGGTTTTATTGCTCCCTTCAGAAGCAAACCCGACACTTCCTTTTGAACGGCTTCTAACTTGTCTGGCTCCCTTGGTACGGGTGTCCAGACTGGTGCCAAAGACAGATTTTGTGGCGGAAAGTCCCACCACTCCGGCATGTAACCCTGGGATAACCATCCCAGGACCAGACTGTCTGACGTCACACCTCGCCAAACCTCGACGAAACGCATGAGCCTTCCACCCACCATAGACGCCTCGACGTCTAACGGGGTTGTCCGGCTCGCAGTCCGCCCCCCCCCCCCCTTTCTTAACGAGAGAGAGTGAGAACCATTTCGTTCTAGGTACGACGGGTATAACTGGCACCGCTGTTCCTGTCGCACAGGTGCGGTCCAGGCGGATATGAAGGGAGCTTGCGTACCCTCAGGTACGCTTCGGCCCCTTCTGTCCGCCCTTTGAGGCCTTACCCTTACCCTTCCCACCTCTAGGGCGGTCAGGAGCAACATTGGGGAGGGTAGGCGCCTCTACAGCCTTCCTGGGTTTCTTTGCCGGCGGCGGCTCAGAAAACCCAGCCGAAACAGAAGTCGCAATAGGCCTGGCTTTCGCCTTGCCCTTATGCTTCTTCTGTTTCTTCGAAGGCTGTCCGGTTAGCGGCTTGCCCACAGCCCCTAGTGCGTGCGCTTGCCGCACCAGCTCTAGCTGGAGATTCACCGCTAACCGATTCTGCGCAATACTGGCGGTGTCCTCTAAGATGGCCCGCGCCTGGCCACCAAAGATGCTAGGCCCTGTCAGGGGCGTCCCAAGAAGACGCTCCCTGACTGCCGTAGCCGGACGCATATGGTCAATGACCATTTGCCTCCTGGACTTCGTCACACGCGCTTGCACCCTTGCCAATGCGTCCATTGACAGCACCAAGCCGTCATTAACGCACGATAGCGCCACAGGTGGCACAGGGTGGCCTGCCCCCGCTTCAGCCCACACCGACTGAAGTAGACGATAGGAGTGATTGACAGCGCTCATGGCTGCCCTCACACCCTCATCGCATAGGGCCAGGACTTCTTCCTGGTGTACCTGGGCTTTATCCACTAGTGCCGGACCGGGACCACCTGACCCCGCACTCTGGACGCCCAGTACCCATCGGTCATCCTCAGTGACCGACGGGACTACACCATACCTGTCGTATTCACCCCTCGGAATACGGCACCTTGCCCGCACCTCCCTGGAGGCCGCAGGGAGCTGACCCTTGGTCATCAGTTGTTTACTATAAATAGCATCCAACAAATCAATGAACCGTGGATCCAGTCCCACTGACTGGATCCGGGCCGCGGGCAAAATCCCCGTCCTAATCGACGCAACCGACGGACGGGGCGCATCTTCATCGGCCGTGGCCGAAACCACAGACGGGTCAACTCTGGCTAGCCACGCCAGAGCATCAGACCAGTCTATCTCCGAAGAAGATACCCCCGCAAACACGTCACCCGTTGACATGCTTACGGGTCTGCCAGCCATGGCCTCCCGGCCAGGAGCCACGGCTGACACGCCAGGCACTCCGCTACCACATGGTTCCGCCGCCACCCCATGAAACACTCCGGTCCATGGGGTAGGTCCGCACGGAAAACCGTACGGACCCGTAACCGTCGCGGAACCATAGCCAGCCACGGGCGCCAACGGCACCCCATGTCCGGCTGCCAGACCAGGCGAGATAGGTGAGTACCACGCCTGGCCCGGCACACCGGTTCCCCTGACGGCTGGTGACAAACCAAGCCGCGTGGAACCGGTGCACGGTAACGGATTGGCCTCAGCCGCAGGCGGAGCCGCTGACCTGGCTTGCGCCAAACCAGACAAATGGAGGCCGGTTCCGTCCAGGACGGAATCAACCTCCATATTCTCCACCTGCGGCTTCACGGGCCGCAGCAACTTCTCCTCCTCGGCCTCATCGTCTTCAGACTCCGAAGAGCCGTCACTAGACGAATAAACCGTGGAGCCGTCCTGGCGGACGGCTCCCACACCTGACGGACCGGCCACCGCTACTGGACCACCCGGAGGTGGCCGCAGAGAGACAGAACCCGTCTGGCCGAAGCCAGACGGACCCGCCAGGGGGCCGTACGAGACGGCCCCCTCGGTAACCAGTCCAGAATCCTGTCCGAAGACAGGATCCGTACCAGGCATGGGGAGAAACTGCCCCCCAACCTTTGGTAGCAGGGACGACACCAGCGTGGGCAGAACGCTATGCAGAAAACCCTGCATAGCCGGACCAAACCACGCCGGCGGTGCCATCTCCGCCACCTCCAGCTGGGGACGTGGAGCACCCCCACCGGCCGAACCGGGCGCTCCACGATTTCCTCTCGGACCGCCTGACCCCGCGTCAGACCCAGCCAAGTCCTTCTGGGCAAGGAACTTAACCATCGTTTCGACGGACCACACTGCACAAACATTACACCTATGATCTATATTACACAGGGCACACCTAAAACAGACATGGTCCTTGAACATAACACGGACAAACTTATGGCAGTCGTCACATGATGGCGGGGCTGGCTTGGCCTATAAAATAAGCACAAACCTACAATAAACAAGCGGAACGAGACACGGATGGAAGGCAGACAATTAATTTTCAAATATTTTGACTCATAAATTAACCGTAACCTCCCGCACCCCACCCCGCCACGTTACAACAACGATCGCATTGATTATGACGACAAGAACGCGGCGGGCACAACACACCCATAATAGATCCTACAGGATGTGTAACGGCTCCAGGAATCATATCGCATAGCATTCAGGGTATATTTACTAATCAATATAAATTATACTCCTAACGAACGCAGCACGATATGTGAAGAAAACAACAAAATGTATAACAACTGCTGTCTCACACGGTAAAACCGCAGACCACGCATCTACTCAAGAATTTTGAAACCACCGATCATTGCAAACCGATCGTGATCACACGAAAAAACTTGATCATTCTAAAGTTTCCGGTACCATTTTTTAGTACGCAGCACCCAGAACAAGATGCGCGAATTAATGAAAAAATTTTTCTTCACATAAACATCCGAGCGACCGGGTGTGACGTCACCCGCTCGGATTCTACGGAGAACGACGTCAGCCGATATTCGTGTTAGAAATACCGTAGCAAACACCTATTTTCATATCTGCCGATCGCCTGTTGGGGTTTAAAGAAGGCGATCGTCTGGCATATATCGTTGCTAGCACACGTCCCAGATTCTATGGGGTTAGAAATTGGAACATGCGACACAACGAAATTTAGAGACCTAAGTCTTTTAACTATGGATATAAAGAACAATACAACCTGGTTGTCTTGGGCGGTATTCTCCATAGTCCTTAGTTATTCCTTTAGCGCACAAACTATCACCGATTAAAGACTTAGAATCTTTTTTAAAAACACTAAAATCCCTAATGCGAAAAGCATGTATTGCACTTGTTGCTATGCAAACAAGAATGAGCTCTATGGTAAACGGGTACTCGGCAGTGGGGAGCCGGGTACCCGGTTCCCAGGAGTCGGTAAAGCTTTCTAAGTCTATAATCCTAGAGCCGCTGTCAAGGCCAGCTGTATATCAGAAGTAACAGAATGGTGAGTATTGATCGAAGGAGAACGGTATAGTTTCTTCTGATATAAATATAGTCACTGACAGACAGACAACGTAGTTTTGCTCGTTGGGTTTACATTGAACAAGTACGTATTGCGTATCCTACCTTTTCGCAGGTAGATACAACGTGACCGTGATTCATTCTTTGAGCATGAGAATCATCCATGGCCCCCATCACTTGCTGAGAGCAACGCAATGTGCCAAGGCAGCAAATCAGATCTGATGGGATGTTTGGAAGCATTAGTAGCTCGTGCAGCTGATTGTCCACAGGTTGAAATGAAGATCATTGACGGAGCAGCTATGATGCATAATCTATATCCCAAGAAATCAAACGTGGTTATGAACACATTTGAAGATTTTGCAGGAGCACGTCTTCCTCCCACACATTGCTAGACAACTACAGACGGTTAAAAGATTGGATGTTGTATGGGACGTGTATAAGGCGGGAAGCTTGAAGACACACGCTAGAGAATTACGGGGACATGGTGAAGCTCTTCGTGTTGCACCGAGTACAAGACTCCCTCAAAATTGGAAAACTTTCCTACGAGTGGGATTGGCAAGAAGACAGCATGGGAAGTTTGGAGGACTTCAGATCTATTCGAGTCACTATTTAGGAGACTGTCTGATGCCCCGGCGTTTCTGTGTGACAATGACATGGAAACGCTCGAGAGGTTTGTCATACTACTGTAAAAACGCACATCACCATTGTCAAAGGTTAATGAGGCACGAAAACGGCTTTTCGTTTTTGGCAACAGGCAGCTAGAAAACATTCCTCCGACCAGTGCAGCTCTGCTGCAACACGCCAAACGTGCTGCGTTCCAGGCAGGTCATCTTTGGGGCCAATCACTCCACGCAAATGCAAAAACGCCATCGCCAGCTGACTGGGGTTGGGTCAGAGATGGAGACACTTGATCACCGCAATGGAGCTTGCTTGCAGACGCATCTAAGGCATGCCGGGAACTCGTGAAATGTGCTTGCAAAAGTAATTGCACTGGCAGATGCAAATGCTATAAATCCAACTTACCTTGTACACAGTTGTTTTCATGCGGTGCACAGTGCGTGACGTCTGTGAATCATGATTCAACAATCAACAGCATCATGTATAGCCTTGCATACTCTAATAGGATAATTGAACGTATCTATAACGACCATTACTTGGTTCGATATTAACAAATCAAGTAATTTAAACTATTTCTAGACGCTTTTGTTCTCAAGAGATGGATCTTTTAGATAACACATCTTAAAGAGCCACCGTCTTTTGACATCAAACACTAGTGGTCGCTATGGAAGGATTGATATTTACATATTTAGAGTATTGTAGTGAGTAGAATTATAACGATTGACACATGAAACCCCTAATTTGACATTAATCCCATCTCTACTCCGTCTAGAGCTTGAGTAATGCAAATTTTCCGCTGGGAAGGCGGCCATTTTGAATCCGCCATTTTTGTTCGGCCTAACCATTAAAGGTTCAAACAAAAAAGCTTTCATCCGCCAAGCCGACGTACGTATCTACAGACGGACGGATGGGATGAAAACATACCACCACCACTAAACATAAGCGTGGCATGCCTTAGTTGCGACTTAACGAAAATCTATCATAACCACCTGTTCTTGATTTAAATCGCTGTTTACAATGAATGCATAGGTCAGTGGCTTCCATAACTAAACTTTATCTGACAACAGATGCTACGACTAAGCAACCCCTACCCACCCCCCCCACCCGCCCACCCCAACATAACCACACACCCCAACATCCACCCCCCCACCCCTCGATCGCGATCCATGAGAGGGAACATAATATAATAATCATCACATTATTGTTGTATAAAATTATTGTGTGCTTCAATGTGTAAATAAAACAAAAATACATCATTTCGTTAAAAATTGCGCTATATTTTGTTATTATGTACATCCACGTACTCGTTTATCAGCTGTTTGTTTACAAATTTATACTATAATCATTGTAAAAACAGTGTATCTCCCATGATTCATAGCGGTAACTAGGACAAGATGGCTGGCGCGCTGGAATTGACGCGCGATTCGCTCGAAATACGCTTGGCCGTGAAATATATCGGGCCATGTATCAAAATATATGAAATATTTTGCAATAAAGTGTATATTTATCGATAACCAGATAAATAAGGTAGACGTGTGTGAAATTTGGGCTATGTACGTGCAAAACTCAAGAAGCGAGACGAAAATCCGATTTAATTTCAGGGTTTTTTATGGTTGGACCTGTAGCTCCAAGCTCGACGTAACGTCATAAGCATATGGAGATACATCATACAGTACTGCAGCTAGTGAGCAGACTGGACTTCACTGTGCGGCATAGTTGGCCGCCTGCTCTAACCAACATACATCACAGCTGTCAGCGACACTGTCGGTGGCTCCCTGGTTCACTGTCTAGACTGTCTGTAAATACGTTACAAATAATTGTAGCAACACCCCAACCCAAGGGGTGCGGATATGTGACCAAGAACCTCACTGAGCAGTGACGCTGTCAGTCTGGTCGTGCTCCTATATACAGGAGGAAATTACGAAATGCAATACAATAGGCAACGCCTATTTTCATATTAGAGAAATGCGGTAGCTACCCAATTTGCTACTGAAATTAGAGGCAACTCAACATTGTGATGCCTGTTAAGGCGTTAAAACGACATATTTCCGTGGTATAATAAATTGAATTCCAAAAATGTTAGCAAGAATTAGAACTTACTCGCAATATATGATATCCCTCCGTTCCTCCTCCGGGTATTTCTACACTGTGGGACCCTCCCATTGTTGTTTTTAATTTTGTAAAGCTGTCAAAAGTCGAAAACGTCAAAATAATTTTAAAGATGGCCACGACGTGGCAAGCTATGGCATGTCGGGATTTTAAAGTCTGCTTCCGGTTTCAGGATCCAGACTAGTGAAATACGGATTCAGGAATATTCTATAATGAAAATACGGGTTCCAGTTATGAAATACGGATTCTGGAATATTTCTGTCTTAGGATGGCTTAGGATGTATCTGTGGATTCAGGATGATTACAGCCTCTATGCCCGCCTCATCTTTGTTCACGACCATTCTGCGTATCTGACTTTCAACAGACACTTGTGGCCATTATTATCGTGGATGCAGCAGAATGTTTGACTAGGTGTGGGGGAAAAGTGGCCTATTATATTTTTATTTCTTAATCCTTTTTCTTCTTATTATATATGTTTTTAAGAATTGAAACCCCGTCCCTCAGCTGACTATGGTCATCCTACACAGCTACGCAGTGGAGTATAATTTAGCGTCGCAAATTGCTGCATTGCTGTGTCTCATCAAAATAATCGCTGCTGATTCCTGTGTTGTAAACACACCATGTGCGGTGTAGGTACACAACACACCACAGCGAATATGTCTTTATTACTATCATGCCGTGCCAGCTATTGCTGGGGCTGCCTGATAAACCAGTTATTATTATTATTATTATTATTATTATTATTATTATTATTATTATTATTATTATTATCATTATTATTATTATTATTATATACTATTTTTCTTATTATTTTTCTTCTCGTGTTAGCATGATGAGACAGATTTGGGATGGCGAGAGCTATCCGTGCGGACCCGCCAAAAACGTGTTGCACTGTATGCATACCCTCATATAATTGGTATACATACATAATTGATATTACTTATACTGTGATATGTCATTGTCATAACTTTATACTTTATATATAATATATATTTTTATATATCTTAATTCAGGTACGCTGGAGCTTGGTCGTTCTTTGGGGAAATTTAATTATCCGTCACCAAGAGAACACCCATGTGAGCTATTGTTTTAGCTAAATCATGGTAATAAAGCAAATAAAAAGCATGCACCGCAATATGAAAACCAAAAGAAAAAGAAAAGGCCTGGAAAAATAAATACCAGGCCAAAAATCAAAACCAAAGTATGCCTCCCTCCCAAACTCTTTCGCACCTCTGTGTGCTCTTCTCTGATAAACTATGCATCTCTCGCGTCACTACTCAACCACATGCCTACTTGAGAAGTCTATAATTCTCGCCTAGCGTGCTCCCGTGCTTTCGATCCACAATGCAGTATCGTTTGCAATGGGTGTCAAACTAGGAGGGGGTGGTGTAGCGCGAATCGGCCGAATGGGTACGGACCATCCCAGCTCAGCTGGCTACAGGACGACCGCTCTGGATACATTCCAAGCACACACCCAGAGTAGGATAGTATGCGTATATAAAACCATATGAGAGAGGTTTCTGTGAAACGTCTAAGTCCGTGAGATCATGTACCGTGCATGCACATGTGTCAGAGCTTCCCTGACAACACGTGTCAGTGTTTGGAAAGAATGCATGCTAAAGTGTACCGGGTTGGTGCACGTAATTTCTTTTCTAATTTAGCTCATTGAAATTATTTTCAAAATATTACAAGGACGTCATAAACACGTGTATTTACTACGTTAATGGGAAGGATGTCTATCATGAGATAGCGTCCTCACCCTTCCTATCTGTATGCTGATTGGCTACAGATCGCCTGCTGAATGGCTGAGTGTCCTGCCTATGATGTCATGAGTAGTATAAAAGGAGCGCAGAACCAAGAATCGAGACCACACTTCGACGATAGAGAGCAATTGATAGGTTGTATTGCCGGAGCAGTACAAGGCGTGGGCAACTTATTACTGACTCTTGATTACCTACAACTGCAGCAGTGCCTCCGGGAATTCAGTTCTTAGTCTCTGGCCCACAATCGCAGCATCCGCATCTCAGTTTTTGTTAATCCTCGGACGGCTATCTGGGGCCAACTAATTGAATAGAAGAAGCATCCCTCATATCCGACCTTTAGAGAAGCCTTCCTGTGGATGGGCCTCGCGGCCCAAATATAACCTCTCCAGTATGTAGAACAAGTGGTGAATCTTGGTGGACAACTCGTCAGATCTGCCGAGCCATGCTGAAAAGTGCCGATTAAACTTCTGCGCAGCATGTCATGTGTTAATTAACTTTTAGTCCACAGTCTAGTGGGACATTGCCTGGTATGCCGTAAGAGCTATGCGGAGCGCCATGTATTGTGTACACAGACATTGCATATGCATTTTATAATTATAACTTTCAACTGTAGCCCTTCATATTATAGGCAGCTTTCAACCCTCCGATACAGTGCGGAACATTTTACTAATCTGCTTAAATTATTTGTATAAGCTATTCTGACTATCTAGTGGACATCCGCAACTATAATCATTCTTTTTCACCATCCTTGAGAGTGAGCCACATCAACAGTTCGCCTGTGGAGATTTCCAAGCAACTTCAGAATTGTGCCAGCTCACGTTCCTCATCTGTAACGCATCATCCACAGTGACTTATGAACTTTTTCATACCAATGACTAATAGGTACTCATTTAGCTATATTTTTGTATTATTGTACTTTTTCATTTCTTTACAGGTATGATGACTAATAGGCACCGACCAGTCGTCTGAGACCTCATTTTATAATTTATATCGTTAATGTAAATATTATCCTTATTTTATTTTTTTTGGGGGGTGGGTGGGTGGGCTTATGACTAACAAGCACAGCAAGGTCCTATGACCTGATTTATTGTCAATACCGTGATAGTTAGTTTATATATATATATATATATATATATATATATATATATATATATATATATATATATATATATATACACCCACCCCAGCATCAATTTTACACTGAGGTCACTGCTCATGTTATCATTGTGCGAACCTGACATGTGATCGACTAAACCTGGCTATTCTAGCTCGATAGGATAGGTTTAAAAGTAGTTAAGGACAACCACTCCTTAGGAGTCATTTGTTTAAGCCTCTTTTCCAGATGTAGTGGATATGTAACACTGCACACCGGCTAGATTGTGCAAAATTGGCCAGTTACCTTAGGGCCTCTTATTATATTGAGTGAATGTCTCTTTCTATGCTCCTCCAGCCGCAAGACTTATTAATTGTCTGCAACTCCCATTGCCATGTTGGCATGATCTGACTTGGGAAACTATTGGGGTTTCCATGCGTGAAGACCAAAGTGCCGATTTCGCATACACCTCTTCTGTATCTTCGGATACCAGTTAGCATAGATAACCCCGGCAAAGTAGTAAGCACTGCGGGGAAAAGAAATTATTTTAACCAGCCGCAGTGCATCTCTGGGCATCCTGAAACTTAACCCTAATGAAAGGCAAACATTAGTCCCCGGAGCTGGATCTCATATGGTCCGCCTTCCACACACCAGATGATGGATAGGATGCAGAACTCCATCTAACTCCGTACAATGACTGGGTGCGGTCTTGGAACCCACCACGCCCTTATGGGAAGGTCACTGGAGATGGATATCTGCCTCTCACTCCCGCCATAAACTTTTATGCGCTTTTCAAATTGCTTGTGTAATATTTATTGGCCTAGTAATGTTGTATGTGGTTGCGGTGTGATATGTAACTGGATCATTATGTGATTCTGAAGCTGTCACCCCATAACATGTCCGCTTGCTGCCTTTCTGAGGGAAATGCTCTGGAGGGTGACCTTAGGGAAACCAAGCATCTTCGCCAGTCACGCTCATATACCAAAGATAGGTAGAAATTCCTGCCACTTGCGGCCAAAGCTTGGATATAAATCTAACAACTAACTGGTAGTTTAGGATTTAGCAGAAGGATGGCATAAATGAAAGCGGCACCCACCAATACAGTATTTTGGACTTACATAAGATGACGGTGTTGAATTCTATGGAAATCATCCACTTCATCTTCACGTAATACAGCGTGCATCACATTAATTATAATTTCACTAGGTTGACTCACACTACACTTAGCATAGGTTTGAACACGAGAGTGGCCCTTTTTGCCAGCTCACTTCCTCTGCTTCGGCATTGAAGGCATTTTCTTGTGACGGAGGCCTGTGCGAGGCACTTTCCTCTCGCAACAATAATATTTTTGTCAGAGGTATAATGGTTTATATTAAACTATATAAGTGGCCTGGTTAGGACGCTCCCCTACAGGGATACCTCATGGATATATAAGGATCGGTGAGGTAATTCTGACGAATCCACGTTAACAAGACACCAACTTAGTTCTATGTACTGCATATTTTCTCTCTCGTGCTAACAAACGAGTAACATTGTTTGTATAGTCTATTTTTAATTATCATGTCTAGGCTCCTAAATTGAGTTTTGGACCATCATACCGGTGACACAAATAGTTGGGACGAGATGGTGAGGTTCAATCTCGGTGGCAATGGTCGCACGGCCCCATTGGAATGTTATCATTCCACTGGCTCTATGAGTCGGTCTTTGTACTTTTCAGAGAGTCGCGATGCGGGAACCGTAACCCCGAGAACCACAGCTAACCAGCCCTCCCACGCATCCTGTACATGTGGTGCAATGGAGCGGAGCAACAGGACAGACCAACGCGTACCCCCGTGAGCTACAAGTGGTGCCTGATGTGGGGCTCAAATGAGAAACGAGCCCACGCATACCCTCAACAGACACACGTTTCAGTCTCCTTCATTCGACGATCATCACTCGATAGATATGGAAATAGCATCATATGATGGGAGAACTGCATGCGTGCTCACCGACTATGCCCAAAAGGTCCCCGGTGTGGAACTACCAGCACCGAATCAGCACGAGTGTTCACCGATCAGCGAGGGGATCTTGCGCGAGGCT
This sequence comes from Chaetoderma sp. LZ-2023a, assembly GCA_034401795.1. NCBI lineage: Eukaryota > Metazoa > Mollusca > Caudofoveata > Chaetodermatida > Chaetodermatidae > Chaetoderma > Chaetoderma sp. LZ-2023a. The sequence continues at coordinate 48,521,159 of CM067359.1, forward strand.
GCGCAGGCAGGTACTCACTACATCACATTGTCAGATATCCGCGATAGGCACCCAACACCTTTGCCAGATCGCGGTCGACCATGACAAAGACCCCTATGGGGGCACACCAATTTTTTGCGACCATTACATTCACCCGTATCATCAGAAGGTGACCCATGGCCTGCCCCTCATGCACCATGTCCCGCATCTCCTCCTATCAGTACGTTGTCACCGGATTATCCATCTGTACAGTGATAAGAATCGGGGGATGCGGAACATCCATTTCAATAATATATCAGAAGGAACACATCATCACATGGCACGCACCACCCCTGTCAATCTCCTGGACAACCTCTGTACGAAGAACGCCTGTCACAACGTCCTATGGAACTTCTGCATCACATACATGGAACGCCCCCACCAGTCTATAGTCCAACACCTGTCAATAGACCCGCATCAGGGCAGTATTCAGCGGAACCCACGTATCGCACACAACATCATCATTGGGAATCACCTTCGCAGACGTGGTATCAGTGAGACCAGCAGCGGGAACAACCAACACCACCACCACCACAAAGACCAGCAATTCCATTCACACCATTCTCCCTAGCACCGCCACCCGGATTCGCGCCTATAGTACCATATCATGGCCATGGTCGAGTTATTCTCCATCCCGAATTTAGTGGGGAGAGTGACTGGGCCAATTACAAGTGCCAGTTCGAGATTATTAGCCACACAAACCAATGGATGGATCGACAAATGGTAGAGTATCTGGCTGCAAAGCTGTCGGGCAACGCATTACTAGTCCTGGCGGATTTGGGGTCAGACTCCACACCAACGTACACAGAACTGGAAAACAGTCAGAAAGATGCGGAGACACCACCGTCGGAGAAACAAGTCGTCTTCAGCTTAAAGACTTGCGTAGCTGAGCTGGGGAGACCTTGCCAGAGTTTGCAAGTCATATCCGGTGACTTGTTACATGCGCATACCCCAGTACCAATCACAAGGGAGTTACGCATCTTCATCTCGACACCTTCATCAACGCATTTAGTGGGGAGCCCGCCCTCAAAGAAAACCAGTTTCTTACAGAACATAATAATTTACAATCATTGACAGCAACTGCTGTCAGAATTAAGAATTTCTTGGGGCGGGATGAAGTCAATCGCCACCAATTGCATCCAATTAATGAGGTAGATGATGCATACCTCCTAATCACTGCTGACACCACATCTGCACCTACATCCGCATCAGCAACAGACCCATGCACCACACAATCATTGGGGTGGCCACAACAACACCCCCAGATGCGGAAACCAGCACAACAACAACAATAGACAAAACATGCACGATAGGTTCGAGGAGATAACCAAACAGATCTCCGCACTCACTAATTTAGTCACCATGCTGAGCACCACCGTCGCCACTACATGACCAGCTTCAAGTACGGTAGTACACACACAGCCGCCAAACATTTATTATGGATGTGGTCAGCTGGGCCACTGGAAGGAACGATGCCCAAATTGGCCTCCATCTACAACTCCAACAGCTGACCGACGTACACCACAACCTGAGTCCTCGTTAAACTAGAATAGGCACCAATTATAGAGTCACTTCGGTGCCCACTCTCACAACTCGGCTCAACTCCGGCCTCCAGACAACAACGTCAGGTGGCTAACACTACAACTCAAAATCTTACTTATGTGACAGTACACAAGCACACCCACCCGGCTTCACATAGGTTGGGGCCAACCATGCGCACTGCATCGCGGCACTGCCAACATCTCCTTCTGCGAGAGGTTGTGACCCCGCAACCTCCGATCTCAGAAACCTTCTTTCCTATGTAAAATGGCAGTGGTTGGTTGTAGCACCTCCACTGAAACAACGTTTATACAAGCACCAAGACCCATCAGCAAAGCACTTAACACCCTGTGCCCCTTGCTGGTATGCAACTCACAGGTCCTAACAGCATCACCCACCACATCTAGCAGCAGTAACAGCGACATGGATAGCGGTCAGCCTTTAGTATCATGGATCCGCAAGAAGAAGCATCATGGAAAGAGTGTCAAACCACAGTACCGCCACTGCTTCTTTTGCGTATCCACTAAACATCCCATGATGCATTGTCAGAAGTGGCTAACACAGCTGGCCCTTATCCTCGGCTGCACCAGTCCTGCCCAGAATGATGTCTACGCCAAATCACAATACAGCACACCAGCATCAACAACACTGCAATTGCTACCCCAGCACCGTCATCGCCTAAGCAATCACAGCAGCGGCGATGACAAGTTGGTCCCATCCTCACTCAGCCACCAATTGGACTCACGGAAGCTAACAAAAAACAAACAGACTACATACAGGATGATACTGCACCAAAAGAAATCCCTCAGGCAGTATCATTGGAAACTCTTCCACAAGCACACCACAAAGTAATATACAAGTGTGCTTGCCTGTTTAGTGGTGTTTCAACCAGTGCCACCGGAGCTTCCATGACTGTTTTTAACAAGCGCTTGTATGAGAGCATCCCACCTCATAAAAAGCCACCCTTAGGCCTACAAACATATTTTTACAAACAGCTACCAGAGCCGATGTTCCTGTGGCTGGTACTGTAAACCTCATGATACAGATAGAGGAATTGCATTTCATACAGCGTGTTGTAATTGCCTCTATTCAAAACGATGACCTACTAGGTTCTGACATTCTCAGTGCCAGCGAAGCCATCATACATTGCAGACAACAGGGATTAGACATACATGGCGCCGCATACTCCTTGGACTGGAATCATCACTGTACGACACTTGTGCGGTGATTTTGACATCTACAGCCACAGTTGAGCCAGGAGAAGAGGAAATATTATGGGGCACCACACCACAGTTAGGAAGCAACACACACACACACACACACACACACACACACACACACACACACACACACACACACACACACACCCACACCAACACACACACACACACACACACACACACACACACACACCCACACCACACACACACACACACACACACACACACACACACACACACACACACACACACACACACACACACACACACACACACACACACACACACACGGCCATGCTGGAACCCATCCCCAATTACATAATCATCTCACAATGTGCAAGTCCCCGGATGATCGTGGACACCAGCAACAAGGATCATATACCATTTAGGGTATTCAATGGCACAGCGGATCCGATAACCTTAGTACCACAGATTGTTGTGGCCATCTGGTGGATGTGATATCACTGGAGACACCCCTACTGCACCTACACCAGCAACAACTTCTGAGGATGATTTACCCGAATACCTGCATGACGTTTATTTGCACGCCACAGTTGGTTTAACTCAATCTCACAAACGTGATGTATGACATATATTACATGAGTATCGTGAAAGTTTTTTGGCTGGAGACATGGATCTGGGAGAAACTCACCTTGTGAGATACTCCATCGACACCGGAAATAGTCGACCTGTATGACATCTTCCCATTCACAAGGAGACAGAAGCACATCAACAAGTAAATGACATTTTGCGGACAGGCATTATAGAGGCCTCAGCGTCACCCTGGGTCAGTCTCATTCTACTAGTTGGCAAGAAGGACGGATCTTTGTGGTTTTGCATCGACTACTGCCGCCTAAATGATCTTAGCATCAAAGACGCATATCCATTACCATGGATACCCGAGAGGGATAGGCTCCTCAAAAGGATGTTCGTAACAGGTGGCAGTGGGCTCGCAAGAGTCCAGGGGCATGTGAAATCGGTAATATAGTGCAGAGGAGATACTGAAGGCCTCTGTGTCCAACGAAGGATGAATTGTCACCCTACTGTGGTACCGCCTAGTTGGCGTACTGTTCGGACTACTGAGATTTTTTTGTTCATCCTCTCAGCAAGTGGACATGCGTGGTGCATGGATGACAATCTACACACAGGACATAAAAATATCCCTAGATTTGTATGCGTCTTTGCTAGATGATAGTCCTGCAGGCAAGGCCGGGGAAAATGGTCAAAGTTTGTATACTGTTGGCAGATAGATACGGATCAGGCCGTCAGTTGCCCCTGGGCATGAGCTGAGATGGTGATCGCTATCGACTGGGTCACCGGCGGGTCGTCTTGATCATGTCAGTTCATCTGTGTGGTCAAGATGGCTCAATGTACAGTCAGGCCATGGCAGGTGTTCGTATTGCGAGGCATGCCTCCTGGGATCATAGAACATGAAACATGATTTTTGGGGAAGCAGGAGGGTATTTGTGTGAGAGGGCATGACCTGTTACTTGCTGGACTGAAGGCAGTGTTCAGTCACGATCCCAGTACGCCGAAAGGTGGATGACCTCATAGAACGATCTATGCCAGGCTATGGCCTCTCGCTAAAATGGTGTCTTGTAGACATCACCTTCATAGCATGGTCTATGCCGGGCTTGGAGCCCTTGCTAAGATGACCATTGATAGGTATGCGTTACTGTACCTGCTCATTCAGATGCCAACTAGGTTATCGTCCCATGGGCCATGGTCCTTAATCTCTGTCACATATACGGAAAGGTACCTAGACTAGGCTGCACCCTGTGTAGACTACTGTGCGGTCGTGCCTTGAGCAGAATCGGTCTCGAGGATGAACAAGAAGTGGCGACCACCGTCACACATGCAACACAGTCATCTCCCGTGTTCCCCTAGCTGCGGTGCGCAAAGTTTGATCCTGAGACAGTCGCTCATGAACAAAAACAGATGCACAAACACGGAATATATACGATTGAAACCAGGAGGGGGTAGGTCCTCCCAAGGAATCTGTTAGCCCACTTTCTGCAATGGCTAAATATTACTATCAGAGGTTTGACAAGTGTCATGTCCAAAACGGCATCCTCTACATCAATAACCGGATAGTAATTCCTGAGCATTACAGAGTCGTGATTTTAGAACAATTGCATGACAACGCTGGCCTTTTAGCCGTATAGTGTACTGTGGAATGCATCAAAGAGCGATTCCACTGGATCAGAATACATGATAGTGTAAAGGCATGGGTTGCCAAATGTGTCTCATGCCAAAGATGTGCTGTTGGTCAGCACCATTACGCATCCCTACAAGTTAAAATTGTTGGTGCACCATGGGAGCGAGTGGCTATTGATGTGCTTGAATCCTTGAATATGATGGATGAAGGAAACAAGTACATGCTCGTATTGCAAGATTATTTTACGAAGTGAGTAGAAGCATTCACTTTGCCGGACCAACAGGCATCCAGAGTGGCAGAGGTCATGTCTAGAAATGTGTTCTTCCACTTCAGCATGCCCTATGACTTGCACTCTGGCCAAGAAAGTAATTTTGAGAGCCAGCTGATCTCGGAGATCTGCAAATTGTTTCACATAGTCAAAACATGCACAAAGCCCTATCATCCACGAAATGATGGGATGGTAGAGGTTCAACTGAACACTGGCTGAGATGTTGACTAGGGGAACACACCTTGATTGTCGCAATTGGGATTTACAACTCCCATACGTGCTCATGGCATACCGCACATCGACACATTCTAGCATGGGTTATACCCCTGATAGGTTAATGTTAGGTCGTGAGTTAGCCTTACCCTTGGACATGGCCATGACCAGGATTCCAGGAGAGAGAAATTGTCCATCTCTCTACATAGAGCTCATGCGGCAATGGATAGAACAGGCCCATGAGCTAGAAAGAGACACATTATCCACTTCATACCAGCGTCAGAAAGCGTGGCATGACAGGCGAGTGCATGGAGACCTGTATGAGGTGGGAAAAATAGTTTGGGTTCACGATTCTTGACGTTCTGCAAATGTGCTGAGCAAACTGAGTTACCAGTGGAAAGGCCCCTATGTGGTAGTGGGTAAGAAGTCGGACATGACATACCAGATCCGCGCCTCGGATGGCCTGACTTCAGTCATCCACTTCGATCAACTTAAACCTTGTGTCAGTGATGACCCAGTGCCAGAGCTCGGACTGGGCATTCCACATAGCACTGGTGCCCAGACAGATGTCTCTACGGAGACATGTATTCCCGACATTAGTCCAGAGCACCGTGGTGCCAGTTCGACCCCTCTCCTACCAAACCAGGAGTCCGGCAAACATATGACTAATACTGAGGACGATGACAACATAAGTACTTGCCCTCTCCCTCCTCAGCATGGGTCTACTCGATCTGGGAAGTCGTATCTGAAGACTTTCTCTTTTGTGCTGTCCAGGGGGAAGGACGGAAAAGTTGTTCCTCCGACCTCTTCCCATTCCCACCCACTTCATGCTATTAGCTCAATTATAGCATTACCACAGGCAGAAGCTGGGACTGCCCCGGGCCATGCTTCTTGCGGGGTGGAACATATAATAAATAGCATGGAAGTGAAGAGGCTTGATGAAGCCTTGGCCTGTTCCAGTCAACAGGAAAACCGTACAACTCGGGGCAGTCCCACTCCAACTCCCAAAATCGCGAGAACAGAGAGGGATAGGCTCTTCAAATGGTCCTCACAAACAGGCGGCAGTGGGCCCACGAGGGTCCGAGGACACATAAAGAGAAATGGTGGTTTATAGTGCAGAGGAGATACTGAAGGGCTCCGTGTCTAGCGAAAGATGAATCAACATCCTACTGTGGTACTGTCTAGTCGGCGCATTGTTCGGGCTGCTGAACTTGGTAATAGTAAGTGGACATGCATGGTATGTGGATGATAGACCACACCCTGGACATCTCTAGTAGACTAGAAGTTTGCTGTGTTTGCTAGAGATGGCCTGCAGGCAAGGACGGGGAAAATGGTCAAAGTTGATATTCTGTTGGCAGATAGATATGGATCAGACCATCGGTTGCCCCTGAGTGTGAGCTCAGATGGTGATCGCTTTCGACTGTGTCGCCGGCCAGTCATCTTGATCATGTCAGTTCATCAACCTGTTGCTGGTTATGAGTGGTCAAGATGGCTCAATGTACAGTCATCCCATGGCAACCATTCACATTGCGAGTCATGTCTCCTGTGTTCAGAGGCCATGACAAGTGATTCTTTGGGAAGCAGGAGGGTGTGTGCGTGAGACGGCGTAACCTGTCACTTGCTGGATGGGTGGAGCAGTCTGAGATCCCAGGTATGCACAGGATGATCGACCTGGCCAGTACGATCTATGCGGGCCTCTTGCTAAAATGATGTCCAATGATGATCTATGCGGGGCCCTTAGCTAAAATGATGTCTAGCAGGCATCACCTCCATGGTACTGTCCAGCCGGGCTGCAGCCCTCACTAAGACGACCACTTAATTGGCATCCAGTACAGTGTCCACTTGGGTCGGGAGTCGAAAGGGTGCACCTTGACTCTGTCCCAGATTATGTACCCATAACTTGGACAGGTCTGTATCTCACGTAAATGCACCTAGCCTAGGCTGCATCCTGTGTGAGGTACTGGGCGTCCGTTGGCGTGGCGAGGAAGGAAACATACCGGGAAGGACAAAGGGTGCAATGCGACCATCCCCTCTCCAAGTTGTGCCTGCAATACCACCCCCATTCCAACCCGAGTCCCAATCACCGCACTGAGATTGGACATCACACGTCCTGTCCATTTCACACTTCACTCGTCGTCTGTTGACTGTCAATCTTCAGATATGAGAGAGTCGGCTGTTTCAGAGGATGTGCCATCCCACACTACAGTCACCTCCACTACTGGTGGTGGGCAGGGAAGCAGCCTGTTCAGCAGACTCTCGGCTTGAATATTCCTGGTACTTAAAAACTATGACAGGGTACCAACCGTCATGTAACGGGAGATGTCCATCCCCATCGAAAGAGCATTCCCGACCAAAACCTGAAATCGCCCTACCAAGGCCCCCCCACCCCGCCCATAAGCAGTCAGAACATCACCCCATGACACAAAAAGCCAGTAGCATACAGAACACACTTGCCCTCAAGGCTGGATACGTCAATTTTTCGTCGCACGAATACTACATACATATCCGATTATATAGAGAGTATAACAGTGACATTCAACACCACCAACAGTATAAACAGCATGCACATAACTTTTGTAACAGAAAAAGTTAGAGACACCTTTTTCTGCAACATTCCCTACCGCATGAATGTGGTGAGCTCATAACCCACCATAACCTAACTTTTCCGCAAAAGCAACAGAATCAGCATTCCCCAGCTTGAAAAACTGGATCTGCCCACTTCACACTATGCCAGCATCATACAGCAGCCCGAGTTCCCTACAACAGAACACCACCATCATCAGCACAAGACAACATTTTCCTCAAGCACCTCCTTATCTGGTAATGTGGAAATCTGATCATATGGTAAGGAGGAAAAGCATCACAGCCATCTACAGTATGTGCTACAAGGATCCCCCAGCCCCCATGGAAACAAAAATACCTTAATCACACATAATATCAGCCAACATTATTAAGAGAGCAAGATGACTGCAGTCTGTCATCGGTATCGAGTAGGATTTTACTACCGAAAGTGAATTCGATAATGGATTGATTCAAGTATGACAGCACCCATCATGGTCATCTGTAGCTCGCGGGGTAGTGTCGGGTCGTTCCGGTGTATCATGTCAACTCACCGCGCCGCAAGTGCATGACGAATGATGGCGCTGGTTAGCATCCGGGCTCAGGGTGGCGGATCCTGTACGAGACTGCCCTACGGGTAACAAAAACTGGCTCCTAAGGCCAGTGGAGCTCAACTGTTCCGGTGGGGCTGTGCGACCATTTTCGTGAACATTAAACACAACCCTCTCATCCCAAGAGTTTGTGTCACCAGTATGCCTGTCCATAGCAATTTCGTGTTCTATGGACTTACAAGATTTGATTTGGTGACCTAAAAATATAAGTCTATGCACTGTTTTTACCTAAACAGACTGTCGAGTATGCTAGATAAAAATGAGGAGCATACGAAAATACAAGACATAGAGACAGCCAGATGAACTTTTAAATGTGGGGCTCCCAGGGGTACCACAGACTCGTAGGTCCTCAGAGGTATCCCCGCAAGGGAGGCTCCCGTACACGAGACTTAACTAATTAACTTAATATAAGTTATTATACCTCTAAGCTGAAAGGAAAGAAGATTATCACGGACGAAAAATCATGTGCCTCACGCGGGCACTACTCCTAGTGCTAGTTTGGGTGAGGAGTATTATCCTTGCATGGACCGTCACCGCTGAATCCTTGCGAGAGGAAAGTGATGGGATGAACGATACCCGAAGGATTCCCATGTCACCCTTTTATGTAATTCTTAGTATGCTGAATTAGTTGCCGCCACTTCATTTATGCGGGCCATCTGCTTTGCTTCACTAGCTTTTAATTTTTAGAAACAAGAACTATTTTAGGCCGCAAATGGCAGGTATCTAATTAACTGCTAGACACGGCTGTCATTGAGAGCAGATACCCCCAAGACATCAATACTGAAGACCGCGCTCATACATGTTACTTAGTAAGATCTTCGAACTGGATAAGAATCCGAACATCTCGCTACGTAACCACATAAAACATCACAAGACACTGGTTACTTTTCACAAAAGCATTTTAGGCAACTGATCTATCGTTATGGTGGGGGTAAGAGAGACGAATACTCACTGTAAATGTCCTTCCCATGAGGGCGTGGCAGATCCAAATATCATGCCCAGACATTCTTTATGGGATTCGGTGAGGATACGCATCTCGCCCGTCACTGGGTCCTATGGAACTAACCGTTTAACCTGTCTTTAGGTTTATGTACAAGTTGCCCAGTTTTGCACTGCGGTGCGGGAGCATTGTTCAGCAAATAAAATAATAATTAAGATATGTTTTCGCAGTGCTTTCCTACATTGGCAAAAGTGCTAACTACTAAGTATCCAAAGATACGGAGGGAATGTATGTGACACCACCCCCTGGCCATCACCGCTCGGAAACCCCAACAGTTTCCCAGGGTCAGATCAGCCCATGGTGAGGATAGGGACATCCAATCAATTAAGAAGCCATAAGACTGAGTGGAACATGAAGAGAGACAAAATCTTAGAGTTATGAGTCTTGCCGGAGTGCGGGGCTAAATTATCGCAGCCAAGTGAAGAGTATACTACACATTTCCTAAAGAAGAAATCCGATCTAATCATATTAGAATGTGATGAAGAAAGTGTCTCTAATCATTTTGAACCTATCCTATCGAGCTAAATAGAAAAGGTTTTAGTCAGTAGCATGCCGGGCTAAACAGAGTTAGAGCACGGACAGCGACCTCAGTGAAAAAATTGTTGGTAGCGGGAGAAAGTGTTGCATATATACGTGTTGCTGTATAGTGTTTCCTACGTGCACTGCAGTCCTATATATTTTCTACAAATAAACAAAACATATGAACTGATGGCTACTGGCCATATATATATATATATATATATATATATATATATATATATATATATATATATATATATATATATATATATATATATATATATATATATATATATATATATATATATATATATATATATATATATATATATATACATACATAAACTAACCAGAACAATCAATACAGTATCAAATGATCAGAATTATATATTTTTAGTACAGGTTAACGAACCTATTCTGGTGCGGTTAGCGAAAAACACCTTACAGAAAATGAGAATAACTATAAACATATACAGAAATTATATCTAGCGGTCATAAGACCATTACGGTACCTTTTAGTCATCGGGACAGTTTATACGGATACGATATAATTAGAAGAGTACATTTAACGGAATAATTAAAATGTTAAGTATAGTTACTTGAATACTCGGTAGCCATTCTTAAGTTTGGCTATCGTGTTACTGAAATTGATATGTCATTCTTTGGTTGACGTGAGCTCATGCATTCTCAGGAAGCTGGAACGTTCCCGCAGGTTGGTTCCTGCAAACAGGATTCCTGCAAGCTGCCTATGACGGGAGAGGATCGAACTCAAGACAGTAATCACAATTTAGAATGTCTAACGAGCAGTCAGTAAGAGATACAATAGCATTACTGCTATAAAGAAAGTTCCCATACACCGATGGTACGGATGGAAGTTGATAACAACCCGATCACAAGCGGGGGCTGTTAGATGCAGATGAAGATACAAAACAAAGCTTAACGGTGCAGGGTACGTCAGACAGCTCTGAAGACGCACAGAGGCAAAGTTTACTTGCTGTGGTCGAAAGTTAGAAGAACTTGCACAACATCCGTGCGGGGGTGGTTGAAATACCACTTTTTGGCGTGGCCGGCAGATCCGGTGAGTCATCCACCAAAGAACATCGCTGCCTCTACATCTGTAAAATCACATATTCAGGCCGTAAAGTCCTCACCGCAAGTTCGTGTTCCGAAGTAGATCTTGATGTTCGTGAACAACAATTAGAAAGTTCCAAATTGCTCCCGCAAGAAGGGAGTTACAAAATTGTTTTAGTGCGGTGGGTTGGGTAACTGCTAGCCACGGGAGAAAAACCGACAGAAAGCGAAGTAACATGCGTATTGCCTGTCGCGCTCATAGTAGCTGGTACAGGTCCAACCTGTTCGGCCCCTGGCCGAGGATGCTCTCGATCTCTGGATCGTGTCTCCTTTTATACTACTTGTGACGTCACAGGCGCAAGCTCCAACGAATCATCGGCCGAGCAACAGCCAATCAGCGCGTAGCTAATAATAGCGCAATCGAATGTTCTAGAACATCCTAGAAGTTTTGCGCCCACGTGGTTATGACATCACGGCAATATTTTGAAGATAATCAAGAAGGGTTTTCTGTGGATAACTTAGCCATTTATTAACCAATTTTGAAATGGTTTACGGATTTAGAAAGCCCGTCGAATTCTGGTCTTGATAAATGCCAGAGTCGGCGGGAACAAGTAATTAAGAAAGATCACATGGTACCATCTCGGTACACTAAAAGCGTCATCCCATCTTGGTCGTAAACTACGTGCTCTGTAAAAATAGCATCCAAACATACGCATGGGCACTATGCGCCTTAACGGACTTAGTGGTTTTTCTAATGTGATCTCTCTCATAGGCTCACATACGCTTATGGCTCTACCCAGGGGGCGTGTTCAGGGAATGAATCCAGGACGGGCGGAGCGTGGTGTAGTTCGGATCGACTGGTCGGGTACCGGCCGTACCAGCTAAGCTGGGTACGCGCCACCCATCTAGGATTCGTTTCCTGAACCCGCCCCTCTGGGTAGACCGATAAGCGTATATAGGCCTATGGGAGAGAGAGCGTGTCGAAAAACGACTAAGTTCATTAAAACGCATTATGAGCATGTGCACGCCGAGACGCTATGAAGCGCGTAGTTGTGACCTAGATAGGATGGCGCTTATAGTGTGCCGAGCTGGTACTCTGTAATTCTTATTGATTGTCTGTTCCCGTCAAATCTGGCATTAATCAAGGCCAGAATTCGACGGGCTTTCTAAATCCGTAAACCAAAAAATCGGTTGAAAGATGGCTGAGTTATCCAGGAAAACCTCTTCTTGATTATCTTCAAAATATTGCCCTGACGTCATAACCACGTGGACGTAAAGCTTCTAGAATGTTCTAGAACGTTCGACGACGCTATTATTAGCTGTGCGCTGATTGGCTGTTGCTCGAATGATGATTGGATGAAGCCTGCGCCTGTGACAGCATGGAGAGTATAAAAGGAGAAGCGATCCAGCGATCGGGAGCATCCACGGCAAGGGGTTCAAACAGGTTGGAGCTGTACCAACTATTATCAAGTGTGACACGCGTCTTTCTTTGCTATGCATCAGGTTTTTATCCCGTAGTGTGCAGTTTCCAACCCACTGCACTAACACAATTTTGTAACTCCCCATCTGCGGGAGTAATTTGGAACTTTCGATAACCGTTCACGAATACTACATCTACATTCGGAACACAAACGTGCGGTGAGGCCTTTGCGGCCTGAATATGTGAGTCTACAGATGTAGAGGCAGGATGTTCTTTGATGGATGACTCGCCGGATCTGCCAGCCATGCCTAAAAGTGGTATTTCAAATGATGCCGCACCAATCGTGTACGTTCTTTTAACTTTCGACCGCAGCAAGTAAACTCTGCCCGGTGCATCTTCAGAGCTGGTTGACGTACCAAGCACCGTGATGATTTGTTTTGTATCTTCATCCGCATCTGACAACCCCCGCTAGTGATCGGGTTGTTCACACCTTCCATCCATGCCATCGGTGTACGGGAACTTTCTTCACCACGTAGTGCTATCGTATCATTTACTGACTGCTCGTTAGACATTCTATTAGGCCTACAGCACTAAGCAATGTACTCCCGCCATGAGTGTTCTTGCGGAACTCTTGTCTGCAGGAACCAGCCTGCGGGAACTTTCCAGCTTCCGGAGAGCGCATCATCTCACGTCAACAACAGATCTACGTGTCAATTTCAGTGACACAGTAGCCTAACTTGGGAATGACTATCAAGTATTCAAGTAACTATACTTCACCGTTTAATTATTTCTCTATATAGGTTTTGTTAATTATCTCATATCCGTACTAACGGTTCCGATGACTAAAAGGTAACATAACAGTTATAATTTCTGGATTTGTTAGATAGGTATTTTCATTTTCTTCAGTGTGTTGCTAACCGTACTATAGTAGGTTCGTCAACCTGTATTACTATATATATCTTAATCATTGCCACCGTATTGTTTGTTCTGGTTAGATTACGTATGTATATGGCCAGTGGCCATCTGTTATATTGTTTTGCTTAAGTACAGAAAATATAGGAATGCAGTGCACGTAGGAAACACTATACAGCAACATTTATGTATGTAGCATTTTCTCCCGCCACTAACAATTTTTCACTGAGGTCGCTGTCCATGCTATAACTCTGTTTAGCCCGGCATGCTACCAACTAAACCTTTTCTATTCAGCTCGATAGGATAGGTTCAAAATGATTAGAGACACTTTCTTCATTACACACTGTAATATATTCTTCTCTTCCGGCAGTGCGATAATAAAGCCCCGCACTCCGGGAAGACTAATAACTCCAAGATTTGTCTCTCTTCATATTCCTTTTAGCCTTGTGGCTTCTTAATTGTTTGGACGTCCCTATCCGCACCATGGGCTGATCCGACTCTGGGAAACTATTGGGGTTTCCGAGCGGTGATGGCTAGGGTGTGATATCACACAGACTCCCACGTATCTTCGGATACTTAGTAGATAGTACCTTAAGCCAATGTAGGAAAGCACTGCGAAAACACATGTATTAATTATTATTTTATTTACTGACAACCCTCCCGCACCGCATTGCAAAACTGGCAACTTGTGCACAAACCTAACACCAGGTTAAACGGTTAGTTCCATAGGACCCGGTGACGGGCGAGATGCGTATGCTCACCGAATTCTGTTTAAATGTCTGGGCATGATATTTAGATCTGCCAGGCCCTTACGGGAAGCACATTTACGGTGTGCATTCGTCTCTCTTACCCCACCATAACGATAGGAAATATGTCCTAATAATGCTTCTATGAAATGTAAGCCATGTCCTGTAATGTTTCATGTGGTTGCAAGGCGGAATGTCCGGATTCTCACCCAGTTCGGAGATCCCGCTAAGTAACATGTATGAGTGCTGTCTACGGTATTGATGTCCTCGGGCATCTGTTCTCCGTAACAGTCGAGTCTAATGGCTAGGTAGATATCGGCCAGTTGCGGCCTAAACTAATTCTTGTTCTGAAAACAACTAAAAGGAATTAAGCAAAGCAGAAGGCCCGCAGAAATAAAGCGGCAATGACTAACTTAGCATATTAGGAATCACATAAGACGGTGACGAAGGAATCCATCGGGAATCTTCCGTCCCATCTTCACGTAAAACCGTACGCACCCCTATAGTCATAATCTCACTAGGTATGGTCTTTTCTTTCAACAGCATTTTTGTTTGGAATATTGGAGTGGGCCCATTTTGGCCTGCTACTCTTCTCCCGCTTTAAGCCGTGGCAGCACCTTCCCGAGATGGAGGCCCGCGCGAGGCACTTGCCTCTCGCAAGGATTCAGTGACGACGGTCCATGCAAGGATAATACTCCTCACCCAAACTAGCACTAGGAGTAGTGCCCGCGTGAGGCACATCACTTTTTCGTCTGAGATAGCCTTCTTCCTTTCAGCTTAGAGGTATAATAACTTATATTAAGTTAAAAAGCTATGTCTCATGTATGGGAGCCTCCCTTGCGGGGATACCTCTCTGGACCTACAAGTCTGTGTGGTACCTCCTGGAGCCCCTTGTTTAAAAGTTCATCTACCTGCCTCTACGTCTTGTATTTTCGTATGCTCTTATTGTAGTTTTATCTAGCATATTTTAGGTAAACACATTGTATAGACTTATATTTTTAGGCGGCCAAATCAAATCTTGTAAGTCCATAGATCACGAAATTGCTATGGACAGGCATACTGGTGACGCAAACTCTTAGGATGAGACCATTGCGTTTAATGTTCACGACAATGGTCGCATGGCCCCACCGGAACGATTGAGTTCCACCGGCCTTAGGAGCCAGGGTTTTTTTCCCGCAGGGCAGTCTCGTTCAGGGTCCATCACCCCGAGACCGGATGCTAACCAGCATCATCACGCACTTACGGCGCGGCGAGTCGACATGAGACATTGGAACAGCCCAACACCGCCCGGTGAGCTAAAAGTGGTGCATGATGTGGGGCTCGAAGAACAACAGTAATACCGTGCAGCAAACTCACGCCCACACCATATATATTGAGCTCAGCTCAATACCATCTCCGTTCAGCGAGGACTCCCTCGATCAAGAGGTAGCCTCATACGACGGATTCTCAGCACACATGCTCACCGACTATGCCAGAAATTCAGCGGAATCAACAACTCCGCACTATAACCTGATTTTGCCTGTTAGCGATGGCACCTTCCGAGATGCCTCACAGGCGGGAACAGAGTTTAGAACTCTTTTGGACGTCCGCGGGAGGCCAACTCCATCAGGGCCGATTCGTGGACGACTCTCGACAAAGACCCGACTACGGGCATATCTACAGCCCTTCAGACTACTATCGTTCGCCCGTGTCATCTACGGAGACAGTATGGCCGGGTGATAATCCACCTCATAGACAACCTCCCGCACCGCCCCCTTCTAGCGAAATGCTATATTCAAGGAGAACACCGCAGAGTCATCAGGAGGATCGGCACCACATTTTCGCCGGTATATTAGTCATGCCACATATCATAACCGTCAGCCACTTGCGCCACCGCCTACGACAGACAGATGGGTGAGTATCTTGCAGCAAAACCTTCGGGAAAAGCCCTGCAAGTTCTTGCGGATCTGGGAACGGATCGTACTCCTACTTACACACAGTTGGAACGAGCACTTATGGAGCGATTTGGCAACACACCTCTCGGGGAAACCAGTCATCTTCAACTCAAGAATTTACGATGATGCGCGGGAGAAACTCTTCCCGAGTTAGCTAGCCGAATCAGAAGGCTAGTTACCCACTCATATCCAAGTGCCAATGTGGATGGTGTACTCCACATGCATCTTGATACATTCATCGTTGCATTAAGCGGTGAACCCGCTCTAAAGGAAAAATTATTTCTCTGCAACCACGGGAGTTTGGCCCAATTAACAGCAACCGCGGCCCATATCAAGAATTTCCTGGAGCGGGAAACACATCACCGACGCCAACTCCATCCTATCAATGAAATAGATGGTGCAGCTGTCGCCTCGCCCGCCAGTGTTCCCCCAGATCAGCAACACCCACCTCGCAGACACCACCACCACCAGTATCAGACACGCAAAAGACCAGTCCGAACCAAGCGCCTGGAGGAAAGGGCCGTGCCCGCAGATGTGGGTACAGCGGAGCCTCAGGGAGCGGAAACCAGCGAAATAACAACAACAATGGCAACTTGAGAGAGCGGATAGAAGAGATCAACAAGCAGATCTCGGACACACCAACTTAGTCACCACACTCAGCACAAACCTCGCTACCACACAGTTTAGGACAACAAACACTACCAGCACCGCACCGCAACCGAACATCTGTTTTGGATGCGGTCAGCCAGGACATTGGAGGGAACGGTGTCCTAACCGACCGACCTCCACAACGCCTGCTCCAGACCGCAGCACACCGCAACCCGAGAAACGGTCAAACTCCTAAGGGTACCGAATTACACGGAGTCAGTTCGGTGCCCGTATCCTTCTCCCGGCTCAACTGCAGCTTTCACGCAACAACGTTCAGTGACGAACCATCATCCCCAGAAATCAGCCTTCACACCAACACCAACATATATGGCTTCCAATATGTCCGTGCCTACGTTGCCTCCCCCCCCCCCATCAGCAGCAAGGACATCCCCCCTCTTTTTCTGTACATAACAAACCTTCTTTTCTTTGTAAAATGGCAGTAGTAGGTTGTAGTACCTCCGCTGAAACCACGTTTCTGAAAGCACCACATCCCACCACCAAGACACCAGATTCTCAGTGCCCCCTGGTGGTATGCAGAACACCACCCCAATCAGCAGCATCTTCCGCATCCACAGACAGTGGCAATTCGGGAGAGAAAACTCATTCCGCTTCATGGATTCGCAAGCGGCGACATGGACGGAAGAACACACGTCCATGCAAACCACGCTGCTTCTTTTGTGCTTCAACAAAACATCCTATGAAGCATTGTCAGTAATGGCTTGCACAGGTAGAACTTTTCTGTCATCCCGTACATGCCGCTGTCTATATTAATACTGCTCACACAGAAACAACAACAATGCCACCACCATTGCTACCCCAGCTCCATCTTCACCGCAGCCTACAGCCCAGTGGAGACGACGAACTGGCCCATTCCTCACTCAGCCACCTGCAAAGTTGTGAAAAGCAATAAGGAGACAGTCGGAATATATACAGAGTGATGCTGCTCCCCCGCCATTATTGTGGACAGCATCATTGGAAACTCTTCCGCAGGTTCATCGTACAGTAATCTACAAATGTGCCTGTCTGTTTAGTGGCATTTCTACAAGCGCCACCGTCGACACTGGAGCTTCTATTACCGTTTTAACCAGCGCTTGTATGATAGCATCCCACCTGATAAAAAAGCCCCCCACCCTTAAGCCTACAAATATTTACCTACAGACGGCTACAGGAGCAGATGTACCCGTGGCCGGTGTAGTTAATTTAGTTATACAGATAGAGGAAATGCAATTCATTCAGAGAGTTGTCATCACCTCCATTCATAATGACGCCATACTTGGCTCTGATTTTCTCAGTGTCAGCGAAGCCATCATACACTGCCGACAACAGGAACTTGACATACACGGCCGGCGAATACCTCTTGGACCCGCAACATCATCATACGATACATGTGCAGTAATACTTTCAAGTACTGCCATGGTTGAGCCTGGACAGGAACGGATTGTATGGGCCACCACACCACAGTTAAGAAGCAACACACACATCGCCATGCTGGAACCCGACCCTGATTACATGATCGCCTCACAATGTGCAAGTCTCCGTATAATAGTAGACACTACGGATAAAGGTAAAATACCCTTTCGAGTGTTCAATGGTACCGCAGATCCTTTCACTCTGGAACCCGGAGTATGCTGCGGCCATTTAGTGGACATAATTTCACTGGACACACCTGCACTTTCTGATATGACACCACCACTGACTGAGATTTACCCGAACATCTACATGATTTATATCTATGTGCCACTATGGGGTTATTGCAATCACAAAAACGCGAAATTCGTAAATTATTACATAAATATCACGATAGTTTTTCCTCCGGATCTCGGAGAAACTCATCTTGTACGACACTCCATCGATACTGGCAATAATGGCCCCATACGGCAAACGGTACGACGTCTTCCCGTTCACAAAGAAGTGAAAGCACACCAACAAGTAAATGACATGTTGCGAAAGGGTATTATCGAACCCTCAGCTTCTCCATGGGCTAGCCCTATAGTGATAGCAGGCAAAAAGGACGGAACCTTGCGGTTTTGTATCGACTACTGCTGCCTTAATGATCTTAGCGTTAAAGACGCTTATCCATTGCCATGGATAGATCAGGCCTTGGATTCCTTGTCCGGAGCCAAGTGGTTTTGTACCCTTGATTTAGCTAGCGGTTACTGGCAAGTAGCCATGGATGAAGCTGATATGGAAAAGACGGCATTCGTTTGTAGAGACAGTCTTTTCCAATTCCGCAAGATGCCCTACGGGTTGTGCAACGTTCCCGGAACTTTTGAACGACACATTGAGCAGATATTAACCACCATGCAATGGGAAATCTGTCTTTGTTACATCGATGACGTCATAGTCTTCGGACCCTCGTTTGAGCAAACTTTAGTCAATTTAGACACCGTGCTATCAAGATTCCGCACAGCTAATTTGAAACTCAAACCAAAGAAATGTCATCTCTTTAGACAGAGTGTCGAGTTCTTGGGACACGTCATATCCGGTGATGGAGTGGCTACATCGCTATCAAAAACTAAGGCAGTAGCAGAGTGGCCACGGCCCTCTTCAGTTACGGAGACACGGAGTTTTCTTGGCCTATGCCAGTACTATCACCGTTATATCCGACATTTCAGCGAGATTGCTTCACCCCTCTACCAGATCACCGAGAAAGATCGACCATTTGAGTGGACGAGTGAGTGTGAAGGCTCCTTCAAGGCGCTGAAGGAACTCTTGACGACCTCCTCGATTCTTGCTCACCCTAATCCAAACCTCGATTTCATCTTAGACACTGATGTGTCAGCTTTCGCTATCAGCGCAGATCTATCTCAGGTCACCGAAGACGGAACAGAGCAGGTATTGGGTTATGGTTCGCATACTCTGAATAAAATGGAGAAAAGATACGCAACCACCAAGCGGGAATTATTGGCGGCGGTCCTTTTTGTCAAGTATTATAAACACTTCCTGTACGGGCACCCTTTTACACTCCGTACAGACCATGCCTCACTACCGTGGCTCAGGAACTTAAAAAATCTGGAGGGCCAGGTAGCGAGATGGCAGGAATCCCTGCAGGCCTATAGCTTTAACGTTGTTCACCGTCCAGGCAAATTGCATGGAAATGCTGACGCCCTTAGGAGAATCGGCGTGGAGGCTGAACACGAAGAGGCCGACACCATGACACAGTAAACACAGCCATCTCCGGAGTTCCCCAAATTGAGGTGCGCAGAGTTGAATCCAGAGAAAATCGCAAACCACCAAACAACAGACGTGAAGACACGGCATATATATGTGTGGATTCAGGAGGGGGGGGGGGGGGGGTACATCCTAATAAATAACGTTTTGTACATTAATGACCGTTTGGTGGTTCCACAAAGTTATTGAGAGCTTATACTCCAACAACTACATGATAACATTTGGCAATGGAAAGGACTGTTGCCCATATCAAACTGCGATTCCACTTGATCAGGATTCGCGATAGTGTCAAGGCATGGGTTGCCAAATGTATCCCGTGCCAAAGATGCGCTGTTGACCAACACCATATCACACCATCGCAAATTAAGATTGTTGGTGCATCATGGGAGTGAGTGGCTATCGACGTGCTCGGACCCTTGAATACGACGGATGATGGAAATAAATATATCCTCATATTACAAGATTATTTTACGAAGTGGGTAGAAGCATTTGCTTTGCCGGACCAAGAGGCATCCACCGTAGCAGAGGTCTTGGCCAGCAATGTGTTCTGCCGCTTTGGTATGCCTTATGAACTGCACTCCGATCAAGGAAGTAATTTTGAGAGCGGCTCATATCAGAGCTCTGCAAGTTATTCCATATCATCAAAACAAGGACAACTCCGTACCACCCCCGGAGTGACGGGATGGTAGAGAGATTCAATAGAACTCTCGCGGAGATGCTTACCAAGGAAACACGCCTTGATTGTAGAGATTGGGATCTATGGCTCCCGTATGTGCTAATGTCTTACCGCACTTCGGAACATTCCAGCACGGGATACACCCCTGCTCGGCTAATGTTAGGCCGTGAATTAGCCTTACCCCTGGACCTGGCCATGCCACGGATACCAGGGGAGAAAAATTCACCATCTCTCTATGTCGAACTCTTGCAGCAAAGGATAGAACGAGCCCATGAGCTAGTGAGAGAAACACTATCCACTGCACACTGGCAGCAAAAGACATGGAACGACCGAAAAGTGCATGGAGATCCATATGAAGCAGGAAGAATGGTTTGGGTACACGATTCATGACGGTCTGCAAACGTGCCAAGTAAACTGAGTTACCAATGGAAAGGCCCCTATGTGGTAGTAGGTAAGACGTCAGACGTGACCTACCGCATCCGTGCTTTGGATGGGTTGACCTCTGTCATCCACTTCGATCGACTTAAACCATGTGTCAGTGATGACCCAGCACCAGAGCTCGGACTGGGCGTTTCTCATGACACCGGTACCCAGACAGATATTTCCACGGAAATTAGTATTCCAATGGTTAGCTCAGAGCACTGCGGTGCCAGTTCACCCCCCCCCCCCCCCCCCAGTTCTCCAAGCCAGAACAAGGATGAACAAGCGGCTAACGCTGACGACGATGACGAGATATGTACTCGCCCTCTCCTTCCTCAGCGTGGGTCTATTAGATCTGGGAAGTCGTATCTGAAGAATTTTGTGTTTGTTTTGTCCCACTCCCACCCACTTCATGCTATGCCCCCCCCCCCCCCCCTCATCATAGAGTTACCACAAGCAGAAGCTCAGGCTGACCCAAGCCATGCTTCCTGCGGGGTTGAACATGTGGGGAATAGCATGGAAGTGAAGAGGCTGACCCAAGCCATGCTTCCTGTGGAGTTGAACATGTGGTGAATAGCATGGAAGTGAAGAGGCTGGATGAAGCCTTGGCACGTCTAGAACCGCAGAACCATACAACAAGGTGTACCTGACCAACTCCCGAAAACGTCAAACCATTTCCACCCCACCCTCCCCCCCCCCCAAATGGCACCCATATCTCCCGCCGCACCAACACCCCAAATCCAATAGGCATCCCTTATCTACACACCAAGTTAGGACATCATCAGCACGGTCCAATTCACACTCCACTCGTCATCTGTTGACCGTCAATCTTCAGGTATGAGAGAGACTGCTGCAACAGAGGAGGTGGCATCCCGCACCGCATCGACCAAGATTACCCCCGCGGTGGGCAGGGAAGCAGCCTGTTCAGCAGACTCTCGGCTCGAATTTTTCCAGTGTTTAAAAACTACGACAAGACACCAACCATCATGTAACAGGAGATGACCACATCCCCCTATCCAAAGGCCACCCCATCCAATAGGCCTACCATACTCACCCGTGAGCAGTCAGAACATCACACCACAGACAGAACGTCAACACTTACAAAGAACACACCTGCCTTCAAGACCGGATACGTCAATTCATCATTTGCGCCTACATCACATACTTGCTCAGTTATACTCATTCAACATCGGCAACAACAGCATTTAGCAGCACCTACCGGTCTTAATTAATAACCAGTCGAGACAAAATCTTCCCGCACAGAACTGCGGGAGAAATAATACCTCCCGCAGACTACATCTCCCACAAATAACAAATTGGCATTCACCAGCGTGGAAAACTGGAATGCGCCCACTTCGCCTATAACATTAGCATCATACAGCAGCCGGACATCCCGACAACAGCATTATCATCAACAGACAGCAGCCAACAAATCTCCCGCACACACCTTCTTATCCAGCTATTGGAGAACTGATCATATGGATATCAGGAATACACTACAGCCAGCTACAGTACACGTCATGAGAGGACGTTTGTCCAGCGTTCCTCCTCTACCCCTTTCTCCCGACGTCGTATGGAAACAGCTAAACTACATACATCATCTACACGTAATAACCGTCAATATTATTAAGAGAGCAAGATGCCCGCATTGTCGTCAGTCACGAATAGGATTTTGCTACCGAAAAGTTGAATTCGACAATGGATTAAGCAAAGTTACGACATCATCCAACAGGTCATCTTCACTCTAAAGTAACCCAGTCCCGCCCACGAGCTCGGCCATTACAGAGTGAAATACCCTCAGGGTTCGATAAAGTTGACATTCACGCCGCCTCTCCCTCCCACCTCCCGCACCGGCGGCCATAAACGTGTCATCCTCATCCCAGCGCAAGTACCATCCGCAGAGAACCAGTCACACATAACACATTCAAATCACCAACATGACAGAAACACAGACACTCAGGTTGACTGTATTCACAATCCCTGAATGACAGAATTGTAATCGTAAAAATTGTGACACACATGTTTGCGAGTTGTACTGTAATTTAGCCATTACTAAAAACGGTACAAATATGTTTGGTCTAAGCGGGGACGGAGCTAGTTCTACCCATCGAGGAGAATGCTTGGCCAGCCCTCCCACTCGGAAAACACAGCTATCTTGACGGGATCAGTAACATTGATCTACCGCATGAGAGGAACTGTTTAAACCACTTATAAAAATTACTTGCAACTTTACTGTTAAATTTTTGATTAAGAGCACAACTGCTCTACCGTGCTACAAATCATTAGTGCACGGGCCAGTAAAGCGGCATCAAAAATCCTGCAGTAAAATCACAGAGAGAATTTCAAAAATTCTTTCTATAATCAACACGGACTGAGAACTACCTATTACAGACACTTACCAAGACGCATGTTGGTGTAGTTCGGATCAACCGGTCGGGTACCGGCCGTACCAGCTAAGCTGGCTATGCGCCGCCCGTCTAGGATTCGTTTCCTGAACCCGCCCCTCTGTGGAGAGCTATAAGCATATATAGCCTATGGGAGAAAAAGCATGTCGAAAAACGACTAAGTTTGTTAAAACGCATTATGCGCATGCATGCGGCGGGATGCTGTTTCTATGGAGCACGTAGTTGTGACCTAGATAGGATGGCGCTTATAGTGTGCCGAGCTGGTACTCTGTAATTCTTAGTGATTGTCTGTTCCCATCAAATCTGGCAATAATCAATACTAGAATTCGACGGGCTTTCTAAATCTGTAAACCATTTCAAAATCGGTTGAGAAATGGCTGAGTTATCCAGGAAAAACTCTTCTTGATTATCTTCAAAATATTGCCCTGACGTCATAACCACGTGGACGTAAAGCTTCTAGAATGTTCTAGAACGTTCGACGACGCTATTATTAGCTGTGCGCTGATTGGCTGTTGCTCGAACGATGATTGGATGAAGCCTGCGCCTGTGACGTCATGGAGAGTATAAAAGGAGAAGCGATCCAGTGATCGAGAGCATCCTCGGCCAGGGGCGAACAGGTTGGAGCGGTACCCACTATTATCAAGCGCGACACACATCTTTCTTCGCTATGCGTCGGGTTTTTATCCCATATTGCGCAGTTTGCAACCCACCGCACTAACACAATTTTGTAACTCCCCATCTGCGGGAGTAATTTGGAACTTTCGATAACCGTTCACGAATACTACATCTACGTTCGGAACACAAACTTGCGGTGAGGCCTTTGCGGCCTGAATATGCGAGTCTACAGATGTAGAGGCAGGATGTTATTTGATGGATGACTCGCCGGATCTGCTGGCCATGCCCAAAAGTGATATTTCAAACGACGCTGCACCAATTGTGTACATTCTTGTAACTTTCGACCGCAGCAAGTAAACTCTGCCCGGTGTATCTTCAGAGCTGGTTGACGTCCCCAGCACCGTGATGCTTTGTTTTGTATCTTCATCCGCATCTGACAACCCCCGCTAGTGATCGGGTTGTTCACACCTTCCATTCGTGCCATCGGTGTACGGGAACTTTCTTCACTACATACTATCGTATCTTTTACTGACTGCTCGTTAGACATTCTATTAGGCCTACAGCCCTAAGCAATGTAGTCCCGCCATGAGTGTTCTTGCGGAACTCTTGTCTGCGGGAACCAGCCTGCGGGAACTTTCCAGCTTCCGGAGAGCGCATCATCTCACGGCGACTACAGAGCTACGTGTCAATTTCAGCGTAACTATACTTCACCGTTTAATTATTTCTCTATATAGGTTTTGTTAATTATCTCGTATCCGTACTAACGGTTCCGATGACTAAAAGGAACCATAACAGTCTTAGGACCAATAGTTATAATTTCTATATTTGTTAAATAGTTATTTTCATTTTCCTCAATGTGTTGCTAACCGCACTATAGTAGGTTCGTCAACCTGTATTACTATATATATATATATCTTAATCATTGCCACCGTATTGTTTGTTCTGGTTAGATTATGTATGTATATGGCCAGTGGTCATCCGTTAAATTGTTTTGCTTAAGCATAGAAAATATAGGAATGCAGTGCACGTAGGAAACACTATGCAGCAACATTTATATATGCAGCATTTTCTCCTACCACCAACAATTTTTCATTGAGGTGGCCGTCCGTGCATGCTACCGACTAAACCTTTTCTATTCAGCTCGATAGGATAGGTTCAAAATGATTAGAGACACTTTCTTCATTACATACTGTAATATATTCTTCTCTTCCGGCAGTGCGATAATCTAGCCCCGCACTCCGGTAAGACTCATAACTCCAAGATTTTGTCTCTCTTCATATTCCTTTTAGCCTTGTGGATTCTTAATTGGTTGGACGTCCCTATCCGCACCATGGGCTGATCCGACTCTGGGAAACCATTGGGGTTTTCGAGCGGTGATGGCTAGGGTGTGGTATCACACACACTCCCATGTATCTTCGGATACTTAGTAGAAAATACTGTAAGCCAATGTAGGAAAGCACTGCGAAAACACATGTATTAATTATTATTTATTTACTGACAACCCTCCCGTACCGCAGTGCAAAACTGGCAACTTGTATATAAACCTAAAGACAGGTTAAACGGTTAGTTCCATAGGACCCGGTGACGGGCGAGATATGTATGCTCACCGAATTCTGTTTAAATGTCTGGGCATGATATTTAGATCTGCCAGGCCATTACGGGAAGGACAATTAACGGTGTGCATTCGTCTCTCTTACCCCCACCATAACGATAGGAAATATGTCCTAATAATGCTTCCGTGAAATGTAAGCCATATCCTGTAATGTTTCATGTGGTTGCAAGGCGGAATGTCCAGATTCTCACCCAGTTCGGAGATCCTGCTAAGTAACATGTATGAGCGCTGTCTACGGTATTGATGTCCTCGGGCATCTGTTCTCCATGACAGTTGTGTCTAATAGCTAGGTAGATATCGGCCAGTTGCGACCTAAACTAATTCTTGTTCTGAAAACAACTAAAAGGAATTAAGCAAAGCAGAAGGCCCGCAGAAATAAAGCGGCAACGACTAACTTAGCATTATTAGGAATCACATAAGACGGTGATGAAGGAATCCATCAGGAATCTTCCGTCCCACCTTCATGTAAAACAGGACGTACCCCTATATTCATAATCTCACTAGGTATGGTCTTTTCTTACTACAGCATTTTTGTTTGGAATATTGGAGTGGGCCCATTTTTGCCTGCTACTCTTCTCCCGCTTTAGGCCGTGGTAGCACCTTCCAGAGATGGTGGCCGCATGAGGCACATCACTTTTTCGTCTGAGATAGCCTTCTTCCTTTCAGCTGAGAGGTATAATAACCTATATTAAGTTAAAAAGCTATGTCTCGTGTATGGGAGCCTCCCTTGCGGGGATACCTCTGTGGACCTACGAGTCTGTGTGGTATCTGCGGGAGCCCCATGTTTAAAAGTTCATCTACCTGCCTCTATGGCTTGTATTTTCGTATGCTCTTATTGTAGTTTTATCTAGCATATTTTAGGTAAACACATTGTATAGACGTATATTTTTAGGTCACCAAATCAAATCTTGTAAGTCCATAGATTACGAAATTGCTATGGACAGGCATACTGGTGACACAAACTCTTGGGATGAGACCATTGTGTTTAATGTTCACGACAATGGTTGCACGGCCCCACCGGAACGATTGAGTTAGGAGATGGTTTTTGTTTACCGCAGGGCAGTCTCGTTCAGGGTCTGTCACCCCGAGACTGGATGCTAACCAGCGTCGTCACTTGTCGTGCATTTACTGCGTGGCGAGTCGACATGAGACATCGGAACAGCCCGACACCACCCGGCGAGCTACAGTACCCAGCTTAGCTGGTACGGCCGGTATCCGACCGGTCGATCCGAACTACACCACCTCCTCCTAGTTTGATAACCATGGCAAGCGATCGTGCATGGCGGATCGACGCACGGACATATGCTAGGCGGGAATTATAGACTTCCTGGGTAGGCACGTGGCCGGAGAGGAGTAGTGACGCAAAAGACGCGTATTCAAGAGACAGAGCACATAGAGGTGCCAAAGAGGAGGGGGAGGCATACTTTTAAATGGCTGAGTGAGGAAAGGGCCAGTTCGTCGTCGCTGATGCTGTGAGGGCTGCAGTGAAGGCGGAGCTGTGGGTAGCAATGATGATGGAGATGTTGCCATGTCAGTGTATGCTGTATTAGTGTAGACAGCAGTGCGCATGGGATGATGGATAAGCTCCACCTGCGCAAGCCATTTCTTACAATGCTTCATTGGATGTTTTGGTGAAGCACAGAAGAAACAGTGATGCCACCAGGGACGTGTTTTTCCCCGTCTACATCGGCGCTTGCGAATCCATGAGGTGGAGTGAATTCTCTCTCCTGATTCGCTGCTGTTTGTGGATGCTGGGATGATGTTGGGTGAGGTGGTGTTTTGCATAGGACCAAAGGACACCGAGAATTCAGTGTCTTGGTGGCGGGACATGGTGCTTGCAAAAACGTTGTTTCAGCGGAGGTGCTACAACCTACCACTGCCGTTTTACACAGGAAAGAAGGCTTGTTATGTGTGGAAAAAGAGGGGGATGGCAATGCTGTGGATGGGGGAGACGAATGATGACGCTGGTTAGCATCCGGTCTCGGGGTGACGGATCCTGTACGAGACTGCTCTACGGGTAACAAAATCTGGCTCCTAAGGCCAGTGGAGCTCAACTGTTCCGGTGGGGCCGTGCGACCATTGTCGCGAACATTAAACACAACTGTCCCATCCCAAGAGTTTGTGTCACCAGTATGCCTGTCCATAGCAATTTCGTGATCTATGGACTTACAAGATTTGATTTGGTGACCTAAAAATATATGTCTATACAATGTTTTCACCTAAACAGACTGTCAAGTACGCTAGATAAAAATGAGGAGCATACGAAAATACAAGACATAGAGACAGCCAGATGAACCTTTAAACGTGGGGCTCCCGGAGGTACCACACAGACTCGTATGTCAGCAGAGGTATCCCCGCAAGGGAGGCTCCCGTACACGAGACTTAACTAATTAACTTAATATAAGTTATTATAGACTCTAAGCTGAAAGAAAGGAAGATTATTACGGACGAAAAATCATGTGCCTCATGCGGGCACTACTCCTAGTGCTAGTTTGGGTGAGGAGTATTATCCTCGTGTGGACCGTCATCGCTGAATCCTTGCGAGAGGCAGGTGCCTCGTGCGGGCCTCCGTCACGGGAAAGTATCGCCACTGCTTAAAGCGGGACAAGAGCAGTAGGCAAAAATGGGTGCACTCTTAATATTTAACCACAATGTTTGAAACAGAAAAGACCATACCTAGTGAGATTATGACTATATGGTTGCGTGCTGTTTTACGTGAAGACGGGATGAACGATTCCTGAAGGATTCCCATGTCACTGTTTTATGTAATTCTTAGTATGCTGAATTAGTAGCCGCCGCTTTATTTATGCGGCCTTCTGCTTTGCTTCACTAGCTTTTAATTTTTAGAAACAAGGACTATTTTAGGCCGCAAATGGCAGGTATCTACTTGACTGTTAGACACGGCTGTCATTGAGAACAGATACACCAAGATATCAATACTGAAGACAGCGCTCATACATGTTACTTAGTAAGATCTCCAAACTGGATAAGAATCCGAACATCTCGCTCTGTAACCACATAAAACGTCACAAGACACTGGCTACTTTTCACAAAAGCATTTTAGGCAACTGATCTATCATTAAGGTGTGAGTAAGAGAGACAAATACTCACTGTAAATGTCCTTCCCATGAGGGCGTGGCAGATCTAAATATCATGCCCAGACATTCTTTTTGGCATTCGGTGGGGATACGGATCTCGCCCGTCACTGGGTCATATGGAACAAACCGTTTAACCTGTCTTTAGGTTTATGTACAAGCTGCCCAGTTTTTCACTGCGCAGTGCGGGAGCATTGTTCAGCACATAAAATAATAATTAAGATATGTTTTCGCAGTGCTTTCCTGCATTGGCAAAAGTGCTAACTACTAAGTATCCGAAGATATGGAGGGAACGTTTGTGACACCACACCTTGGCCATCACCGCTCGGAAACCCCAACAGTTTCCCAGGGTCGGATCAGCCCAAGGTGCGGATAGGGACATCCAAACAATTAAGAAGCCACAAGGCTGAGTGGAACATGAAGAGAGACAAAATCCTAGAGTTATGAGTCTTGCCGGAGTGCAGGGCTAAATTATCGCAGCTACCAGTAGAGAAGAGTATACTACACATTTCCTAACGAAGAAATCGTCTCTAATCATATTAAACCTATCCTATCGAGCTGAATAGAAACGGTTTCAGTCGGTAGCATGCCGGGCTAAACAGAGTTATGGCACGGACAGCGACCTCAGTGAAAAGATTGTTGGTGGCGGGAGAAAGTGTTGCATATATAAGTACATGTTGCTGTATAGTGTTTCATATGTGCACTGCAGTCCTATATCTTTTCTACAAATAAACAAAACATATGAACTGATGGCTGCTGGCCATATATATATATATATATACACCTGTGCAAAAGTTAAGTACCACCCTATTTTTACGCACATGCGAGGGTATATTCATGTGCTATGAAGAAAGCAATAGCATAAACATTTATGTACCCATCCATCTTAGTGCAAGAGGTAATAATGCAACTAGAGGAATGCTGATTATGATGGTGGGGAAACACTGTATGTTTTTGTTTGAACTTGAAAACGAGGCCTGAATATGGTTACGTTGACACAACTGACAACTATTGCCCTACAGTTGACACACGTGGCTAGATTGTCATTAATGGTGTCTGAAAACGAAGTTTAACATCTGTGCACGAGTTTGAGACTGTCATTATTAATACCGGGTATATCCACCTTGTGCCTGGATGACGGCCTGGACACGACGTCTCATGCTGGTCACCAACCGACTGATACGCCATTGTGGTATTCGTTGCCATTCAAGATGGAGTGCGTCTGTTAATTCCTGTAGGTTCTGCACAGGAGGATCCCTCCTTCTCACCATGTTTCCCAGAATGTCCCAGATATGCTCAATAGGGTTCATGTCAGGGCTCCTTGCTTGCCATGGCAGGGTTTCGATGGCATTCTGGCGGAGGTATTCATGCACAGCTCTAGCACGATGTGGTCGGGCGTTGTCATCCATGAATATAGGGTGGGTTCCAGGTGCATGATTTACAAAATGAGGGACCACAACTCTATCCAGTATGGAATCTTGATATCTTTGTCCATTTAGTGTTCCAGCTACAGTCAACAGATCCAGCTTACAATCAAATGAGATGCACCCCCATATCATAACGGAACCTCCACCAAATGGAACTTCTTCCATGATGTTACGTTGGTCGTACGCCGTGCATCTGGACCTCCATACACGAGTTCGACCATCTGTGGCATGAAGCAGGAACCGACTTTCATCGGACCAGTGTACCCGTCTCCAGGATCTCATGTTCCAGTGTCTTCTTTCGTTGCACCACCTCAGACGCTCCTCGTTGTGGTGTGCAGTGAGGAGAGGACGTCTGACAGGTCTCCTAGCTTTCATGCCAGCAGCATACAGTCTCCTTTTGATGGTAGACATTGACACTCTATTGCGCGTTTCCCATTGCTGCCTGAGCCCTCTGCTGTTGGTGAATGGAGATCTCCTAACAAGGCGTACTAGGGCTCGATCATCACGGGCAGTAGTCTTCTTCGGTCTTCCAGATCTAGGCCTGTCGTTCACCTCGTTAGTTTGCCCATGTTTTGCAATCAAACGACTGATTACAGTATGGTTAATGTTCAGCTGTCTGCCAATCTCTCTGCATGACATACCAGTGGTATGCATGCCTATGATTTGCCATTTCACACGATCACTTAACCTTCGTCTTGCCATAGCGGTTCACAATCAAGAGCTAATTCTCTCTGTACAAATAAACCACGGTCATGAACACAAAATTCCTAATCTTGTCGCCTAAATCTGTATGTAATGTTCTACACCTCAAACTGGACTTTTACATAACTGAACACGTGTGCTGTTTCCCGCCACGCACGGACATCAAGCGGCGTGAAGTCATGCATGCATGTGCATTTCGTACTTGGAATTATGTCAGCAAACGCGGGGACAAAAAGTATGGCAGCCTAGTTGTACCATCATGTTTCTACGTTCTATTGTTTTTGCTGGTGCTTAACTTTTGCACAGGTGTGTATATATATATATATATATATATATATATATATATATATATATATATATATATAAATAAACTAACCAGAACAATCAATACAGCATCAAATAATCAGAATTATATATTTTTAGTACATGTTAACGAATCTACTATTGTGCGGTTAGTGAAAAACACCTTACAGAAAATGAGAATAACTATAAACATATACAGAAATTATAACTAGTGGTCCTAAGACCGTTACGGTACCTTTTAGTCATCGGGACCGTTTATATGGATACGATATAATTAGAAGAGTACATTTAACGGAATAATTAAAATGTTAAGTATAGTTACTTGAATACTCGGTAGCCATTCTTAAGTTTGGCTTTCGTGTTACTGAAATTGATACGTCATTCTTTGGTTGACGTGAGTTGGTGCATTCTCAGGAAGCTGGAAAGTTCCCGCAGGTTAGTTCCCGCAAACAGGATTCCCGCAAGCTGCCTATGATGGGAGCGGATCGAACTCAAGACTGTAATCACAATATAGAATGTCTAACGAGCAGTCAGTAAGAGATACAATAGCATTACTGCTATAAAGAAAGTTCCCATACACCGATGGTACGGATGGAAGTTGATAACAACCCGATCACAAGCGGGGGTTGTTAGATGCAGATGAAGATACAAAACAAAGCTTAAAAGTGCTGGGTACGTCAGCCAGCTCTGAAGATGCACCGGGCAAAGTTTACTTGCTTCGGTCGAAAGTTAGAAGAACGTGCACGACATCAGTGCAGTGACGGTTGAAATACCACTTTTTGGCATGGCCAGCAGATCCAGCAAGTCATCCACCAAAGAACATCGCTGCCTCTAGATCTGTAGAATCACATAGTCAGGCCGTAAAGGCCTCACCGTAAGTTCGTGTTCCGAAGTAGATCTTGATATTCATGAACAATAATTAGAAAGTCTCAAATTGCTCTCGCAAGAAGGGAGCTACAAAATTGTTTTATTGCGGTGGGTTGGGTAACTGCTAGCTACGGGAGAAAAACTGACAGAAAGCGAAGTAATATGCATATTGTCTGTCGCGCTGATAGTAGCTGGTACAGGTCCAACCTGTTCGGCCCCTGGCCGAGGATGCTCTTGATCTCTGGATCGCGTCTCCTTTTATATTACTCGTGACGTCACAGGCGCAAGCTCCAACCAATCATCGGCCGAGCAACAGCCAATCAGCGTGTAGCTAATAATAGCGCAGTCGAATATTCCAGAACATTCTAGAAGTTCTCTGCCCACGTGGTTATGACATCACGGCAATATTTTGAAGATAATCAAGAAAGGTTTTCTATGGATAACTTAGCCATTTCTTAACCGATTTTGAAATGGTTTACAGATTTAGAAAGCCCGTCGAATTCTGGTCTTGGTAAATGCCAGATTCGGCGGGAACAAGTAACTAAGAAAGATTACATGGTACCATCTCGGTACACTAAAAGCGTCATCTCATCTTGGTCATGCTCTGTAAAAATAGCATCCAAGTTTGCGCATGCACACTGTGCGCTTTAACGGACTTAATCGTTTTTATAACGCGATCTCTCTCATAGGCCCATATACGCTTATGGCTCTAACCATGGGGGGGGGGGGGCGTGTTCAGGGAACGAATCCAGGACGGGCGGCGCGTACCCAGCTTAGCTGGTATGGCTGGTACCTGCCCGGTCGACCCGAACTACACATCCGAGCTCTAAAGTAACTCTGTCCCATTCTAAAAAAGGACTCGACCATTACAGAGTGAAATTCATCATGTCTGATAAAGTTGACACCGTATGCACCGCAGTGCCCCTCCCCCAACAGCGCAACAGCCATCTGCAGATAAGCAGCCATGCATATCAATCAAATTCACCAACATAACAGAGACACAGACACTCAGGATGACTGTTTCACAATCTCCATACGACGGTATTGTACATTGTAAACTGTGGCACGTGCATTCCGAGTTGTACCGTAATAATTAAGTTTGGTCTAGGTGAGGTGAGACGAGTCCTACAGATAGGGGAAGATGCTTGGCAGTCTCCCCACCCAGAAAATACAGTCTAGCTTGGTGGAGTCAGTAGACTTGGCATCCGCAAGACATGGACCTGTTTAAACCAAACAATAAATTACAGTCAGCTATACTGTCCTGATTTTGATAAAGAGCACGACTGTTCTACTGCGTTTGCAAATCATTAGCACGCAGGCTGATGAAGCAGCATCAAAACAGTATAACGCCGTAGAGACAATCAACACTAGCTGGAATATAAACAGGATGAGGCGCATGTTCAAGATTATGCACATAAAAGGGACGCTGTTCTAAGGAACAGATAAATGAAAACATATGTTTCTAGTTTTCGCATCAATACATACAGTCAACAGCATCAATCTCCACATATATACAAATTGCCTAAGTTTCCAATCAACCACGTGCTTTCAAAACAGGTATCACGTGATCATCACTTCTATTTTCCGGTAAATTGGATCAAAGGCTATAAACAAAAGAACCGCCCTCCCACGACGCTACCACAACGTGATGGACGAGGCGAGAGGTGATGAGTCTGGGTCATGGCTGCTGATGCCATCACGCTCTCCCACACCCCATAGGGCATTCCAGCCTGAAATTCGAACAGACGAGTTTATAAGCATCCAAATTGAAAAACTGCATCATGCTAATTAAAAGGTGAGCGTCCACAGGAATAAATAGTTCCAGATGTTAACGTTGATCGGAGACCTGATTTTCGGCTGAGTGGGGATGAAAGCGGCTATCTTACCTTCTTATATATATATATATATATATATATATATATATATATATATATATATATATATATATATATATATATATATATATATATATATATATATATATATATATATATATATTTACCTTCTTTTTATGAAGGGAATATGTAATCGGACTCCAGGAGAATGAAAGTTAAATAAGCCCATACGTAGTGACCGAGTCACCCTGGAATTTTCGGACGTGGTCCTCCGCCCTCCTGTGACGTCACCAAAAAGTATAAAGGGAGGAAAGCGTGCACTGAAACTTCATCTTCCCTTCAAACTCGATACAAGGGAAGATCAGGCATTAGGCCATTTTTGTGTTGCAAACCAAATTCTGCTGTTCTTATTATTATTAATTTCATGTTATAATTGGCCAGGAAAGTATTATGAAGATCTAAGAAAGTTGGGAAAAGTTTAGTTAGGTGCGTGCAGTTCCGTATATAATAATCATGCAGGAGTAGTATGTTGCTTGCGGAAGATCTCGCATACCCAACAGCTCAGAAGAATCGGCACCTGTGAACACAGGCAAGAAATATCCATGTACCTCAACTTCGTACAACAGACAGCCATGCACGCATGCATTTTCCAGAAATTCGGACTTGAAACTTCACGTCAATCGTGACCATCTACTTCAGAGGGCATACTGTACAGACTTCAAATACTTATATTCTGCCATGCGGTATGGTGTTATACACACGTTATCATACAAACATCGTGTGTTGGCCGTAACTTTAAAACTCGGTGAACAGAGCGATGATATGGACGTCCTCGCACCACACTTCAAAAGTAGACTTCCAATTGTATTAATTCCGACCAGGAAGATGGCCAAAACTAAGCGCACGAAGAGACGACAACCTGACTTTCCGCAAATGGCTTCAGCATCCGCATCCGAAACTTATTCAGCCAGCACACGCACTCCAGCAACCATCACCACAACACTGGCAGCTCCCATAAGATCAACACCGGCAGCACTTGCAGCATCAGCATCAACACCAACTGCAACATCTGCACCTGCAGCAACCACAGTAACCACACCGGCAGCACTCATCACTGCAACAACATCCGCATACGTGATCGGACAGCCAATTTCGGTAGTGATAACCACCCCTGTGACAATTCATGATCCAGTGTTACAGGACATTTCGGAAGTTCTATATCTCCTATCAGTTTCGTTATTGACGAGAAGATAAGTCTCAAGGAAACCACCATCACTACTTCCGCAGTGCATGCCAGCACTCTGACATCCATGCACAGCACTATCGTGTCAGTAGATCCTGCCATCCAAAAAGCTACCATGCCGGACAGACCATACTGGGGGAAACGTTGCTTAGCATACCAACCCGACATCCGAGTGGTACCTAGAACATCCGCAAGTAGACTTATTCAGGCTGTAAAAATTTGAAAACTATCCACACCCACTGGAGCCACACCTTTGCGAAGCATTTCCGCAACATCCAGCAGACCACACGAAAGCACCACTACCACCACAGCCACCACCACAGTCATGACAGCAACCTCGGAATCAGTCACCATCAGGACTCCACACATTATCGTCACCACAGCAACAAGTGCATTAGCCATTTTATCCGCAACTTCATCAAACCTGAGCACAGAGAACATTAACATGGACAATATAATATCAGCACTAGTAGATCACACACACGCACGCACGCCACACGCACGCACGCACGCACGCAGGCACGCACGCACGCACGCACTCACTCACACACTCCCTCCCTCCCCCCCACACCCCCCCCCCCCACCCACACACACACTCACACACACACACACACACACACACACACACACACACACACACACACACACACACACACACACACACACACACACACACACACACTCGCACGCACGCACGCACGCACGCACGCACGCACGCACGCACGCACGCACGCACGCACGCACGCACGCACGCACGCACGCACGCACGCACGCACGCACGCACGCACGCACGCACACACACACACGACCATCATGTTCGAATCGTGGATTACTCTTTTCCTCCGCTTCGGTGTTGAAGGCATTTTCCTGTGACAGAGGCCCACGCGAGGCACTTTCCTCTCACAACAATAATTTGTGTGTGTTAGGGGTGTAATTAGCTTATATTAAACTACCAGGTAGCCACGTTGCGGTGCTCCCTAACGGGGATACGTCTGCGGATTTACCGATCTGTGTGGTACCTTCAGCGAGACCACATAGAAAGAACACCAAGTAGCTCTATGTCCTGTATTATTTACTCATTACTGTCAAACGAGTATCATTGTTTGTATAGTTATTAATTGTCACTGTTTAATTATATCATCATGTCCAGACTTATAAGTTAGTAATGGACCATCATACCGGTGATACCAACAGTTGGGATGAGACAGTGAGGTTCAATCTCGGCGGCAATGGTTGCACGGCCCCATTGGAACATAAACGTTCCACTGGCTCTAGAGGCCGGTCTTCGTACCTTCCAGAGAGACATGATACAGGATCCACAACTCCGAGAACTGTAGCTAACCCGCTCTCCTGCGCATCCTGTGCATGTGGTGCAGTGGAGTGGAGCGACATGGCGGACCATCACGTACCCCCCATGAGCTACAGTATTGCATACCACCAAGGGGCATCGGGTGTTAAGTGCTTTGATGGCAGGTTGTGGTGCTTGTATAAATGTTGTTTCAGTGGAGGCGCTGCAACCAACCACTGCTGTTTTACAAGAGGGTTTGTGAGATGCATTTATTGTGGGGGCTCAACTTTTCACAGAGGGGGATGTAGGCGGTGCTGCAGATGAGTATGCACCGTGGGCACCGACTTATGTGAAGCTGGGTGTGTGGTATTGGATACTGTTGTTGAGGTAGCATTCTTGGTTGTTGTGAATGTATCCACCTGATGTTGCTGTTTGAGAACCGTATTTGAGCTGGATTGCAGGAGTGGGCACGGAAGTGACTCTCTAATCAGTGCCCGTTCGAGTTTATCGGGGTCTCTGGCTGCGGTGTATGTCGGTCAGCAGTTGGAGTTATGGAAGGAGGATGGTGAGGACATCTTTCCTTCCAGTGGCCTGGCTGCCAACATCCGAAACATGCATTAGGTGACTATATATGTTGAGCTGTATTACTTGGTGCTGGTCGTGTAGTCTGCTGTGTGGCGACGGTGGTGCTGAGCGTAGTAACTAAGTTAGTGAGTGCTGAGATTTGTTTGGTTATCTCCTCTAACCTATCGTGCATATTTTGCCTATTGTTATTATTTTGCTGGTTCCAGCATCATGGGTCGTTATTGTGGCCTCCTCGGTGGCGCTGGTCACGCCCCCTTCCTCTGGGCGTGTGCTTCTGACTGGTGGGGTGTTCATTTAGTGAGGTGTTGTTAGGGCCTGGTGCTGATGCGGATGCAGATGCGGTGTCGGTCGTGATTAGATGTGCATCGTTTAACTCGTTAATAAGATGTGATTGGCGGCGATTAGCTTTTTCCTGCTCCAAGAGGTTTTCTATCCTGACTGCCATTGCAGTCAGGGACTGGAGATTGTGGTGTTCAAGGAGAAACAGTTTTTCTTTGAGAGTGGGCTCACCACTCAACATGTTGATAAAGGTGTCGAGATGTAGATGCGTTACTCACTCGTGATTTGTACCGGGGTAAGTGCTCGTGACAAGTTGTCAGATATGACTTGCCAACTCTGGCAGGGTTTCCTAGGCTCATCTCCATAGATTTTTCAATTGTAGATGACTAGTTTCACCGGTGGCTGTGTCCCTGAATCATTTCGATAATGTGCTTACCAGTTCCGTGTAAGTTGGAGTGCTGTCTGACCCCAAATCTGCCAGGACCTGAAGGTCCTTGCCTGACAGTCTTGCGGCCAGATACTCCCCCAGTTGCTGATCCGTCCACCGGCTGGTACGGCTGATAATCTCAAATTGACATTTATAGTTCACCCAGTCACTCTCCCCATTAAATTGTGGAGGGAGAATGATTCGGTCAGAACCATGATAAGGTGTTACTGGCGTGGATCATGGTGGTAGTACAGGGGAAAGTGGCATGAACGTAGATGCTGGTCTGCGTGGTGCTGATGGTGGTAATTCCCTGTTTGGTCGGTAGTTTCCCTGGTGCTGCGTCCGTGATGGTGATTCCTGCTGATGATGCTCAGTTCGATAGACTTGTGTGGGCTCCACTAGATGTCGCATCGGTGTTGGATAATAAACGGGAGGTGGCGTAGTATGTATATGCTGTAGAAGCTCCACGGTTCACTGAGTTGGGCATTCCTCATACAGAGAGGAGGACCAGGAGACTGACGAGGGCTGTGTGTGTGGTGTGAGTGTGTGTGTGTGTCTTCTGTTGTAGGATGACAACTGTTCTCCCGTACACCAAGGCTCATTCTGTGGTACTGCAGGGTAGCACGGAGATGATGTCCTCATTGGAGGTGATACAGGATATGGTGCATATGGGGCAGGCCATTGGTAACCTTCTGATGGTGCTGGTGAACGTATTGGGCATGAAGGTATTAGATGTCCCCGTAGGGCTCTTTCTTGTGGTCAACCGCGATCTGGCAGGTGTGTTAGTCGCCTATCGCGGATGTCTGATGCGGTGATGTAATGAGTACCCACCTGCGAACCATCACAGAATGTCCCCTCGCTGATTTGTGAATACTTGTGTTGATATGGTGCTGGTATTTCCATGCCAGGGAAATTTAGGTCATGATCAGTTAGGACATGTGCGGCTCTCCTATCATAAGATGCTACTTCCATGTCTAAGGAATCTTGTTCATCCGATGAAGGAGACTGATACGCACGGGTGTTGAGTGTGGGTGTGGGTTTGCTTCTCGTTCGAGCCCCACATCGGGCACCACTTGTAGCCTCTGGGGGGACGTATTGATTCATCTGTATATTTTGCTCCACAGCACCGCATGTGCATGATGCACAGTTTATCTGGTTAGCATCAGCTCTCTGTGTTACGGATCTTGTTTCGCAACTCTCTGGAATATACCGACTTCTAGAGCCAGTGGAACAATAACATTCCAGTGGGTCCGTGCGACCATTGCCGCCGAGATAGAACCACACCATCTCATCCCGATTGTTTGTGTCACAGGTATGGTGGTCCATTACTCAATTTAGCAGTATAGACATACTTAATGAAATGATATATACAACCAAACAATGCTACTCATTTGCTAGTATGAGAGAGAAAATATAGTACATAGAACTAAGTTGGTGTCTTGTTTATCGTGGGCTCGTCAGAGGTACCTCGCCGATTTTTAAATCTGCGAGGTATCCCTGCAAGGGAGAGTCCTAACACGGTCACATATGAAGTTTAATATAAACCATTATACCCCTAGAAAAATAGTATCGTTGCGAGAGGAAAGTGCCTCGCGTGGGCCTCTGTCACAGGATAATGCCTTCAATGCCAAAGCGGAGGAAGAGGGTTGGCAAAAAGGGCCACTCTCTTGTTCAAACATATGCTAAGTGGGTAGTGTGGGTCAACCTAGTGAAACTGTATGTTATTGTGATGCACACTGTATTACGTGACGATGTGGTGGATGATTTCCAGAGAATTCAACACTGTCATCTTATGTAGGTTAAAGATACTGTTTTGATAGTTTCTGCTTTATTTATACGGTCCTTCTGCTAAATCCTAAACTAACCTTTAGTTGTTAGGTCCATGTGCCATTCTTAGGCCGCAAGTGGCAGGGATTTCTACCTATATCTTTAAATACATGAGCCTGACTGGCAGAAATGCTCGGTTTTGATATGGTCACCTTACGGAGCATTCCCCTTAGACAGACAGCGTGTGGACAGGTCACGGTGTGAGCTTCAGAATCATATAACGGTCCTGTTATTTACCACACCACAACCACATACAACATCACTAGGACAAAACATATTTACAAAAGCAATTGAAAAGCGCATATATATTTTATGATGGGGAGGAGGAGACAGATATCCAACTATAGTGACCTTCCGGTGAGGGTGTGGTGGGTTCCAAGACCACACCCAGTCACTGTGAAGAGTTAGAGGGAGATCTGTGTCCTAGCCATCACCTGGTGTGTCGGGAACGGATCATGTAGGATTTGAACCTGGGGACTAACATTTACCTTTTTGTTTTTACTGTGCTTTCTACTTTGGCATGGATATCTATGCTAACTGGTATCCAAGGATACAGGTGGGGGGGGGGGGTGTTTGCGGAATACAACACTTTAGTCTTCACCACTCGGAAACCCCAATAGTTTCGGATTGCACCAATGTGTCGAAGGGAGGTCCAGACAATTATAAGCCTTGCGGCTGGATGGGTGTAGGAAGAGACAATCGATCATCTATTAAGAAGGAGGCCCTAAGGTATGTGGCCAAAGTGAAAAGGTGATGCTGGGGGAAAAAGGTAGTGCAAATTTATTGTTTCTGTATAGTGTAGCCTAGGATACGGCGGTCCTAGTATTCTATATAATATAAACAAAATAAGTAACTAGGATGGCTGCTGTCATATATATATATATATATATATATATATATATATATATATATATATATATATATATATATATATATATATATATATATATATATATATATATATATATATATATATATATATATATCACAGTATTTACAATACATAAGGTCACACGACCTTGCTGTGCTCGTTAGTCATAAGCACAAAATAAAGATAATATATACATTATAAATATAAACTATAAAATGCGGTCTCGTCGGTACTTATTAGTCATCGGTACCTACAAAGAAGCATAAAAATATAATAATGCGAAAATACAGTTAGATGAGTACCTATTAGTCATTGATACAGAACAAGTTCATAGACCACTGTAGATAAAGTGTCACAGATGAGGTACGTGTGATGGCACGATCCTGAGAAAATATCTGCAGGCAACTTTTGATGTGGCTCACTCTCAAAGATGGTGAAGAAGAACGATTGCGGATGCGGATGTCTACTAGATAGTCATATCATTCTACAAGTTGTAATTTAAACAGAGTGTAAAAACTTCTGTACTGTAACGGAAGTTGACAGCTGCCCTGTAGTAATGAAGAGCTACGGTTGAATGTTAAATAATGCATGTGCATCTTCTGTGTACACAATACATGCTACACCGCATAGCTCGTGCGGTGTACCAGGCAATGGCCCACTAGACTGTGGTCTAAAAGTTAAATATTACACACGATACATTGCGCAGAGTTTGATTACCACGTTTCAGTGTGGTCCGGAAGATCTGGCGAGTCGTCCACCAAGAATCACCACTCGTTCTACATACTACGAGTTTGCTACATCGGGGCCGCAAGGCCCATCTGCAGGAAGACTCCTCTGAAGCTGTTGGAAGTGAGGGTTCCTTCTTTTCATTTAGTTTATTTGCCCTCAGGTATGGTCTCCCCGAGAGCATTCAAAAGTTTGGATGCAGATGCGGTGGTTGTGGGCCAGCGATTCAGGATCTCAAAACCGAGCAGCACTGCTATGGTTATGATGAAACCAGCAGACTGTAGTAGGCATTCTCTCCCAATGCTGACGTGCATTGTCAGGGAAGCTCTGATGCGCACATGCACGCTACACAATCTGACGGACTTAGTCAGTTTAGAAAAATTCTCTTATATGGCATGAATGTTTGGCATATATAGATGGTGTGATAGTGTTTGGCCGAACTTTCGACGAACACATCACAAATCTCCGAAATGTGCTCCAACATTTCCGAGTACATAACCTTAAACTAAAACTGAAAGAGTGCCATTTGTTGCAGAAAGAGTCATGTTTTCTGGGGTTACACCAAGTAGCATAAACTGCATGGCATTATGGCCCACACCTATTAATAAGAAGGTGTTGAAGGTGTTCCTTGGATATGTGAATTATCATCGTGAACATATCCAAGGATTTGCTGGAATCTTGGCTCCTCTCTATTCATTAACCAGTTCCAAAACAGACTTTGATTGGAAGCTGGAAGACCAAGACGCTTTCAGTAGCTTGAAAACGGGTATGGATACCGCACTGGTGCTTGGATTTCCTCTGTCCACAGGTATGTTTATTCTTGACACTGACGCTTCATATACTGCCATTGGAGCAGAATTATCTCAAGTTCAAGGGGGTAGGGAAGTGTTGCTTGGGTTTTCTAGCAAAATCCTCACAACAGCACAGAGAAGGTACTGTGTCACCCAGAAGGAGTTACTGGCTATTGTCGCTTTCACCAGTCAGTATAGAGTGTTCCTGCTTGGACAACCTTTTGTGGTTCGAACTGATTGTTACAGCTTAGCATGGCCAATGGGCTTAGAAAATATCGAGGGCCAACTAGCCAGGTGGTTGGAAGAACTATCTCAGTAAGACATGATTATCCAGCATCAGACAGGTAGTAAGCATTGTAATGCGGATGGACTCTCCCGGATTCCTGATAGAGAGACATTTTGTTATTGCTATCGTGTGGGTCAAGACCTTTACTTACTCCCTTGTCGAGGTTGTTCTTACTGCACCAGACTACACTCCCAATGGGAATGATTTGAAGTTGATGTAGATGAGGTGGTACCAATATCGGTTAAATCCCCGAGGAACAGTGGCTTTGCTGAGGTGCGCCCTGCACAAAATGTCAGGTTATCAGTTAAATCATTGAGCACGCTGGATAGCGACTCTGATGAAGATGTGAGCTCTGAATCGAATTGTGAGTTAGCAAACTGGGTATCATCATGTTCGCCTTCCAAATTGAGGGAGTTGCAGACAGAGGACTCTGATTTGGGCCAACTAATTACCTGGATAGAAACTCATCAATCCCCAACCGACCTGGAATTGTATGTCGAGCCCGATGGTTAAGTCATTGTGGCTGACCTGAGATCAGATAGTCAGTGAATATGGAGTGCTATATTATAACTGGGAAACCTACAACACACACAGGAAGCTACTCATAGTGCCACAGTCCTTGCAGGAATCTTTTCTGAAAGGCTGCCATGATGTAAGGCTGTCGGGTCATATGGGTCAAAAGAAGACATTGGAGAGAGTACATCAAAATTACTTTTGGATTGGCTGCTCAAGGGACTGTTTACACTTTGTCCAGACTTGCACCATTTGCAACCGTAATAAGAAACCAAATGTGAGGGCAAGAGCATCCCTAGGCCAGTACCATGTCGGGTTACCATTAGAACGTGTCCACCTTGGTATCCTAGGTCCATTTATAGAGTCACGACATGGAAATCGCTATGTCTTGGTATTAGTGGACCAATTCACGAAATGGCTGGATTGTTACGCATTGCCTAACCAAGGAGCGGGGTTGATTGCACAGATTTTGCTTGAATGATTCATCTCTGTTTTCGGTTGTCCCCTTCAGATACATACAGATCAGGGGAGGAATTTTGAGAGCAGACTCTTCACCAATCTCTGTGAACTTTTTTTAATCTCGAAGACACGTACCGCTCCTTATCATCCTAGTGCCAATGGTCAAGTCGAGTGGTATATGGCTATAATAGCCAGGATG
Source organism: Chaetoderma sp. LZ-2023a (assembly GCA_034401795.1). Taxonomy (NCBI): domain Eukaryota; kingdom Metazoa; phylum Mollusca; class Caudofoveata; order Chaetodermatida; family Chaetodermatidae; genus Chaetoderma; species Chaetoderma sp. LZ-2023a. The sequence continues at coordinate 48,564,617 of CM067359.1, forward strand.
GTCAGGTGTTATATTAACGAGTGTGATACCCAAAGAGAATGGGACAAATATATTCCGTTTATCGCATTAGCTATCCGCTCAACTGTTCACCGCCAAACTGGTTTCACGCCCAACATGATGATGTTAGGAAAGGAAACCACGCAGCCGATAGATCTCATCCTAGGTAGTAATAGATCACCACAGTCCTCTGAGTCATTCAATGGTTATGTTAAAGAACTTGAACAGATCATGAACTCCACCCATGCAGCTGCACGACAAGATACCGGAATGGCCCAGCAGTGTCAAAAACGTACCTTCGATCTAAAGTTGAAAACCAGCCTCTATAAAGTAGGGGGATTTAGTATACCTGCTCAATTCAGCTAGTAAGGCAGGTCTGTCTCAGAAACTAAATCAACCATGGAACGGCCCATTTGTTGTAGTCAAATGCTTATTGCCAGTTTTATATTGTAGCACAGATCGATCGGACGGGTACCGGCCATCCCAGCTAAGCTGAGTATGGAATGGTCGTCCGGATTCGCTCCAAGCGCGCCCTCCTGTGTAGGATAGTACGTGTATATAAGCCCTATGAGAGAGGTGTTCGTTAAAAATGGCTAAGTCCGTTAAACCGCATGGTGCGCATGCACGCACGTCAGAGCTTCCCTGACAACACGTCTCAGAAATGGAAGCGAGTGCATGCTTATAGTGTACCGAGTAGGTACCCGTAAATGACTTTAATTATATAGTCCTCGTTGTTCTTGGTACTGGACCCGAATGAAACGAGGATTTCAGAACAGTTTAAATTATTAAAATCGGCCCAGAAACGGCTGAGTTATCATCGAGAATCCCGTTAAATTATTTTCAAAATATTTTGACGTCGTAATCACGTGTATGTATAAATAAATAAGGAATGTGCTGTGTACCTAATAGCCACATCATCACTTCTGTCTGCACGCTGATTGCCTACTGCTCGGCCGCTGATTGGCTGAGGCCCCTGGCTCTGACGTCACGAGTAGTATAAAAGGGTGAAAAATCGAGAATCAGGAGCATCACCGACGTGGAAGCCGGCCCGCGCAGGACGACTGGACCATCGGGATAGACGTGTGTAACTGCTAACCTATGGTGATACCTACATCATCCGGTGCCATTCAGATTTCAGCTCATCCACGGCGGTAAGGAGTCCTCGGCCTCCACAATCTTTGTACACCCCCGGATGGCCATCCGGAGCTATTAAACTAACTTAAAAAGTAATAATCTCCCGCATCTTTCCATCAGAGGGTCGTGTGGGCCCAGATGTAATTCTACAGAATGCAGAGCTGATGGTGATTCTTGGTGGATGACTCCCCGGATCTGCTAACCACGCTGAAAAGTGGACTTCAACTTCCGCACTGCATGTCGTGTGTGCATTAATTAACCTGTCGACCAGTCTGGGTGAACTTTGCCTGGTGTGCCGCAAGAGCTATGCGACATACCCCACACTGTGTGCCAGCTATTGTACACGCATAATATTATATAAGCAGCCCTCCCTGTTAATGGGCTGCCTTCAACTTTCATACTACCGTCGCTGGGCGGAGACTTTACAACAAACTGTTTAGATTCTGTATGAATGAAATGACTATCTAATGGACATCTCCTGAACCATTCCATTATCTGTCCAGAGAATGTGCCATATCCAACTTGCCTGGAGAAGTCAGCTTCCGGATACCTGCTTGCGGAGACCTGCCTGCGGATACCTGCCTGCAGATGTCCTCCTGCAGAAATTTTTCCAGCTTTAGAGATTGTGCAATCTCGCGCTACTCATATGTTAGCGCCTCAATTTCAGTAACTTGTGTACTTGTTCCGTACCGATAACTATTAGGTACTCAAGTAGCTATACTATTGAACATTTAATTATTATTTCCGTATAATGGTACTGATGACTAATAGGTACCTTACCAGTCTTAGGACCGCATCTTTATAATTTCTGTTATTGTGAATATTATCCTTGTTTACCGTGGATGCTTTCAACTAGCCACACTGTAGGGTCAAATGACCTGTGATACTTTATAATCATTATATTCGTTAAATTGTGTATTGGTTAGTTGCGTCTATGGCAAGTAGCCATCTAGTTAATATGTTTTGTTCATTTATAAAATCTCTAGACTGCAGTACACTAGGAAATACCATACAGCAACACATATATCCACATCACGATTCCCGCCAGCATCAATTTTACACTGAGGTCGCTGATCATGCTCTAAATGTTTGAGTCTGACATGTTACCGACTAAACCTGGCTATTCAGCTCGATAGGATAGGTTTAAAGTGGTTAGGGACAATTTCTCCATTAGAGACGCAAATGTATGCCTCTTTTCCGGTTGTTGTGGTAATGTAGCCCCCACGCACTAGCAAGGTTGTGTGAAATTGGCCAGTTACCTATAGGGCCTCGTATATTTATTGAGTGATTGTCTCTTTCCTCGCTCCACCTGCCACGTGACGTATTAATTTTCTGGATTCCCAAATTGACACGTTGAACAGATCCAACCCTGGGAAACTATCAGAGGTTTCTGAGCGGTGATAGTTAAAGTGCCGATTTGCATACATGTCCCCTCGTGTCTTCAGTTACTTATTAGGTAGAGCGCCCCCCCCCCCCCCCCCCAAGGTATGAAGCACTGCAAAATAATAAAAATACTAATTTATATGTTGCAGTGTATCTCTGGGCATCATGGAACATAACCCTAATGACAGGTCAGGTGTTAGCTCCATAGCACGCAGTAACGGATGAGATGCGGATCTCCATCCAACTTGTTGTAGTGTCTGGGTGAGGCCTTAGAGCCAACCACGCCCTTACAGGAAGGATGCTCACGATGGATAGCCGTCTCTCCATCCCCACTATAATGACATGTCAGCATTTAAATTTGCCTATGTGAACTGTGAAAGTCGTCTGGTGATATTATATGTGGTTGCGAAGCCGGGTAACTGGATCGTTATTTCATTCAGGAGCTTTGTGCCATAACATGTACACACGCTATCCTTGAAGGTAGATGCTATGTGGGGCAACCTCAGGGAAGCCGGGAATCTGCGCCCAGCGGATAAAAGTATCTAAAAGTTAGGTAGTAAACCTGTCACTTGCGGCCAAAGCTTGTTTTCATTACTACCAACCAATTGGCAGGTTAGGATGTAGCAGAAGGCCCGCATAAATAAAGTGGCAACTACTAATGCAGCAACTTTGGAACTGCATAAGACCTGATGCTAGAGCAACAGATCCTCGATGGTGGTAGGATACAGCACCTGGCATCAGCTCCTGAAGGTAGGACATTATGAAGATCAACATCAAAATGGGACAGGATTCGATCTGACAGGGGCGTAACAGGTTTATGCTGCGCAGGCTGCCTCTATGTATATGCCACACATGGATATGTTCATTCTATTTATGCCACAGTTGACACAGGTGCTAGAGTAGTTGCAGAGTGTAATGATATTGGACGCTAAGTGAGCACACTTCCGAAATGCACACCAGTACAACATCTCCCAATTCACTTTTCCAGTTTATCCATCCATCATATGACGTCATAATCAACTAAGTGACGCGTAGGGTGACACAATGATTGATTATCAAGTTCAAGTTCAAGATTATTTATTTTGATATAGAATATACATTTACAGTTTCACAACAGGTAGTCCACCAAAGGCAGAGCCTATGTGGCGGTGGACCCCTACATATAACATATAACATATAACAACAACAGTATAGGACATGAGAATACTGAATACATACGGTTAACATGTTATAGTCCTATATATACATATAGTTAACTGTCTCGCTGCCAAGCCTCTGCAGTCTACATTTTCCATGGAGCCTAACTCAGGGTATGCTGAGTACCTCTAAAACAATTTGACCAAACGTTGTCGGTGGCTAAGCCACAAGCAACTTTCAGTCAAATTTTTCTAGAATACTCAGCCAATCCAGAGTCATTGCCAATTGGAGTTATTGTCCGCTTCCAGCAGTCCAACAGTTAATAGACGTATGACAATTTACATTTTTACAGGGAAAGACATGACAGAGGGATGTGTGCTTATCTTGCTTACGTTAATAATTCTATATTACATATTCTTATTATCAATGACAAAGTATTTTTTAGGCTGTGATGGTAGAGTTAGTTGTTTGGTAGTTACCATTATGACAGATATTCTTCTTATTATTAATATTATTATTATTATTATTATTATTTGTTCTGGTGACTGGGTGCAAGTATGAGAATAGCATGCCATGATGGTGTGTGTTTTCCCGAGTCTAGTAGGTTTCTATAATCTTCTTTTTGATATTCTGCTTAAAGTACTGTAGCTTTATGATGTCTGTGCGTGTGCTTGTGTCTGTATTATTCCATAACTGAATTGCTTTGTATGAGGGTTTTTGTTGTGCTGCTTTTGTTTGGTGGTGTGCTGAATGGAGGTTATCTCTTGTTCTTGTGTTGTGAGGATGCAATTGTGTATTGAGCATAAAAATGTTAGATAAGGATGAGGGTAAGTTGCCATTGTGGAAGTCCCTTAAGATTGTGTATAGTTGGAGCCCTCCTATGTCCTCAAGTTTTAAGACCTTTTCTGATTTAAAGATATCCTGGTCACCTGCTGTTTGTGAAAATAGTTTAATAGATTGCTTTTGCAGAGATTTTAGTTTTTTTAGTCTAGCTTGAGATGTATTAGTCCAGATAGCATTGCAGTAGGTGATGTGAGGAAGTATCATTGTGCAGTACAGGGTTTTAATAATATTAGGTGTTAGATAGGGTTTCAGTCTGCGAATGATGCCAATGCTTTTTGCTACCCTGGTAGTAATAATTTCAATATGCTTCTCCCATGTTAAATTTTTGTCCAGATATACTCCTAAAAACTTAGCATATTGTGCTTCTTGAATTATCTGGTTGTCGATATAGAGGTTTGGGAGAGCTATTTCTTTTAGTTTCTTAGATTTTGTGAATAGTATATAATTAGTTTTTGATACATTTAAGGACAATTTGTTTACTTTAAACCAGTCTATTAATTTTGCCATTTCATTATTGACATTTTTGTATAGAATTTCTATATCCTTGTGGCTGCAGAAAGCATTTGTGTCATCTGCAAAAAGTATTAGTGAGAAATGTTTGCAGACTTTGGGTATGTCATTCATATATAGGAGAAACAGCAGGGGCCCAAGAACTGAACCTTGGGGAACACCACAAACTATATTTTTGTATTCAGAGATAGCCCCATTGAATTGTACACACTGTTCCCTGTTTGACAGGTAACTCTGTATCCAGTTCAATGCAGTACCTCTTATTCCATAGTATGCAAGCTTTTGCAGTAAAATTGTATGATCAATTGTATCGAAGGCTTTGGAAAGATCCAAGAATACACCTAGCGTATGTTCATTATTCTCAAGGGAGGTTGATAATTTTTCTATCATATCCACAATGGCAAGCATAGTAGAGTGTTTTTCTCTGAAACCATATTGAGAAGGATATTTGATTGAGTTTTTGTTTAGATATTTAGTAATTCTACTAAAATACAGCTTTTCTAAGAGTTTTGAGAAAAGTGGAAGTACCGAGACTGGGTGATAATTAATAAAGTCAGATACATCTTTAGCTTTGTATATGGGTGTCACACGTGCAACCTTTAATATTGATGGAAATACTCCCTGTGTAAGTGAGAGATTACAGATGTGGTCCAATGGTGTTAGTATTTCTGTTACACAGTGTTTAAAAATTTTCCATTTGAAATTATCGATTCCAGCACTTTTAGCTGTGTTAATTTGCATTAGTATTTTGTAGATTTCGTGAGTATCTGTTGGATTTAGGAAAATAGAGTGTTGATAACTACCTGTTAGAAAGTCCGTTATATGTATGTTCGAGCTGGGTTGAATTTTTTGTGATAAATTAGGACCAATGTTAGTAAAATACTCATTAAATTTGTCTGCTATTTCTTTTTTGTCGTTAATGACTCTATTATTATAAATAAACCGTGATGCTTCAGTATTGGGTTTTTTCTTATTTAGTAATGATTTAATCAGTTTCCATGTTTCCTTTATATTATCTTTTTGTTCATCAAATTTATTATGAAAATAATGTATTTTTGCTGTCATAATTATCTGATTTAGCCTGTTTCTATATTTCTTGAACTGTGAGTCATTATACTTTGTCGGATATTTAATAAAATTCAGATATAACTTGTTTTTCTTGTGACAGGCAGCTATCACTCCTCTTGTAATCCATGGTTTAGTAGGATTTTGTTTAAATTTCTTAATATTTTTAAGTGGAAAGGCAGATTCATAGATGTTAGAGCATATAGTGTGGAAGGTGTTGTAGGCATCTTCACATGACTGGGATTCAATTACCTGGTTCCAGTTTATGTTAGCCATATTGTTTTTGAACATTTCTATATTTTCCTTTTTGAAGTCTCTACAAGTTACTGTTTCTTTTACAAATGATTTTCCTTTTTTGTTTTCTTTTTCTATATAGAAAATAGGTAAATGGTCAGAAATATCTACAACAAAGATACCTGTTTGATTCTTGCCACTTACAGCATTATTCGAGATGATGTTGTCAATAACAGTAGCCGAGCATTCTGTAATTCTTGTTGGTTTCGTTATAAATGGATAAAAGCCAGATATTTTTAATAAATTTAATAGGTCTTGAGTGTAGAAGCTATGTTGTTTTAACAAATCAATATTAAAGTCACCTAATATATAAGCGGATTTCTTTTCATTTTGTATGGTATTTAGAATTTTTTCGAATGATTTCATAAATTTGTCGTTGTCACTTCCAGGAGGTCTGTATGTGACACCGACAAGTTTATTTTTAGTTTTTTCATTGGGAATTTCAATAAAAATAGTTTCAATAAATTCTTCATTCATTGACAGGTCATCTCTCAAATCATACTGTAAACTGTCCTTTATGTAGATGCCTACACCACCACCTTTTTTAGTTGGCCTGTGTTTTTTCAATGAATTTGTAATTTTGCATATTAATTAAGTCCAGTGGTGAGTCAGGTTTCAACCATGTCTCAGTAATTCCTATGACGCTAAATTCATGTGAGCTGGAATCCATAAAGTTATTAAATTTATCAAAAATTTTTAGCAGCGATCTAATGTTAATATGAATCATTGAAACGGTGATAGCATCAGTACTCTTGATAATATTATCATTAAATTCTTTCTGAAGTATATAGTCACAGAGTGGAAAATTCATACCTTCATTATCAATATCTGTTTCAGAGAAATTTGTGTATTCATTGCCCTGGTTAGAAGTATTTAGCTTGAATGGGTTTACAAGTATGTTTGCATTTATATATGTACTGTAGTCATATTTGGCACCTATGATATTTAGCAGAAATTCAGTATCGTTTTCATAGTGATTAAAAGGAAAATTAGTTTGGTTACATTGAAAACACCACCATGGCTCATCAGAACTCTGGAGTTCTTCATAATCTGTGATAGTTAGCCCTTGGGAGCATCTTAAATGCACCCAATCACCACAACAGTCACATAGAATTGCACGCTGATTAGATTTGACAGGTTTGTTGCAGGATAAGCACGGGAACCGGACAGGCATGGACAGCAAAAAATGGGGTGGCTAAAGGCTATTGCTGGCTACTGTGATGGAGAGATAGTGTTTATCTAATAAAAAGAGATTATATAAAATGTTAATGGATTAGATGGACATAGTTATGATATTGTCTGACAGTAAGAGAAGATCTATTGTTGGAGTTTGATAGATCACAAGTAAAGCGAGGCGACATATATGGGTAGCGGTGAGCATTTATGTAACTATAAGTTATGGCAGTTAGGCCATGGACAGATATGAGCGAAGGTAAGGCCAGGTGACATGTATTTTCGGAGAGTGACGAGTATTCAGATCACAGGTTAGACAAGCCTATGGGCATTGGGATCGTAGCTACATTTATGGATACTCACGTAACAATCATTTAAGTCATTGAAGATAGAACATCTTAGCCCTTACATTGAGAGGTTTCAAAGAAAGTAGAATTTTTGTGATATCGAACGTATACTGTTGTGTCTTTTGAAGTCAACCTGACTGGGAACCATTGCTGCCTAAGACAAAGTGGTGACATTGAGAATGAGATATATTGGGAGTTCACCTTGTTACTTCACCTACTTAGGTAATTGGTAGAACAGACAGATGTACATTTGGACTACATTTAGCACATACAATATAACAGTATGTACAACACCACTTACCAAAACAGACAGGCAACAGATAACACATAGTGGTTTGTGTACTATATATTACCGTGTTGAGGATTTGCTTGGTGTCACAGTTTGCCAACTATTCTATGTGGATTCAAGTGATATCATCAGCTGTAGAATAATAATATGAAAGATTAGAACATTACATACATTTAACCATTTCACGGCAGGCCAGCCTCTGCAGTGGCCTTGAGGAACTTCCATTCTTTCCAGACCAAGAGAATGCCATTTTTGAAATTTTAACACTAGAATGACTGACTCGATAGCGGAGTCCTTCATTCAAGTGGTACACCCTGGGGAAAATAATCTCTTGGCTTGCAAAGGGCATTCAGGATATTTTTATTTTCTTGACCAGATTAGCCATTACAGGGTTAAACAAATACATATGCATCCATACATACCATTTATACACACTTGGAAACACATAGTCATGATATTGTCTAGCAGTAAGAGAAGATCTATTGTTGGAGTTTGATAGATCACAAGTAAAGCGAGGCGACATATATGGGTAGCGGTGAGCATTTATACAACCATACATTATGTCAGTTACGTCATGGGCAGATATGAGCGAAGGTAAGGCCAGGTGACATGTATCTTCGGAGTTTGACAAGTATTCAAATCACGAGTTAGACAAGCATATAGGCATTGGGAATGTAAGTTCATTTATGGATATTCAGGTAACAATCATTTGGGTCATTGAAGCTAGAACAGCTTAACCCATTTCATTGAGAAGTTTCAGAAAAAGTAAAATCTTTGTGTTATCGGGCGTATACTGTTGTGTCTTTTGAGATCATCCTGACTGGGAACCATTGCTGCCTAAGACTGCAACGGTTTCCAGACAGATTTAACTGATAATATTCAGCAGTTTTCCGAAGTGGTGACGTTGAAACTGAGATATATGGGTAGTTCATTGGTGAAAGTGTTGGGTAATGGTTTCAGGCATTTAAACATTATTGTTAATTCACATACTTAGGTAATCGGTAGGACAGACAAATATACATTTGGACTACATTTAGCACATACAGTATGTACAACACCACTTACCAAAGCAGACAGACAACAGATAACACATAGTGGTTTGTGTACTATATATTACCGTGTTGAAGATTTGCCTGGTGTCACAATTTGCAAACTATTCTGTGTGGCTTCAAGTGTTATCATCATCTGTAAAATAATAATATGAAAAATTAGATTATATACATTTAACCCTTTCGCGGCAGGCCAGCCTCTGCTGTGGCCTTGAGGAACTTCCATTTTTTCCAGACCACGAGAATGCCATTTTTTGAAATTTTAACACTGGAATGACTGACTCGATAGCGGAGCCCTTCATTCAAGTGGTAAACCCTGGAAAAAATAATCTTCTCTTGGCTTGCAAAGGGCATTCAGGATATTTTTATTTTGTTGACCAGATTACAGGGTTAAATAGATATATGTGCGTATATACATACTCTTTATACATATTTGGAAACACATAGTCTTGATACTGTCCAACAGTAAGAGAAAATTTGTTGTATATTATTTACATTTAATCCTTACACGGCAGGCCGGCTTCTTCGGTAGCCTCGGGGAACCTACATTTTTCCCAGACCAAGAGAGTAGCATCTTTGAGATTTTAACACTGGAATGACTGGCTCAGTAGTCGAGCCTTTCATTCCAGTGGTAAACCCTGACAAATAATCTTATCTTGGCTTGCCAAGGGCATTTAGGATATTTTGATTTTATTGACCAGATTAGGGTTAAATAGATATATGTGCATCTATACATACTATTTATACACATTTGAAAACACATAGTCTTGATATTCTCCAACAGTAAGAGAAAAACTATTGTTGGAGTTTGATAGATCACAAGTAAAGCGAGGCGACATATATAGGTAGAGGTGAGCATTTACATAACCATATGACGAGTATTCAGATCATGGGTTAGACAAGCGTATCTATAGGGATTGGGATCGTAATTACATTTATGGATATTCAGGCAGCAATCATTTAAGTCACTGAAGCTAGAACAGCTTAACCCCTTCCTTGAGAAGTTCCAGAAAAAGTCGAATCTTTGTGATATCGAACGTATACTGTTGTCTTTTGAAATCAACCTGACTGGGAATCATTGCTTCCTTAAGACAGCAATGGCTTCCAGACAAATTTAAACGTTGAAATTGAGATATATATGGGGAGTTCATCGTTGAAAGTGTTGGGTATCGGTTTCAAGCATATAAACATTATTATTACTCCCTGTACTTAGGTAATCGGGAGGACAGACAATTAGACATTTGGACTACTTTTAGCACATACAATTTGATAGTATGTACAGCACCACTCACCAAAGCAGACAGACAACAGATTATGGCATGGATGACTGGATTTAGTCCGTCTTTAACACTTAATAGTCCGCCACGATGTATGAATTGTATGGCTTTACTATTTAATAAACATTCTGGCAGCAACAGCACCCAGTTAAATTAGTTTCAAAATATTCAACAGCTTTCCAGTATAGTTTTCTTGAAATAGATTGATACCAACACGAGCGAGGTGGTGTGGATGGAGCTTAGCTAGAGATGGCAGGGGCATCGCTAAAACTGGATATGCTTTCGCTGATATCAAAACTGTTCCTGTAAATGTTTGGCAAATTACTATGTGAGCACCATAGTGCAAGGGGTCGAGAGTAAAACTATCAGCGTCACCAATACATGAAGGCTAAGTAAGAATCTTGATGTACCATCCTATAAGCACTTCTTACATCATTGAGAGCCCAGCTACCATGACAGTGATGACACTGCATTTGAGTCATGGACCAGTACCCCCCAAAGAAAACACACACACGCACGCACACACACGAGGCAATGACTGAAATAGCCGAAAAATCATCTCAACCACAGGTAGTGTATTACTAGCGATCTTTCGAAACATCTCACCAGATAGTCATCAACAGGATCCTCGAAACCTCTGGCTGCATAGCGTGTTAGTGATGCTAGTATAGCTATGCACTGCCAATCTCTAGCTAAGCTCCACCCAAGTTGTGCCAGTGTTGGGATCAATCGATCTCTGCACGCTCTGAATCTGATTTTCCAGAAAACTATACATGTAAGCTGTTAAATGGCATATGACAGCAACTGCGCTCAGCCAAATTAGTTTCAAAATATTCAACATAATGTTTATTAAATAGTAGACATTCAATTCATACAGACTTAATTATGCCTACATGTGACGTGGTTGATTATGACATCATGATTGATTGAGAAACTGGATTTATCAATTGTTGTGTACTATATATAAAGGTCTGATGTCTTCAAATACATCCAATGGTTCCTGATTTGGTTCTATCTGATGTACAAACTGAGGGATCAATTTCTAACTTTGCCCTGCCCATTTCTTGCCATGCCCGCCCATTTCTAACTCTGCCCCACCTATTTCTAGCTATGCCCCACTCATTTCTAACTTTGCCCTGCCCATTTCTTGCCATGCCCGCCCATTTCTAACTCTGCCCCACCTATTTCTAGCTATGCCCCACTCATTTCTAGCTATGCCCCGTCCATTTCTAGCTATGCCCCACCCATTTCCAGCTATGCCCCACCCATTTCTACCTAAGCTCCACCCACACTGTAAGTGAATCGGTTTATACACCTTAATCGTTTAACCCTCATATCAGCCAAAAATGGTTTCTGAAGTTGTCTTGAGAAATGTCTATTTTCAGACCAAAAGAAGACTATTTTTTTAAATCTATCACTGGAATGACTGGCTCGATAACCGAGGTAGGCAGTCCAGTGGTAAATTTTCAAAAATAGTCTTCTCTTGTTCTGCAAATGGACAATTTCTACAAAAAGTTAAAATGTTCTTGAACAAATTTGCGGGTTAAATGGTTAAACCCTGAATCCCAATTTTAAGGTAATTATAGAGGTAATCTCTTGAATATTTTGAAACTAATTTCACGTGGAACTGTTGCTGCATAAGACAGCAGCAGCTCCCAGTTAAATTTGTTTCAGAATATTCAACAGAATGTTTATTAAATTGCAAATTCATACAATTCATACACTTTCGTGAGACTTTTCGATGCTCATGATGGGGCTATATGTATGATTACTGTATTCTGCGGCTGTAGTAGTAGAAACATCCTAGAGCTGCAATCAGTCCTTCTTCGCTTTTGCCCACTGTGTCTTGTCCTCAGCCGAATTCCTTAGCTTCCTCAGGTCCATTCTTGACTTGAGTGTACCGAGTCCTGCTTTCTTGAGGTCACCTCGTACCATGCTTAGCAGATATATGCAATGACGTCCTCTCCTGGCTTTGTATTTGCTGGCTCCAAGTAGGGCAAATTCCAAGGCTCTCTGTGCTGGTTTCTCTTCTGGCATTCCTAGCACATGGCCAAACATGGAACATCTTTGTTGGGCGACTTTTACAGACAGCGGCGACGCATTACACATCTTGTATAGTGCATTGTTGGGAATTTTGCTGTCTGTCCATCGGTGTCCATTGATGGTATGTAGGTGTTTGTGGTGGCAGGCATCCAGTTTGTCTAGAGCTGCCCAGCTGTTACAGTTATACAGCACCAAGGATATGCAGGTTGCATTGTATAACTGTAGCCTTTTTATCAAGGGCATCTTTGATCGACGAATCCATAGCTTCCAGAAGGACTGGAAAGCTGTGTTCCCCATGACGCATCATGCAGCAATGTCAGCAGTACTGCAAAGCAGTGAGCCCAAGATTTTACTTTTCCTCCATGGGTCGCCGCCACGAAGTGGGTCGCCATTTTCTTTAGTTTCATGCTTTGTAGATAGGTATATGTGGATGAACTCTGTTTTGGATTCATTCATAAAGAGATTCTCAGTTTTTAGTTTGCTTGCAGCTATTGGGAGAAGTTCGTCAAGGGGTTTCTTTTCCTCGTCTATGAAGTCCACATCATCGGCATATTCCATCCCTAGTGGCATACCCAGTATTGACACTGGGGGAGGGGGGGGTGCGTCTTGAGGGACTTTCCCGCACAGATTTCAATGCGGCAGCAAGGTAGCAGGTGAAAAGCACCGGAGATAGAGCATCTCCCTGTGGGGAGCCGATTGATGTCTCAAACTCTACAGACTTCACTCGTACTCTCAGCCTGGTGTCTGCAAGCAGTAGTCTCTAGTCATAGCTCATCTTAATTGCAACTGGTCTGGCGTAGTATATCTAGGATCTTTGAGCGTTTAATTGTGTCGAAGGCTCGTGACATATCAATGCCCATTTTGTCGAGGTCCTACTGTTTGGACATGACTACCGACACAAGCATACTTCAACCCCATACAATGTCTGCACAGCTGCATCCACATTTGAAGCCACTTTCACATGATCCGGTGAAGTCATCAATCTTGTCTCGGATGCAGCATAGAGTAACATTGGATAGGATGCTGTTGAGGAGCACAATGGGCTGCAGATTGGCTGGTGGGCCCGGTGGCTTCTTGAGTTTGGGTAGTGCGATAAGGCTGCCTTGGCCTACAGCATCGCTGGGAAGGTGGTGCATAAAAGCTGAACTGATTAGGTGCGTGATCGGTTTTGAGACAATGTCACTTGCATATTTGAATAGTTCATTGCTCATGCCATCAGGTCCAGATGCATGTCCATTTTTCATGGCTTTAAGTGCCTTCTCAACTTCTGCTGTTTTAATTGGTGTTAGTAATGGCCTGGGGTCTCCTGAGAGCGGGTGCAAGGGCTTATCATCGTTGTCAGTGAACTGTTCCCTGAACCATTCTCAGATCGCCTAAGCTTTTCCCTGGTCAGTTCCGATAAAGTGTCCTTCAGAGTTGTGTACACTGAGTGGTGGTGTGTAGTCAGTAACTCTCAGGGCTTGGGCTGCCAGAAACATTTTGTGACAGTCATCCGTGGCAGTGATTTCATCTGCTAGGGAGTCTGCTTGTTGAATAGCAAGATCTTTTAAGCGTTCGCTAATGTGGCGCAGAATGTTATAGCGCTCCTGGCGTAGTTTGGTGCGGTCTTCACTTTGGCCACTTTGATAGATGTGCAGCCATAATGCTCACTGCTCTGCTGACAGTTTTACTACTAGAGGGTCGTCAGTATGCCTATTTTGGTTGTTTTTAAGAATGCCTAGGGTGCTGGTAGCTGATCATTCCATAGATTTCAGCATTTTGGTTAGGGCTTCATTTGGATTGGAGCTGACGTCGATGTTAGCTATCTGCTCCTCCAGGGCCTTTTTGTATGACATTTGAGTGTCAGTGTCGCTGATGAGCTTGGGTAGGTTGTAGGTGATCCTACCCTCCTACATGGTGGTATGGCGTTTATATATTAGGTAGAGATCATTCATCTGATGGCGTGTAATGACTGGCTTATGGTCAGAATTGAGGTCTGTGTCTCCATACGAACGATCGTTCCGGAGTAAGGGTTTTGCTTCTGTCTTGCATGGGGCTATATGTCACTGAGTGCGATGTCAGATAACAAGTGACGTATCTGATCATGATGTCGGATAATTGAGTGACAGATTGGATCCCTCCATTCATGTAGTGGTCTGTTGTCCCTCAAACCTCACTCCTTCTGTACAATAAGCGGGTGTATAGAGACAGAATACTGAGGTACTTGTGTTAGAATCGATTGATATCCTTTGAACCCGGAATTCCCAGAATCCCATTTTCAAGGTGTACAGCATATTTACTCATATTTTAAACTCTGATGTCACACGATGTGATTGAAAAAACAAACACGATATTTATTTTATGGAAGAATTTTTTAGAATGTTTATTCTGTCAGATAAATGCAACGATTGTCATTAAACTTTTATGAACAGGAGGTATAAACAGATGATAGCTTTAACATGACACGTAGTAGTATCTTTGTAATAAATAAAAAAAATCTCATAATAAGTAAAGCTGAACAACTTAGCTATGCTGACTTCAATAAAAAGCACTGAGATTACTGATAGGTACAGATTGCACGGATATAGCTTTATTATATACCTTTTGTAAATTTTAGCACAATATTCGTCAAAATTTGTCAAGAAAAACGCAGATTTCTCTTTGAACATTCTCCAATTCACGGTCATGAGAATATTGTTTTAGAATCTTTTCAACTGGAATGACTGCTTCAGTTACCGGGAACAGTACTTCTAGTAGTAAATTTTCAAAAAATATTCTTGTGTCTCAGAGAAATAATTTTGTCGATTATGACTATTAATTAACCATTTAACACTTAAAGATCGCCAAAAAATTACGTATACAGTGTTCTTGCGGAATGTCCATTTGCAGGCCAAGAGATAGCTATTTTTGTAAATTTACCACTGAAATGACAGTGGTAAATTTACAAAACATAGTCTTCTCTTGACCTGCAAATGGACATTCACTAAGCACAAATTAAAATTTTCTTGACCAATCTTTATTGTTCAAGGTTAAGCGTGATAACACATATACTATTTTGATTATGTTAATGAATATTACATGAAATATTCAAATATTATTTTCATATTTCAAGGCCATTTGGTGTTTTTACTTTTTTTTAACATTATTTTGTATAAAATTTAGAAAGTTCATTAAAAATATAAAATAAAAGCATTATTTAGCAAGATTTAGACATTTTTAATATAGACATATATATATATATATATATATATATATACGTTGAATTCAATAATTCGTATAGCATTTTATCACATAGACATATAAACAATATGTGATATTGATTCTGCTGTAACGTGAGCTCAAGTAGACAGTTGAAAGCACTATAACGATTATTTGCTAATGAATTAATATTTATTTAAAATTGTAATTAAATAACAACGATTTCTGGTCATTTGTCGTAACAGTCATTCTATAAGTTATCAAACGTCTCGACCCATTTCTTACCTTTTCAATATCGCACCGTAATCAATCGTTTACAATTATTTCTTTCATCCCTACACTTGTTCATGAAAATTTCAATTTTCTCAAAAACAAAATGTTTATTCGCGGATCAAGAAGTTTTTTGAAAATTTATCACTGGAATGACTGGCTCGGTTATCGAACCAGTCATTCCAGTTATAAATGTTCAAAAATACTCTTCTCTTGGTGTGCAAATAGACATTTCCCAAGACCACTGCTGAGGCATCTTTCAGCCAACTTGAGTGTAAATGTGTTAAAGAATGATAGAGTAAATCTACCTGTCTAGAATGACCACTCCGCGGGGTGACAGAGGACAGGTAGCTAACGAGAGGTGGAATGTTACTGCTTAACCCTTTAACCTTTGAATTTGTTGAAGAAAATTTCAATTTTCTCATAGAAAATGTCTATTGGCAGACCAAGAGAAGACAATTTTTGAAAATTTACCACTGGAATGACTGGCTCGGTTATCGAGCCAGTCATCCCTGTGGTAAATTATCAAAAAATAGTCTTCACTTGGTCTGCAGATGGGCATTTCTCAAGACCACTGCAGAAGCAGTTTTAGCTGATATGAGTGTTAAAAGGTTAACTATTAATCAGCATAGTACAGTACAGTACAGAGATAAGTTAAAATGTTACCAAAACAAAAACAGACTTGCAAGCAATATTCTGTTGAATATTCTGGACGTCATTTGATTAGAAGCCATTCAAATGACGTCCAATAAATTCAACAGTACATTTTATTTTCTTTTGGAGTCATGTTAAGTTATTTCTGAGCTGTACTGTATTAGCCTTGATTGAACTATGCCATGGGCTAGCTAAACTCTGATTGGACGCGGTTGTGATTTATTTAGTCCTATGGATTATGCGTTACAAGACCTGATTAGCCAATGTCATGGAATAGCGTGTTCTGATGCGATATCATCCTGGTTTATTGAGTCCTGATTGGACAATAACTTGTTTTAGTGAGTCCTGAATGGACAATAACATGTTTTAGTGAGCCCTGATTGGACAATAACATGTTTTAGTGAGCCCTGATTGAACAATAACATGACTTAGTGAGCCCTGAATGGACAATAACATGTTTTAGTGAGCCCTGATTGGACGATAACATGTTTTAGCGAGCCCTGATCGGACAATAACCTGTTTTAGTGAGCCCTGATTGGACAAGGTCAAGTTTAGTGTCTTTACGGAGCCACTAAATACATATTGATATCGTCCTCAAAACTTGTTTCTTCTCTCACTGTAGCTGATTCTGCGATCAAGAGTTATCTAACTTGGCGCATGTGATGAGCAAAGAATTAAGATAGCAATGAGATAACTTTCTAATAACAGACTAAATGAGATTTCTCCTACATTTGTTCAAGTTTATTACATTCCAACCGACGCTTTAACAAATAATATTTTCAATATAATATATGATGGAGGAATTATGCGTGGGAGGCTCAGGGGTGGTGGTGGTGGTGGGAGGCTCAGGGGTGGTAGGCTCAGGGGTGGTGGTGGGTGGTGGTGGTGGTGTGTGTGTGTGTGTGTGTGTGTGTGTGTGTGTGTGTGTTCATGGGGGTTGGGTTGGAGGAGGAATGGTGAGTGGGGAATGTGGGTGGGTGGCAGATTTTCAATTTTGTTTCATTCACGTGGTTGTTATAATTGTATTAAATTGAAGACCTCGTGTTATCATTTCTGGCTTAACTAATTCACCGGTATAGACCAGCTATGACAAATTCTTTATAATTCAAGCAATATTCAGTTGAATATTTTCAAACGAACTTGGATTAGGTCACAAAAAGCTTCATCCAGTCAAACTAGTGGTGGCAGTTTGGGTGATTGAGTGATGATTTGGGGGTAGGGTGGGCTGGGTGGGTGTAAATTGGGTGTGGTAGATTGTGGGAATACATATAATAAAAATGCATCTACAGTCAAATACGGTATGGTGAGACTACAGGAATTTGTAAAAATAACATGAATAATGATAGGATAATATGAAAATCTGGTAAATATGCTAGCAGCTTTCAATAGGGAAAACTGAATGTTCAATGAGAATATAGACCCAAGTGTCACCGGTTTCCAAATACTGGCCATTCGTTTCCATCATCTGAGCATTTTAATTCAAAGTTAGACGAATACAATATATGACAAAGGACGACAGCAAACAAGCTAAATTATTGAACTAAACGATAAATAATATTTTTTTGAAAGGGGGGGACAACTGTGTTTAAGTGATACAATCTCTTCACAATTACTATAATGGGTTGATGTGTACCAAGGCTGCGCATTACAATACAACGATAAATGAAACATTGGACTAAAGTTTGTGTTAAATTAAAATCTTGCTTGCAAGAACTAATGCTATTTTCGCTTGTTTATCGTCTAATGAATTGTGCTAACTTTCTCATTATTTATAATCCAATTTCACTCTATAACCCGAAATCAGGATTTAAATTAATTTAAAGATGAGATATGCCTATTATTTTGAAAACATTTTGACTGAAAGTTATTGCTCGGTAACAATGATTTTCAATCGAAATGTCTTAAAAATAACCAGTATAATTTCAAATGTAAATCTAACCATTTTACGATCAAAATTTGTCTTAAAAAAATTAAAATATTTGCTTATTGAATTTCCATTTACAGACCATGGGAAGACTATTTTTTAAACTCTATCATTGGAATAAATGGCTCAGTTAGTGAGTCAGCTATTCCAGTTGTAAATTTAAAAAAACGGTCTTGTCTTGACCGGCAAATGGACATTCGTGAAGAGCAGTGCAGAGGCAGTTTTTATTCACTTGCCTATCAAAGGACATAAAAAAGAAAGTTTACAGAATGAAACTGGATGAAGATGTTTAAAACACATCTGATATATTAACATAAAACATTCAGGTAATTCATTAGTTTAACTTAATAAAATAATTTTAATAATATTAATTAATAATATAAAATAAATTAATTAATGAATTACTAGATGATTGTTAAATTTTAATAATTTTAATAATAATTATAATAGTAATATGTCGCTTTCAATTTCATAAACACATAATTATTCAAAGTCTAGAATTTCTCTAAATAACGGTAAAACACTGGTGAAATCGTCAGATTTATCAAACTTATGATGGTGCACATTTTCTGTGAATTCGTGGGCGATTTGACGAAGATCGGGAATAGTTAGCAAAAGTTTGCCGAACAAATTTGCACGCTTCGGATGATTACGTTTCAATTCAAATCTCAACGCGTCGACCAATCGTGTCTGCATTTCTTCAACTTTTTCAGGATTTTGAAGTCCTTCTCGATCTGAAAGATATAAAAGAGGAACCCAATTAAGTAATGGGAAATAGCTTTATACATTCAATTATAATATTAAGATAGAGATTCCATGGAGCAACGCTAACCATTAAACAAACTTGGCCAAGAACATTTCAATTTTCTCATAAAGATTATTTTTGAAAATTTACCACTAGACTGCTGACTTGGTTCGATTATCAGGCCAGTGATTTTTCTATAGGTCTGCAAATTATGACCATTTCCCAAAACCTGCGGAGAACAGGTTTGGCCACACTAACCATGGTAAAATTTGGTCAAGAAAAGTAAATTATATCTGCCTATCGAATGTCCATTTACAGGCAAAGAGAATAGAATTTTTGAAAATTTATCACTGAAATTTCAGTAGTAAATTTTAAAAAATTCTATTCTCTTGGCCTGTAAATGGACATTCCATACGACCATAACACAGGGCGGCATGACCATTAAAGATGTCAATGTAGAATATGTCTCTCCCTACCTCGCATTTGCTCTCTCTCTCTCTTACTGTCTCTCTTTCCTATACCACCACCACGCCCTTCTCGCTCTTCCACATTTCCTACCCCTCCCCATTCTCTCTCCCCCTCATGCGTTCTGTCTCTGTCTTCTCTTGTTATTTCTCTCATCAACAATCTCTTTCTCACTCTCTCTCCCACTGCCTCAGTCTCCCCAACTCTCTCTCTCTCTCTCTCACTCCTTCAGTTAATCTCACACGCACGCACGCACGCACGCACGCACACACACACACACACACCCTCCAACCCCCTCCATTTCCCCCATAAGATAATGATTATTATCCTACCTGTTGTTATTAACAGGATGGCACAGAACAGAGCTAATTCACGACCGATTAATTCCATGCTGTTCACTTTATCCACCAAACTAATAGCGTTTTCTAGTAAAGCTGCCGTTTCTTTGCACATCCCGATAGCAGACCGCATCAACAGGAGTTGCTTCCCTTGACTTGGAAGAGTTATTCCTCGTTTGTCAACCAATGAATGAAGCTGCAAAGAGATCATGTGAAAATTTCTCATTAGTCATTATAGCATTTATTTTTATTTATTTTAACGGTTGTGCCTCTGAAAGCCACCAGACTATATTTTTATTTAGCAAAAACTCTTGACTTGCTGAATATTTTGAAAACAATTTGCCTGAAAGTTGTTGGTGGCTTAGCCACCAACAACTTTCAGTCAAATTGTTTTCAAAATATTTAGCAGCTCCAGTGATATAACCCTTACAATATCAGTAATCAGACAGTTAATAGTCAAAATTAGTAAAGAAAATCATAGGCTATAGTTAGTGAATCGCTATTTGCAGTGCACGACTAGAATGATTGACTCGTTTACCGAGCCAGGCATTCTAGCGGTCAATTTTCAGAAAATCGTCTTCTTTTAAACTGCAAATTAACTTTTCTCAAGACCAGTGGTCATTAAAATGTTAAATAAACAGGTAAATTTCTGTACGAATAGTATCCAATCATACATCACTTAACTATTAAGTGCAGCATCCTTATCATCAAGACTGGTGCTGATTTTGAGAAGCGCTGCTTAAAGTAGTTGTTGTCTAACACAATAACTAACAGCGTTTAGAAAGTTTTCAAAACTTGGCACCAGTATTCTTCCAATGGCTCATGTAATTTTGTTAGCGAAAAAACAATAGTCTACATACATCTATTGCTGATATGCATTCAAGGCCAGGGAATACATAAAAAATAACAGATTACAGATGAGGTAAAAACATATTTTTGAAAACTTTGCACTGATATGACTGGCTCTTTAAGATGAAAAGTTTTCTAAAAATAGGTAACTTCTTATCATACATATTTAGAAATGATTGGAATTACATTCTTTGACCCTGGCAATATTAAAAATGTTAATCAAATGTTGTTGGTACGCACCATGACAGTTCCAATTTCAAATCCGGCATGCTTGAGTAACAAGATCTGGTCAGCCATTGTAAGGTCAGAGAAGCCTGGAATACGTTTTCCAAATTTGGCCGTCGCTTCGATCGATGGAATCATAAGTTCTTGAAAATGACGGAAAATTTCTAGTTGGGCGAATGTCTGGTCGTCGATCCAGTTAATCATAGCGGGACTTTCTAACGGGACTGGCATCTGTCGAGAAAATAAGACAAATTCAACAATGAGTTATATGATACACTGTCAGAATAACGTAATTATTAAAAATATTGGTTGATAAAATATATACTGATAAATTATTGAATATTTTGAAACCAATTTTACTGTAAACTGTTGCAATATCTTCAAATCAAATTACTTTTAAAATATTCACAAGAACAGTTTTGACATTGGAAATAAGAATTTGTCAGATTTAGTCTGTTAACAATCTTCACTGAAGTTCTTTTAAACATTCACCAAGTTTCTGAGAACTCTGCATTTAAATAAATTAACCCTATATACATTGAAATCCCAATACCTACCAATTAATGCAATATAGGAAATCTGTAAAATATTTTGAAGATAATTTGTCTAAGACAGCATCATCAGTCAAATCAGCTACTGGATATGAAAGTTTCAAATTTTTCTTAGTGACTGCCTAGAATTTCATGTAAAAAAGACTATTTCTGAAAATTGACCACTGGAATGACTGGCTCGGTAACCGAGCCAGCCATTCCAGTGGTCGATTTTCAACAACAGACTAGTCTTAGTCTCCAATTGGACATTTCTCAAGACCACTAAGGCGGCCATTTTGGTTGGTTTCACAAGTAAAGGATTATGGTTGAGATTGTTAAAAGCAACTTACATAAGATGAAGTTGATGGCTGCTGTTGTTGCTCAGGGTCACTGTGCATACACTCCGATGGTTCAGCTTTAACACGGACCTGATGATGGATGAAAGACATCAAATTTGGAAAATGCTCCCGGAATGCAGACTTCACTGTATCAGCTAGAGACCGGATTTCTAAGACGCGCTCGGAACATGTGCTACGCATTTCTTCCCGATCCATAAGCAGCTTTTCTCGTTCTGTTTTCGGCATTCGTCCGAATCGGACAGCTGTGAATGTAAGGAGATATGTTTAATAATAATAATAATAATAATATAATAATAATAATAATAATAATAATAATAATAATAATCCCAGAATCTCCCAATCAAATTGGTTTCAAAAATCCAACAAAATATTCCTTACATCAGAAATTATTTGTTATTTTTTACCTGTAAAGCTTAATCCTTTAATGTACAAGCTTAATTTAAAGTTTAATTGTTTAATGTCCAAGTCGGCCAAAGCAAGTCTCTGTAGGAAAGTCCATTTGTGGGCCAAGAAGAGTATATTTGAAAATTTACCACTGGAATAACTGGCTCGGCTATTATCACTTGGTCTTTAACTGGACATTCAATAAGCAAATATTTAGATTTTTGATAATCAAGCTAGTTATTCCATCGGTAAATTTTCAAAACTGGTCTCTTGGTCTGCAAATGGACATTTTCTAGAAAATTGAAATTTTCGTGAACAAATTTGTTAATAAAGGTTTTAACTACAGTCTTTCTGATTTGTCAATGATATATTCAGTCGAAACATAAAATTTTTAATTCACATAGAATTTCAAACAAACATAATTAATATTCTTACCATCATGTGACATGCCAGCTTCTATACATTTCTGGAATCGGCAGTATTGGCATTTATTGCGGGTTCCTGGGTCAATTTTACAACGAATTCCCTTAAGACAAGGCTTATAGACGAGACGTTTTCTAAGAGTTCTTCGGAAGAATCCCTGGAAAATAAAATTAAATATAAAATTTATAATTTCCATCTACAAGATTAACAGGATATAAGTAATCTATTTAACCCTTTAATGGTCAAGAAAATTGCAATCTTTGCATAGTCAATGTTCATTTACAGGCCAAGAGATTATTTTTGAAAATTTACCACTGGAATGACTGGTTCGGTTACCGAGCCAGGCATTCTAGTGCTAAATTTCCAAAACAAATTCCTATCTTTGTCTGTAAATGGCCATTCCTCAAGATCACCGCAGAGGCGGGTTTTGAATGGCTAGACCATTAAATGGGTGAACGGTTAATATTCTTTAAGAATTTTGAAACACTGAAATGATTTTTGCTATTTGGTATAAACAAGGTAATACACCTGAAGTTAGTCCCCAATCAACCACCCCCACCCACCAAACCCAACCAAAAGAAAAACAAAACCAAATAAACAAACCAACCAAAACAAACATATAACCATTAACTCTTCAATGCATAGGAAACTCATTATTTTCCGCTAAGTGAAGATAGGTTTGCATGACAAGAAGATTTCTTGTGGAAATTTACCAGTAGAATAACTGGCTCGAGTATCAAGCCAATGGTAAACTTCCTAAGATAGTCTACTCTTGGCCTGCAAATGTACATTGCAAAAGACATTTTTGGCCGGCTTGACAATGAATTGTATTTAAGTTTGTACCTTGCATCCTTCACATGAATGAACGCCATAGTGAAACCCTGAGGCTCTATCACCACATATTCTGCACATAACATCCAGTTCCATGGTGTAATTCTGTTTATTCTGTAGAAATTTTAAAACACAAATAAAACTTAATTAAACAAAATTAATAAACCCACAAGATACAATTCAGTAGGTCTGTGTAGAAGGAGTTTGTGTTCAATTTTGACTGTATTGGTATAAGGAGTAATTTCCCTTTAGTCACAATTGGTAACAAGTGGTATTGATTACCTCCCTTGAACCAATATCAGGCAATCTCAGCTTGAGTTGTAGTTTTTGATTTACAGTTAGACATGGGCTTCTACCCACAACTAGTATAGGCTGCCTGCCTGTAACTTCTCAGTTGAACCAATGGACCTATGGCAGCAACAGCGCCCAGTCAAATTAGTTTTAAAATATTCAACAGCATGTTTATTAAATAGTAGAGACATATAATTTGTACAAAGTGTCGGATTATTAAGAGTTAAAGACGGTCCTAACAGAATCATTTATGACGTAATGGCTAGACGCCTCTTAGCTGATTATGACGTCAGCCCACTCCCCTGTCCGATGAATTTTTATTTTAACATGTAAGGAGAATGAATTTTTGAAAAATTTCTATGAATATTATTGGTTCCAATGAATCAAATTACTAGCATAGGCACATCTGCTTACCCTATCATCTGCAGAACACTCGCTGGAATCGCTGCTCGGAGATGGGTGGTCGTACAGCATTCGCCCATCATACTCCATCGTCATTGGATAATCTACGGTGGAAAACGTTGGACTCTCTGGCGTCATGCTGCTCGTCGGTGTACACGATGGCGTCACGGTGACCATAGCGGCACACGTCGTGATGTCCGTCTGTGGTGGAATCATTTCTTCCTTAAATGCTGGCTTGTTATTGTTGTTGTTGTTGTTGCTATAGAAAGTGCTCTGTGCCATTCCCGGGTAAAACCAAGGATCGTGCTGTTGATTGTTGTGCTGTTGTTGTTGCTGCTGTGCGAGTTGCTGTTGGATATGGTGTTGTTGTTGTTGTTGATGGTGGTTCGGCGTCGGTCTATACGGATGAATCGTCTGTACACTTCCGTTGCTGTAGCAACTGTTCTCCAAAAATGGTGTGGTCGCGCTGTACTGTTGACAGTACACACCTGAAGCACATAAGATGAGAAGAAACTTTTATAATAAGAAAATTTAAATTTACAAATTGTGTTATTAACTCTTAACCCTTTAACACTCATTACAACCAAAACGGCTTCTGCAGTGGTCTTAAGAAATGCCCATTTGCAGACCAAGAGAAGACTATTTTGGAAAATCTAACACTGGAATGACTGGCTCGATATCCAAGTCATATATTCCAGTGGTAAATTTTCAAAAATACTTATTTTTGTGTGAATATTTTAATTTTATTGACCAAATCTTACTATTGAACAAATAAAATATTTATCCAGCTTCATAAATATCAGCCAGATTCTTGGGAATTCTGAGTATTACTAGAGGGTCATAATACCATCTGGTATAAATGAACCATCACCCCACCCCCAAAGAGGGATTTCACATTACAATTGACCAGTACCCAGAGGCTATTTGATCACCTCTTGAGGTGACCGGAATAGAGAGTTCAACATGTACTCAAACATTTTCCCAGCAATCACAGGCAAAAAAAATGGTAAATAAGCGCAATAAAATTATTTCCTAATCAACTTGTTTATGGGTTACAACTGTCACTTCATGCCTGAGTGACCATGTTTATTGTCTGAGACTTCACACTACCATCAATTTGTTTGACCAGACTACAGACACAGACACGCTTGATCGCCAGAGCATGGAGTTGTTACTCCTGAGGGGAAACTCTGGGTCTATTACTATGCAAGCACAAGGTGTAAAGCTATTAGAACTGTTATGATCCAAGACTTATGTTAGGTGGAATGACATTGAATCCAGCAATTTTCTCAGACACCTTAGGGCTCTGGCGATCTTATCTTTGTTTCTTTGAAAGTGTTTTCCATATTCTATAGCGGCTCTTTCATGAAGACTAATGACTGTGTGAATTACTAGTTTTTTAATACTCGGGTGAAAAGGTCAGTGTCTGGAATGGAGGATTCTAGTTTTAGCAATTTCCAGCCCATCTTTAGATAAGCGCCACCCACGCTTCGCCCATCACTTCGTGTAGTTGATTATGACGTCATATGATTGATGGACAAACTGGAATCCCCCATTGGGTATTTGACACCCATTGTCAATGGAGGGAGTTGATCTGTCACTCCAGTATCTGATGTCATAATCATCGTACATTACATACAAAGCCTCTGAATTGCATAATTTTGGTGAATTTACAATTTAATAAACATTCTGTCGAATATTTTGAAACTAATTTGACTGGGAGGATATATATATATTTTTCTATAGTATTCATAAAAATTAATAAAATTTTAATTAGAGGATAAATCTCCCTTTACTTTATCTATCCCTCTGTTTACAAAACATTGCTTGTAAATCTCACTCACAACTACACACAAGCACAAACACGCACGCACGGATGCACAAACGGAAACAATTACTAATATGCAATAATAATCTATGAGTCATTCAAATTGAGAGGCCTCTATATATCAAAGTGGCTTCTTCCCTAGTAATAGGCTAAGGGTCTAGCAGGTACTTGACAACTTGGTCAGTGGACCAAATAAGTACAACACTGGTTGATGGCGGAGTACACGCCCAAACTGTGAGAACATTAGACATTCAGACTCCTTGATACCACTAGTGGAGGAGGGGTGGGAAATAACCAAAACCCCTCAATATCTGCAATTAAACCTTTCACGATCAAATTTGTTCAAATTTTTTTTTAATTTTCTGATACAAAATGACCATTAGCAGACCAAGAAGATTATTTTTGAGAATTTACAAGTGGAATGACTGGCTCAGTTATCGAGGCAGTCATTCCAGCTGTACATTTTCAAAAATTGCAAATGGGCATTTCCCAAGACCACTACAGAAGCCGTTTTTGGCCAGTTTAGATGTTAAGAGGTTAATAATTTAATATATAGTAGTTAATTTTTTTTACAGAAATTGAAAGTGCTTATGTAATTTGTTAATAAATATCTAGTGTTCTGTATTATATAATCTTAATTATACTAATAGAAAATTACCCAATTAACTGTTTAATGCTGAGAATTGATTAAGAAAATCAAAGCATTGATTTATTGAATATCAATTTGTATAATAGAAGACAAATTTTCAAAATTTATAACTGGAATTACTGGCTTGGTTATCAACCCAGGTATTCCAGTGGTAAATTTTCAAAAATAGTCCTATCTTGGCGTGCAAATTTATATTCTCATGACCACAGCTGAAGCTGCTTTTGGTTGCATAACCGGTTAGAAATGTTGCATTTCCATCATGAATTATTAAAAGTCTGGCTTCCCATGAGGAAAGCATATAAATATTTTGAAAATAAGTTAACTAAAAACAGAAAAATTGTTTTCAAAATCATCAACAAACACGACAGTGAGTGTTATCATATGGAAGTATCACACAGCATTTAATCCTACCATTTTCAAACGTTTCTTTCCATTATCAAAGAGAATGTATCTTTCATTTTAAAGATAAAACGACAATTTTCCAATATCATTGATAATTGCTCATGTATTTACTTGGATAGATAAATAAATATGACAGAAAAATCCTCTATATATTTTTTTCCGGAAACTTCTGAGAATGCCCTCAGAAAAGTCCATAGTTTGTGGTTAAAAATAGTACGTGTAACCTAATTACAGTGCAAGAATCGATACACGAGGGATATTTTTTCCACCGCAATGAAAAGAAACTGCCATCGTGTCTCCTCCTCACACGCTAAAAAACCATCAATATCAAGAAAATCAATGCTACGTATTTGTCAAAGAGAACGAAGATATGAATGAACTAACGATTAAATTGAGTGCTTCCATATATGGTAACATCGGCAGAATCTAGTTCAATGGAGCACGGGTGCTAAAAATACCTCGCCTGTCTTGTGCGGAACAAAAACAAGTCTGGCTTCAGGGGCGAGAAAACTTAATGAAAATAAAAATAGGATCAATTATGGAAAGCGTTCAGGTGATAATGGCTGACAAGTTTATATGACTACGTGATATACAATCTAACAATCCGAGGGCTGAATTTGTACGGACATGTTCCCAGGGATATTACACTGGACTGGATCAATAGTTTGAAAACAATTTGACTGAAAGTTGTTGGTGGCTTTGCGGCCAACAACTTTCAGTCAAACTGTTTTCAAAAAATTCATCCAGTCCAGCGTTATTGTCTATGTAAAATATTGTCTGATGGCTTGCAGAAACAAGAAAGTTAACACACCAGGTGGATGCGTGTGTGTGCGTGCGTGTGTGCGTGTGTGTGCGTGTGCGTGTGCGTGTGCGTGTGTGTGTGTGTGTGTGTGTGTGTTTTATATGTGTGTAGATTGTCAGCATACAGAACAATTTGACTGAAAGTTGTTGTTCAGATATAGCTCAAACACACACATACATACACCAACTACTGATAATTAAATCCACTACCCAATTAGGCTATGAAAAAGAAATACTTGGTTGCGAAAGATGTAGAAATTTTGTACAACAAACGATGAAAACAAAGGTCCTAAACCATGAAATGAATTTTGTGATCTATAAATATATTTTATTTTAGAGTTAGTGTGACCCAAGAATCAAATTTAGAATCTAAAACCACTATATCAATCTATTAATCAAAGGTTTCAATAAGAAGTTGAATATTTTGAAAGCAATTTGACTGGCAACAGCTTCCAGTCAAATTACTTTCAAAATATTCATCAAAATATTCATTAGTTGATTAAGTGTTTGGTATATTTTGTTTACTGGTATGTATTAGAAATGCTTAGCAATGTCATTCTGGGTCACAGGCCGGTGTTAAAAGCTTTTAACATCATCGTTCACAAACACCATTCCCCAAAAACGAACACACAAAAATGAGCAACACCTGAAGCTTAGCAGAAAATTTTAAATTTTAATTAAATCCAGAAACATCTGCAAACATACCTCCATCATATCCAAATCGGTACGACTCAGGATAAAAGTGGTCGACTGCGAGCATCCTGCTGTTATTATAGTCAATGTAGTCTCCAACAAAATCGTAATTTCGATTTTGTCGATTCTGATTTATGTCGAACGGGACAACCATCAGAAAGCCTTATTAATTTATAACTTGGTGTTTAGTTTGTGACTTTTAAAAAGTCCCGTATTTGTTAAATAACTGAGATAGTGAGATATTTTCCATTAAACAGTAATCCAACAGATTTAGTTTGTTCTTGCTTTCTATGTGAAACTTTAATAGTAAAATTAACTATACTTAATATAAGATCCACACAGTAATAGACCACAATGTTGAAATTAATTTAACAACAAATTCTTACGGTAAAAAACTTTCTTGAATAATGTAAGCTTGTCATTTAAGATAACTGTCACTTATATAAGCACATCAATCTAACTGTAACTGCCTTGTGTTATTGCTTATACACACGGAGCATTATCATAGCTGCTAGATCTTCAAGCAATGGCAATCCAACGATCAGTGGCCTCCAGATACAGCCACGCAGACATTTATGGAAGTGGCAAAAGATAGCCTGGACAATTCTCTGTCTGCGGATTGGCTGACACGGATCAATGATCATTCAGAGCTGTGGGAGCGCTTCCCGCACTGGCCAATCGCATAACGTTATCTTGTCATGGATCAATACCATGCAGAGTGTGTAGGCAGACATAGTATTTCTGAACCTTTGTAGTATTCTAAACATAGACCTTGATATCAGAAACTTGTGCTCTTCTAAGAGGTTTCGTGAGAGGAAAAAATAGCAGAAATTAATAAATTGATTCGCGTGAGAAATTCTCTGGAGATGAAATAAAATTCTATTGTGCTGTGAAGGGTATTTTTAGCAGCAAATCTAGGACATTCGATCGGGAAGCCTCTTAGATCTCGCATTCATCTAGTTACACTATGAATGAAACAACATTTAACCAATAAGGGTGGGATTCTACCCACAAAATAACTAGGTTACCTCGGTGCTTGAAAATAAACACAGCTTACACATTAATATTATATAGACAATTTGTATTTTGGTCAATTACACTTACACTAAGTTTCCAATATATGAACATGGATATTATTTCACCCAAATACTAGATAACAATTCCAGGAAGACAATGATTTATAGAGATTATTTATTACTTTTCCAATTAACCCGTTACCATGCATATCAGCTAAAACTGGTTCTGTAGTGGTCTTGAGAAATGTCCATTTGCAGACCAAGATAAGCATATTTTTTTAAACTTACCACTGGAATGACTGGCTCGATAACCGAGCCAGTCATTCCAGTTGTAAATTTTTTTAAATAGTCTTCTCTTGGTCTTCAAATGGACATTTTATATGAGAAAATTTAAATTTTCTTGAACAAATTCAAAGGTTAAAGGGTTAACACGTTAATGGTTATGGTTGGTTAGGAAATTAAACACATTTGCTCCGAGAATATCCATTTGCTGGCCAAGAAAAAACTATTTTTGAAAACTTAACTCTAATATTACTGGCCCAGTTATTGAGCCAATCATTCCTGTGGGAAGATTTAAAAAATAGTTCTTTCGATAGTACCAGCGGAAATCTGTAAGGATTTGTCATATATATCTGATCAGAGCTTTTAGATTGAAAACTTTAATTCTATTACTATTTCATTCGATCTTAACTCTTATCACACCGATGTCAAAACATTAATCATCACAGGGTCAGTAGAAGAAAGGTTGCTTTCCAGTTAGGAAATAATGTTGTTGAAAGTTGCTGCTGTCTTACACAACAACAGCTTTCAGAAACATTGTTTGTAAAATGAACATCCGATATCATATATGAAAGGGAACAAAATTGAATATTTAGAATTAGATTCTACAGGAGTCTGGAGAAATGTCCATTTGCAGGCCAAGAGAAAACTATTTTTTGAAAATTTATCATGGGAATGCATGTCCGTCCGTGTTTTCAAAGAAGTGACATTGGAATCTTTTTAAATAAATTGAAAACAATATTAGTGTAAGTCAGACAGACAGTAAACACAGGTTATTTCCAAAATATTTTGCATGCTCAAGGTTCAGCATCGTCATGGTACTAGAGTCGTGACCCAGCCTATAAATAGAATGAAATTGGGTCATCTCATTTCATCTTATTTATCCTAAACTGCGTAATAAAAATAATGAATTAGAAAATTTGATTTCGCATGATCAAGTGAGAAAAATACAGCCGTTCTACGATCAAAGGCACACTCGCAATCAATAAATATGTATACATACATACATACAGTCTCTTACTGCGAACTGCAAGGAATAAGAATATAGTGACAACAACAGAATGATCAATACGAGCACGACAGATCAATGCTTTATTGATGAGTACAAAGAACGAAGGAAAACATGACTACCCAGAATGCAACACTTAAAAACACTGCCTCGTCTTGTAATCAAAGGGAATGTGAATTGATCGGCAACTTCCAAGAGTACACGAGCATCTATATAATCAATCTTCCATCCTTTGTCTTGCTACCTTTAGATCGATTCTGGAATTGTGTGTAGAAATGTGTGTCTAATAACATTTACCGTCTGCTTGCTGAAGTTCTGCAGACTACATTTTCCATGGGTGTTTAACTCTGGATATGCTGAATATTTTGAAAACAATTTGACTGAAAGTTGTTGGTGGCTAAGCCACCAACAACTTTCAGTTAAATTGTTTTCAAAATATTCAGCATATCCAGAGTTATTGGCCATTGAAATTATTGTCTGGTTGCTTATGCAGCAATCATCCAGTTAAATAAGACCTTGGGGGAGATTTCTACACACAGTTTCAATAGACCTGTCCTTCACCTCAAGATTATCTACTCAGAGCTTTGACCTATTTAATTTTGGTCACATGGTACGCAAAAAGATAATTAATTCACATCACAGTCTTATTTTCTTATCAAATCTTTATTTCTTCCTTCCTTCTTTAGTCTCGTTTACAATCTTTAGGCTGTATCTCATCCTTCAGTTTCCATCCAATCGGCGCCAAACTTGGCCACCCTGTAGTACCCCCTAGTGACTTAGCGTGCTGTTACGTTTCTTTTGGCCATCTTTGGAGTACCATAGATTTTAAATCAGCCTCATGATATAAGGCTGGGACGTTTAAAGGTCCATCCTCTGTGTTGTGAAAAAATAAAATCTATGTCTTCTTTGTCACCCAAACCATTCTTGTTTGTCCTCTGCTTTCTGCCAACCATTGGTCGGGTGGGATGGAGGGTCTCTCCACCGGCTCCTGTTATTAATCTGTTACGTTTCTTTTGGATCAGCCCAAATGTTTTTTCGAGTTACCCACCTTTCCGTGGGCAAAAAAAGCCTCATAGGAAATGTATGGGGATTTTCAGTATTGATCTTTGACACCTAGAGTTTTGATCGGATCACTATCAGGATATTACCATTGTAGTCCTGAAGCATGTTGATACATCTGGCAGGCACATCCCCAACCAGGATGGTACCACTTGGGCATACAAATTACAAGTTTTTGTTTTTGGCAAAAATGAACTCGGGATGACAAAAATACTTTTTTTTCTAAAATTTTTGTATTCAAAATGTCTGCAAGGGCACACATTTTGGTCAAAAATATAAGTTTTTGTTTTTGGCAGAAATTAACTCGGGATGCTAAATGGTGAAAAAAGATTTGGCCGGTGTGTGTGCGTGCATGTTTTTTTTTGGGGGGGGGGGATTTTCTTTTCAAAATGTCTGCCAAAATCTTTTTTGCCATGATCGATTTGAAACTCTGTGACCTTCTAGTAGGTACTATATAGACTTGATTTGATATCAAATGTAAAGTTGATCCATCCAATAGTCTTCGAGATATCAGCTTTTCTGTGCCATTCAACCTACAGGAATTTCAAGTATGGATATTTGAACTGCGACTACGCCTAGTTTTCATCGCATCAGTACCATGCAGACATGTTCAATGGTCACATAAGAAGAGACCGTAAAATAATCCTTAACTCTTACAACTCTGATGTCAATATTCGATCTTTTACTGCGCCAATAGCCGAGAAACTGGTATATATTTTTTAACAATTTTGGTGGATGATATTGCCATCTAAGACAGCAACATCTTCCACCAAATTTGTTTAAAAATAAACAACAGTTTATCTTTCAATTTAATTTGAAAATTTAAAATTTTGATATCAGAATGCTAATGGTTAATGCCCAGTCATCGCAGATATTCTAGTTAGATGTTGTAATTACAACGAACGAAAAACCTAGAGTTTACCGGGCAACCTGGACAACAATGCTTTCTGTAATGATTTTCATGTAACTGACCATTCACTACAGACACACATAATATTTATGATAAAATTTCCATTATCAGTTGAGAAAACTTTTAGTTGAGGGTAGCAGTTCAATAAACTGCCATGTCCCTTAGTTATTTGACCGGTCGGTCGGTCAGTCAGTCATTCAATCAGTCAGTTATTCCGGGCTGTCGCTTTAAGAGTTTTTCATATACAGTATTCAAACTCGGTGTAGGCATTTATCATAAGCTCAAGATATGTAGCCTAACAAAGGTACGTGACCTCAATGTAACCCAGGTGTGATAACTATGTCATGCTTGGGAAAGCCTATGTGGCAGTAGGTGCCACAAACATTAATGCGCCCCTATCCCGCATTGTTGATGTCAAGTGGCTTCATGCAATGGAGTTGTCTGTTGCAGGAGCCTGTACCAATGGATGGTGCCCCTCTGGATCTCAGACCCCACCAAGTGTAGTGAGAGTCCCTCTCAGACCCCACCAAGTGTAGTCAGAGTCCCTCTCAGACCCCACTAAGTGTAGTGAGAGTCCCTCTCAGACGCCACCAAGTGTAGTCAGAGTCACTCTCAGACCCCACCAAGTGTAGTCAGTCACTCTCAGACCCCACCAAGTGTAGTGAGAGTCTCTCTCAGACCCCAACAAGTGTAGTCAGAGTCCCTCTCAGACCCCACCAAGTGTAGTGAGAGTCCCTCTCAGACCCCACCAAATGTAGTGAGAGTCCCTCTCAGACCCCATCAAGTGTAGTCAGAGTCCCTCTCAGACCCCACCAAGTCTAGTCAAGAGTCCCTCTCAGACCCCACCAAATGTAGTGAGAGTCACTCTCAGACACTACCAAGTGTAGTGAGAGTCCCTCTCAGACTCCACCAAGTGTAGTCAGAGTCCCTCTCAGACCCTACCATGTGTAGTCAAGAGTCCCTCTCAGACCCCGCCAAATGTAGTGAGAGTCCCTCTCAGACACTACCAAGTGTAGTGAAAGTCCCTCTCAGACTCCACCAAGTGTAGTCAGAGTCCCTCTCAGACCCTACCAAGTGTAGTCAGAGTCACTCTCAGACCCCACCAAGTGTAGTGAGAGTCCCTCTCAGACCCCACCAAGTGTAGTCAGAGTCACTCTCAGACCCCACCAAGTGTAGTGAGAGTCCCTCTCAGACCCCACCAAGTGTAGTCAGAGTCCCTCTCAGATCCCACCAAGTGTAGTCAGAGTCCCTCTCAGACCCCACCAAGTGTAGTCAGTCCCTCTCAGACCCCACCAAGTGTAGTCAGAGTCCCTCTCATACCCTACCAAGTGTAGTCAGAGTCCCTCTCAGACCCCACCAAGTGTAGTCAGTCACTCTCAGACCCCACCAAGTGTAGTCAGTCACTCGCAGACATCCGCCCCCCTCCCCCCACCAAGTGTAGTCAGAGTCCCTCTCAGACCCCACCAAGAGTAGTCAGTCCCAAGATGGATGGCATAGGAATTGAGAAATGGAGCACCTGTAGGACTGGACGACGATGCCCTTTGTGACACTCATCCCAAAAGAACATGTATCCTATTGACACTGTTCTTGTGAATTGGTGTCCTGATTCTGGTGTCCAGTTTGGAAAGTGGGGGCATGGAAGAACAGTGTCCTTTGTGACACTGATCATGAAGATTGGTACACTGACACCGATGGTTGGTCCGGTGTACTTTTTAACTTCTTGCTCTTCGCCCTTAGTAGCCATGGCAACAACTGCAGGAAGGTGTTTTTCTGAAAAGAAGTGTGATAACGACGTCTTCAGCTGGCGATACAATCTTCAACAGGAAGTTTGATGCTTAGACCTGATACTGAGTTCTGTGTTGTGACTCAAAAGCCTGAATGGCCGGAGACTGATTTTTCTCTGACTTTTATACCCTACAACATGGGCAGCATTACTCTCCATCATCAGGAGCAAAACTGGTTAGGCGTGCGGTGTTCCGAAAAAAAAAAGTCCTGAAACGGTGGCTGATCCAGTGTCCCTTTTGGGAAGTGGGGCACCTATCTGTGTCCTTTGGGACACTGAGTACGGGAAAATGGTGTCCATTGTGACACCGATTATGAAGATTGGTGCCCTAACACTGGTGGTTAGTCGGGTGTCCATCTTTTAGAAAAATGGGGCACGTGTAGGTGTCTTTTCGGGACACGTAGCACTGGAAAAAGGTGCCCTTTGTGACACCGATCCCAAAAGGCTGTATATCCCCTTGACACTGTTCTTGTGAAAGGCTGGGACAATGTAGGGGTACCTTGTATGTTGGCGGTGTCCCTTTGTTTGTAACCTAGTTTCACAGTTCACCCGCAGCTACCGAGATCGATCTATTGACCTTGTTATGTACTTGATCAATTTTAAGCATCATGTATGTATGATTACTGTATTCTGTGGCTGTAGTAGTAGAACCATCCTACAGCTGCAATCAGTCCTTCTTCGCTTTTGCCCACTGTGTCTTGTCCTCAGCCAAAATCCTTAGCTTCCTCAGGTCCATTCTTGACTTGAGTGTACAGAGTCCTGCTTTCTTGAGGTCACCTCATAGCACGCTTAGCAGATTTATGAAATGATGTCTCTCCTTGCTTTATATTTGCTGGCACTGAGTAGGGCGAATTCCAAGGCTCTCTGTGCTGGTGTCTTTTCTGGCATCCTTAGCACATGGTCAAACATGGATCAGCTTTGCTGGATGACTTCTACAGACAGCGGCGACTTATTACACATCTTGTATACTGCATTGTTGGAAATTATGCTGTCTGGTGTGTAAATGTTTGCGGTGGCAGGCATCGAGTTTGTCTAGAGCTGCCTCTGGAGCTGCCCAGCTGTTACAGTTATACAACATCAAGGATATGCAGGTTGCACTGTACAAACGTAGCCTCTTTATCAAGGGCATCATATGGTGAAACAGTGGACACAAGGACCTGTTAGAGACATCAATAAAAAAGAAAACTGACCAGGCATCATACGGTGAAACTCTGGACACATGGACCTGTTAGAGACATCAATAAAAAACAAAACTTAGCAGGCATTATACGATGAAACTCTGGACACAAGGACCTGGTAGAGACATCAATAAGAATGATGACTCACCAGGCATTATACGGTGAAACTCTGGACACAAGGACCTGTTAGAGCCTGACCAGTCACCTGACAATGGCACCTAACTATTACAGGAAAGATGCTACCTCATCATATAGGTGGACACCGCAATCAACATCATTACCCTCCATAATCAGGAGGAACAAAGAAACATTTTGGACCCACAATAACTCCTATACTAGACATTAACCCTTGCACCGATGAATTTCCCATTTCTCATTTTCAACGCTACGATACAGGAAAACAATTGAATATTTGACTGGAAGCCTTAGGCAGCAAAGCTTTACAGGCAAATTAATTTCAAAAGATTCAACAGACTAAGTTTTATATTGTAAAGAATAAACCTTTTCCGAGATTTGTAGGTGTAGGCATTTATCTTAGGCCCGTAACCAGAAATGCGGTTGCAACGCAACCATGAAGCTCAACTTTACGACTTTGCAATGAACTATGAAGCTTGACTACAAACAAAAAATAAATATAGAAGGCTTATCAATAGCCTTATCAACAAGAGGCACACAGCTCTGTAACTCTCACCTGAACCATTAGCATTTGAACCATTTGCAGTTAAATACCGGTAGACATGATGGGTAATTAAAAAATATCCAAAGAAATTGACCAATCAAAATTCTTGATTGATATGTTGAAGCCTACCGACATAGGATCATTAGGCTACACCCAAGTGCTGTTGAAATCGGGCCACAAATTAAGGAGTAGCGTATGAAATGGTTCTGGAAATTTAACAAAAAATCCAAACAGCCACCAAAAAATCAACCAAACAAAATTCTGAAATTAAGTTCTACAACCTACCACTATAGAATCCTTCCAGCCAAATTTTGATAAAATTCACCAAGCGGTTAATGAGATGCATTTTGACAATGTCATAAAATTTATGATTTTCACCAAAATAATCGACCCATTAAAATTCTGAATAGATATTCTGGAGCCTATCACAATAGGGTCTGTCCAATGTGAAACAGGGATGAAATCTGTGAAGCGGTTAATGATGAGTAGCATTTTGACAATTTCCAGTAAACTTTCCATAAAATCTCAGATTTTTAGGCCAAAAAATTGACCAATCAAAATTCTATATACAAGTTCTGAAGCCGAGCCACATTTCAGCCAAAGTAAGTTGAAATCCGCCAAGCGAGGAGTAATGTTTTGACAATTTCAGGTAAATTTATCATAAAATCTAAGGTTTTTATCTCCCCAAAAATTGACCAATCAAAATTTGGTATACAAGTTCTAAAGTCTAAATGCCACAATAGGGTCCTTTCAGCCAAAAGTAATTTGAAATATGCCAAGTGGTTAAAGACAAGTAGTGTTTTGACAATTTCAGGTACATTTGTCATAAAATCAAAGATTTTCACACCAAAAAAATTGACTAATCAAAATTCAGTATACAAGTTCTGAAGTCTTGCCACAATAGGGTCCTTTCAGCCAAAAGTAAGTTGAAATCTGCCAAGCGGTTAAAGACAAGTAGTGCTTTGACAATTTCAGGTAATTTAAAAAAAATAAAATCACAGATTTTCACAAAAAAGAAATTGACCAATCAAAATTCTGTATACATGTTCTGAAGCCTAGCCCCATAGTCATTCGAGTCAAATTAGGGTGAAATCTACCAAGCAGTTAATGAGGAGTAGCATTTTAAAACAAAAGTTGATTGACGGACGATGGATGTGTCAGTGACCGTGAACTTTTGACCCCAAAATCATTATGTGATGCGGTGTCATTATAAGGAGGCATGTGCCCAAATTTGGACCCAGTAGGAGTAACCAAACATTAGATATAAACAGAAAAGTTGAGCTAAACGCAAATTGGACGCCGCTGCCACCACCACGACCACCACCGCCGAACAACATGCAGGTTATCACAATAACTTCGCAAAGTCGAGCTAAAATGAGCTTAAAACAAGCTAAAACTGGTTGGTTTTAACAAATTGACTTGACCAAGAGGCGCAAGGGGTCTGTATTGCTCACCTGGATTTTTTTATGCATCGCCTTTCCATAGACAAAATTTAATGGCCCTTAGTCCCTAATCATATCTCCCAAATTTCACTCTGAACAGGTACTGGAGAAGTCGTTTTCGCGAAAACTAAGTCATTCAAGATGGCCGCCAAAACATTGGCAAATCAAGTTCCCTTGAAAAAACTTGCTTCCGCTGTTGCCCCAAATGAAGTTTTGAATTGATCCCCCTAGCAATTTCGGAGAATAGTTTAAAATACATTTCTAAAAAGTAGCCAAAATCCAAAATAGATGCCTGCCAGATTGGTCGATTGGCTTCATTTGAACAAGTGTCATGGTGCTATTAGGCCAGGTATAGGAAATTCTGTGTGAAATTATATATTATTGATTTTATCCAGCATAAATTAGAATGTTCCTAATCATGGCCAGCTGAATCATATGAAATCAAGCGTGACAATTCTAGGAGTATAGTGGACAGAGGACAATAGCCCAATTAATAGCCAGGACAAGTAAAGCCACCCAGCCTGCAGTGTGGACATAATAAATCACAGTATTCCAAGACATGTATATACTGAACTTTTATATATAATAACATACATCTGAAAATACATGTTCATAATCTGATAAACATTTTCATTCTAAATTCCCACAAACATATTTCAAGACATTGGCATAAGAAACCTGCATATTATTTTGGAAATAATTTGACTGAAAGTTGTTGCTGCCTCAAGCAGAAACAACTTTCGCTTTGATTGTTTTCAAAATAGTCATCAAGATTTTTTGATTCTGTCAGAGTAAAATACTGTCAACGCATACAGCATGAAAGTGGTTAATTATATTTATTTTATAGAATTGCGTAAATCCTGTATTCACAAATACTAAACAAATTATTAATGATTTTAGACATGTTTTGAACTTATTTCGAACATGTCCCTTCACTACCTTCCTGTTTACTTTAACTACCACTAGCTATAAAATGTAAAGGAATTTGTGTATTTGGCAGATAGAGTGAGTGAGAGAAACAGTGAGAGTCAGAGCTAGAGATAGAGAGATAGATAGTAAGTAGACAGAGATTTAAGCCAGAATAGTATAGATATAGCGTTTGTAGTTTGTATAGAAATTTTGTATCAACATCAGTTTGTGTATAGAGTCAATTTAAAATTATTAAAAGTTGAAGTCATTTATTATTTGAAGAACCGTCTTGTTGAAAACTATTGAAGTGTATTCACCCATTTTCGCCTGCCACCTCATCCTGGCAATTTCTGAAGTGTAGCAGAGCTAATGCCACCAAGCTAATCCCCCTTGTTTCGAGAAAGGTGGAAAATAACATCGCTACACAAGCTTGAACCTCTATGCCCTAAGGATGCTTCCTGCCAAATATAATTGAAATTGAGAAGTCATTTAAAGTAAAGGTTGACAGACGATGGATGGACACACGATGGAGGGTTGCCATGGCATAAGCTTACTTGGCCTTTCAGGCTAGGTGGGTTAAAAATCTTGAAAATGATTGAATAAAGTGTTCAACCCTTTAAGGGCTATACTGGCAAATACCGGCCTCTGCTATGGTCTTATGGAATGTCCATTTACAGGCCAAGAGAAGACCATTTTTGAAAATTTAATGCTGGAATGACTGGCTCAATAACCGAGCCAGTCATTCCAGCAATAAATTTTCAAGAATTGTATTCTCTTAGCCTGTAAATGGACATGCAATAAGAAAATATTAAAAAATTCTTGCCCAAATTTGACCAGTAAAATGTTTAAATGTGTTGTATTCGTAAATTTTCTACAGTATTAAGTATGCTATATGAGGCAGCTTATGATTTCAATGAAAGGACTATAACCTAGATATATCTGTGTTACTCCTCATAGGTAGTTTTACATTTACATTTTATGGTTCACTACCCTTTCCCTTTTAAATATTCAACCCTCAAATTCATTCATGAAAATCTAACTTTGCCCATAGAAAATGTCCATTTGCAGACGAAAAGACTATTTTTGAAAATTTATCACTGGTTCCGAGCCATTCATTTCGCCGGTAAATTTTTAAATAGTTTTTTTGTCTGCAAATTTTTCAAAACTATTGTGCAGGCATGCGCACATGCATGTACACTGCATGCATCCATCTGTCCATCATGCATCCGTCTGTCCATCATGCATCTGTCTGTCCATCGTGCATTCGTCTGTCCATCGTGCATCCGTCTGTCTGTCTCTCGTGCATCCGTCTGTCCATCATGCACCCATCTGTCCATCATGCATCCGTCTGTCCATCATGTATCTGTCTGTTCATCATGCATCCGTCTGTCCATACTGAACTGTAACCCAGAATCTGCTGATTCGATTAAGGAACCAATCAAACTGATTCGGCCCAAATTTTAACACAGAAATCTTTTTTATTGTTTACTACATTTTGCACAAGTGGGACCTTGATTCCCAAAAGGTATAAATAAAAAACAACCCTAGTCTTCCCAGTATCTGTATTACATAAGGAGCACACAGCACACGTCCCAGCTCATATCATCGTGTCAGTCATGATTTACTGAACATCTAAACAAATTTCTGTTCCGGCTATAATTTCAATGCATTTTCAATGTACTTAATTTGACCTACATTACATTAATTAAAAAAACTTTAACCTTATAATGGCAATTTTTTTTTTAATTTACCCCTCGGGTTCAGTTATCACGCCAGTCTTTCCAGTGGTAAATTTTCAAGAATTTTCAAGAAGCAAATGAAGATTCTTCTTCTGCTGAATTTCTGCAGAATACATTTTCAATGAGGTTTAACTCTCGACCTGCTGAACATTTTGAAAATAATTTGACTGAAAGGTGTTGCTTTCAGTCAAATTGTTTTCAAAATGTTCAGCAGGTCCAGAGTTATTGCTCAAAGAAATTATTGTCTGGCTGGCTAATACAGCATTCCGACAGTTAAGTGGTCAACTAAGTATAAGAGAACTACTGTACTTTTAACTGTTCACCATCATCATATAAATAACTATAATTTAATAACTTAATCTTTAACAACACTCGTATCAGCCAAAAATAGCTTCTTCACTGGTTTGAGAAATATCCATTTGTAGACCAAACAAGAGATTTTTTCCAAGCCAGTCATTCCAGTGGTAAATTAAAAAAAAATAGTCTTCTCTTCGTCTACAAATAGACATTTTCAATGAGAAAATTTCAATTTTATTGAACACATTTCGTGTTAATTCAGCCAAGCATGTGGACTGCACGCATAAAAGCTAAAAGTAGGTCAGTACAATTGTGACCTATTATTCACGCTTCACTGAACATTACAGGAAAATTAAGTCTAGTTTCAACACCTCTGGTCATCAAGCTTGAGGCTGAGCGCATCTTAGGTTAGTCATTTTTTAACCCTCTAATGGTCAAGCCGGCCAGAACCAGCCTCTGCAGTCATCTTGGGGAATGTCCATTTGCAGGCCAAGAGAAGACAATTTTTTTTAATTTACCACAAGAATGCCTGGCTCGATAAACGGGCCAGTCATTCCAGTGGTAAATTAAAAAAAATAGTCTTCTCTTGGCCTTCAAATGGACATGCAATAAGGAAACATTTTGATTTTTTTTTTTTACCAAATCAGGGCCGTAAAGGGTTAATGGTCAAGACATTTCAATCTTTGGTCCATTTTCAGGTTAAGATGATTTATTCCAGTGGTACATTTTCCTACAAATGTACATATCCTAAAGAACAAGAGGCCCAAGGGCCTTAACGCTGACCTGAACCATAAGCATTTGAACAGATATAATATTTTTAATTGAGCAGCAGTAACAAGACATAAAATACAAAATTGGGAATTCAGTAAATCGATATTTAGTGGGAAATTAATGATGATCGATGAAGATGGCTGCCAGAAAAATTGACCAATCAAAATTCTGTATACATGTTCTGAAACCGACCAGCCTAGTATACCTCCAGCCAAATCCAAGTCTGATTAAATTTGCTGAAGCAGTTAATGAGTAGTGTTTTAAACGATTTCCCAGCATTTTAATGAAAATTGAAGATGTCCGCCAAAAAAATTGATCAATCAAAATTCTGTACACATGTTCTGAAGTATACAATTCTAGGGTCCTTCCAACTGAATTTGCTTGAGAGCAGCTAAGTGGTTACTGATGAGTAGGCTTTTTAACTGATTTCCAGAAAATTTTAGAAAATCCAAAATGCCCACCAGAACAAGATGGCCACTGGAACAAGAGGCCCAATGGCGTGTGAAGCTCACCTGGACCATTAGCAGTGGAACTATTTGCATTTCACTAGACATGATGGATAATCTCTGGAAAATCCAAGATGGCGCCATAAAACAAAATTTACCAATCAAATTCTCACTTGTTTTCTTGAAGCTTATCGCCATAGGATCATTCTAAAGTTTGGTTGAAATTGAGCCATTGATTAAGTAGTAGTAGTAGTAGTAGTAGTAGTAGTAGTAGTAGTAGTAGTAGTAGTAGTAGTAGTAGTAGTAGTAGTAGTAGTAGCAGTAGCAGCAGCAGCAGTAGTTGTAGTAACACTTTTAAGAATTTCTGAAATCTTTTTTGAAAACCCAAAGATGGCTGCTTAAAAAATTTACCAATCAAAATTCTCATTAAAATTCTTAAAGCCTACCACCATACGATCATTCCAACCATGTGTTCTTGAAATCGGGCCATTGATTAAGGAAGGGTAGTACTTTAAATGATTTCTGGAAACTCCAAGATGGACATCAGAAAATTTGACCAATCAAAATTTTGTATATAAGTTCTGAAACCAACCACCCTAAGATCCTCCCAGCCAAGTTTGATTAAAATCGGTCAAGCAGTTAATGAGCAGGCTTTTAAAAAAAAAGTTGACAGACAGACGACACACAGACGGATGATGGATTGGTCACCATGGCATAAGCTCACTTGGCCTTTCAGGCCAGGTGAGCTAACAATGCAGAGGCAATTTTTCGACAAATTTACCATTAATCAGGACCAAATTGGCCTCTGCTGAATGTCCATTTGCAGGTCAAGAAAGATTATATTTGAAAACTTACCATTTGAAAAACTGGCTCGATAAGCGAGTCAGTCATTCCAACGGTAAATTTTCAAAAGTACTATT
Organism: Chaetoderma sp. LZ-2023a; assembly: GCA_034401795.1. NCBI lineage: Eukaryota > Metazoa > Mollusca > Caudofoveata > Chaetodermatida > Chaetodermatidae > Chaetoderma > Chaetoderma sp. LZ-2023a. The sequence goes on from CM067359.1 coordinate 48,607,835, forward strand.
CTCTTAGATGGGCACTCAGCAAGCAAGAATGTAAATTTTAAAATCTTATTAACTGACACTGACCATTAACCATTTAATGGTCAAAATTGTTTTAAACAAGAGGCCCACGGGCCTATGACGCTCACCTGGACCATTAGCATTTGAGCCATTTGGATTTAAATAGATATAATGGATTATTTCCGGAAAATCCATGATGGCCACCAAAGAAATTAACCAATTGAAATTCCCTTTTGATTTCCTGAAGCTTATCATCATAGGATCTTTCCATCCAAGTTTGGTTGAAATTTAGTCATTGATTAAGTAGTAGTAGTAGTAGTAGTAGTAGTAGTAGTAGTAGTAGTAGTAGTAGTAGTAGTAGTAGTAGTAGTAGCGATTTAAACTCAGCTGGAAAATATTGAGAAAATCCAAGATCCCTGCCAAAGAAACTGACCAATCAAAATTCTCATTAGAACTCTTGAAGTTGATCTAAGGTTTTCACCAAAAAAATCGACACATTAAAATTCTGTATAAGCATTCTTAAGTTGAAATCCCTGCAGTGGTTATGAAGAGTAGTGTTTTTACCATTTCCGGTAAATCTTTCATAAAATCTCATATTTTCACCCAAAACATTGATCAATCCAAATTCTGAATAGACATTCTAGAGCCTACCACAATAGAATGCATCTAGTCAAATTTGGTTGAAATATGTCAAGCAGCAAAGGAGGAGAAGCATTTTGACCAAGATTTTCACCTTAAAAATTGATCAATCAAAATTCTGAATAGAAGTTCTAGAGCCTATCACAACCGAATCCTTTCAGTAAAATTTGGTTGGAATCAGTCAAAATGGTGAGACGCAATTTGACAATATCCGGTAAAATTACTTACCGTTCAATCACTACTTGCTAAATCAAACAATCAGCATTTAGCACCAGAAAAAGATTTTTATGCTTGCTTTCATGCCCCCACCTGCCTATACCAACTCATTGTACCCTCAACCAGGCTTCTGGTAGAGTACACTCTCACCATATAGCCTGCATAGACTGACACCAGTCTATACTCAGTCCTCTTTTACCTAGGTCAATGAGCATGCATGTGCATGCGCAGAGGAGCCTAAGAATAACATAGAATCACTTTCCAAATTTAGATGCCAGTAAAAATAGATTCTCAAATCATTCCCATGCTGAGACCGAGTCGTAGTGATTGAACGGTAAGTATGTTTACAGTGGTTAATAAAACTACAGACCAACCCACAAGGGGGATTGGGGGGGGGGGGGTCTGTTGGGGGTTGTTATTATACCACAAACATCCCTTACCATTCAATCACTATTTGCTAAACCCATAGAATTGGTCAGTGTCCCACTAAATAACCCTTGGTGGGTGGAGATTTGAGAACCTCAAAGGAAGTATAAAAATAACAGATACACAATTAGAAATTAATCAAATAAACATAAAAGTGCATCAATTTCAATCATACAGTGATTATCAAACACGGAAAATGAACAACCAAAGAAACTAAACAAGATATAAACAAAGATTCTCACCCATATCAACACAGGCATACAGCGTAACAAAAATGGCAAGATGTGCTTGGTAAATGATCTTTAGCTTGCTTAGTTAAAATGGTTATGTTCCTAAAGAAGCAAGCCGCTGGACTCTTATCTTTAAGGTAAAAGGAAGGTCAACTCGGACTTCCAGCCGGCCACTTGAATAACGTCATCTAAGGATGAGCCGGCAAATAAGGCGAACGACGTAGCCATTCCACAGATGTTATGGGCTTTAATATGAGCCAATTGGATTTCACCAGATGAAGCTATCTCATAGCAGATTCGAATAGTATCCCATATCCATCTGGCAATCGTGGCTTAGGAAACAGGTCTGGCTACCTCCTCCGCGTACGGAACCCATAAATGGGTTTTATCAGATCTTTTAAAATCAGTACAAAATTTATACGCCTTTAGGGCTCTAACCGGACACCAGAATTTATCTGACAGTGAAAAGGACCTTAAAGATTTCAGGATAATCGGCTTAGCAGAGTAATGGTTAGATTGAGATTTTCTCAGAATTTCCCTTCTGGGATAAAGAACTAAAACGTCCCCCGTCTCGATAAATCAATCCTTTTCCATGGAAAGAGCATGGATCTCAGATCTTCTCCTGGCCGACATGGATGCGACCAGAAAAACAGCTTAGATAAGAGTTTATGACTAATGGATCCGATGGGTCAAAAATGGCTACCAGCCAAGACTTGAAGGACCAATGCCAAATTCCAAGAGGGTAAGGGCGAAGCCACTGGAGGACAAATGTTGCCCAAACCTCTAATAAAACCATTTAAAATCGTAGTGTCTTTGACATCGGCATTTAAAAGACACGGAGGAGAAGAAGCCAAAGAAAATCTATATCCCCTAACAGCATTAGCTGATAAATTCAAAGAATCAAAGAGGAAAGACAAAAAATCTAGCACATGGGATATAGAAACAGAATCGGGAATGAAACCATTATTGGAGCACCAATATCTCTGAAAATTTTAAGTCCACCCTTGTAAACACATCTGGTTGACTCCCTCCTGGCTGAATCGAGAATTTCTTGAGATCTTGCCGAAAAAGGGTATCGAAGGGACCGAACGCTCGAAATCCTCCAGAAACACAGACTGAAGATTTCTGGATTGGGATGAAGGCACTTGCCCCTGACTTGAGACAGAAGGTCTGGGGATCACTGACAGTCCATAACTCTAGGACGTTGATATGCCCTGCTGACTCCTCAAGGGACCAAAGGCCTGAAACTGACAGGGAATCCCAGACTGCTCTCCACCACTCCTGGGAGGCATCTGTGAAAATAATCACCTCTGGGGGGACTTCACCAGCGGGACACCTGAGGAGCAGAGCACAATCCCTCCAAAAATCCAAATGAGGAATCAGATGCTCTCTTATGGGAATCTGACAGTAAATGGAATGAACTGACAGCTTCCAGAGGGACATCAGATACATTTGAAAGGGTCTTCTCATCAGCACCACCCAGGGAATAGCATTTTCGATGCTGACCACCAAGCCCAACACCCTGAGGAAGAATCTTGCCTTAACAGCGGGGGAGGAAGCCAGGTCTTCCATTGCAAACAAGATTGCTTCTAGTCGAGCCTCTGAAGGAAAGATTAGACCTTGAATCAGGTCGAATGAGACGACTAAATGGGCGAATACTTGGGAAGGAACAAGGCTTGCCTTTTGATGATTTACGACCCACCCTAGGCTGCAAGCCAGACTGCAAACCTCTGGGATAATGCCTGAAAGAATTGAGGAAGATTTTGCTTTTATTAACCAGTCGTCTATATAAACGTGAAGATGAATAGATCGACGGTGCAGGACTCCTGCCACAGCTGAAACCATACGGGTAAAGAGAAAAGGAGCTGGCCGAAGGGCATGGCTCGAAATTGCCATACCACCCCCTTGTAAGCAAATCTCATGAATTTTCGAATAGGAGGGGTGGATAAGAATGTGGAAATAGGCATCCCTGAGATCGATTGAGGCAGTCTACATACCTGGAGATAGGCTTGCAATAATCTGGGAGATTGTCTCCATTTTGAACTTGGGGGTGAGAATAAGATTTAACTTCTTTAGGTTGATTATCGCATGCCAACCACCTGTCTTTTTGGACACCAAGAAAATTGTTGAATAGTAGCCCAGGTTTACTTTTCAACAGGGAACCTCCTCTATAGCCTCCTTGATGATCATGGATTCTAACTCCTCCTCTAAAGCAGAAAGCTTCTCCTGATTGGACGGAACACGAGTCCACATGGGAAGGAAAGACAAAGGAGAAGGATCCTGAATCCACGAAGGAGTGTACCCCCAGCGAATCTGATCGATAAGCCAGGAGTCCTGACCGAGGGCATGCCAAGTCTCCAAGAATAGACATGTGCCCTCCCACTGGCACGCTGGGTAAGAGGCACTGAATCAAGGGATCCGAAGAGGCTGAGGACAAGAGGGAATTAAAAGAGGAAGGGCTGGACCAACCTGGGCGGAGGCCAGACCCTCAGGTCCTCTTCCCTTGAAAGCCATGATAGGAAGAATGACCCCCCGGTCTCGATCTACCGCCCTGAGAAGACCGACCACCTCTCGCCTGAAAATAAGAAGGATGGCGAGCCTGGGACCTCTGACGATGGGAGGAAATAGATTCAAATCGATCCCCCTTTGCGGATCTCTCTTGGGATCTAGAGCGGGATCTATTAGAATTGGCTATAACTCTAGACGGATATGCTCCAAACTCATCCGGTTTCAGACTCTTCCTCCTAGGGGAGGAATTGAGACTCTTAACCGAGGAAGACTCTCTCTTGCTAGGGGGATTAGACACCGAAATATGAGCTGTGATTGCCTTGGTGGACTTAAGGCGCTCCGACTCAGCCTGGATGAGGCTCGAAGAACAGAGGCCAAAGATGTCTTGACCAAACGGAGGGGCTGAAATCAAACTCTGCTTAAGATTGCTAGAAATACGCACATCCTGTAATTTCCTGGATCTCCTATTGGACGTAATGAAATCTAAGGAGCGACAGACGGAATTGAGGGAACCACAAGAAACATCAGCAAGAGCATGCAAAACAGCTGCAGGAATCTGCTCACCACGTTCTTGAGCAACTAAAACAGCCTCAGAGCTAAAAATGAGCAGATTTCAGTTGAGCCTTACACACAGACTCCCTCTTAAAAAGATCCACAGAGGACTCATGAGAACAACTACCAGGCACAGAATTAGAAATAATGTCGGTCCGACAACTGATTTGGTAGAGGCTACCTTTAGAAAATCATCCTTGGGGACCCGAACAGGAGCATCAAATTTTGGAGCCAAAGGAAATTCAGAGGACAAAACGTCATTCACATAAAAGTCCAACATATCAACAACCAAATTATCGATAGGGAGAACCTGTGGGGGAGAAGAAGAAATCTCAGAAGAGAGAGCAGAACCATAGGAGGGATGATCAGAATCATATTCATCCTTAAGAGGAAGAGAAAGTTTCTCTGCGATCCATCGTTGAGACAATGACCAGTCATCCGAGGAAGCCCGAGTTGGACAAAACCTCTTCAAATTTCTGGCCCTGACCGACTTCAGACCCGCCGAAGAGTGAGAAGGAGAGGATGAAGAAGGGAAAACAGATTCAGAGGAAGCATTCGACTCAGGAGCTCTAGCGGAATCGGAAGACAGACCTATAGAGAACATGAAGGGGGACAGAAGGAAGATTCAGACACTGAAGAAAATTGATCAGAAAGAGCAAAATCTACACCAAACCCCTGATGCGCCAATTCTTGAACCTGGAGAAGCCTAGAAGAATCAGAAGATTGATCTACAAAATGAGAATCAGAAACAACTCTAATGGAAGAAGGAAAATGGGAAGCCACCAAATTACTATCACCTGCAATAAAGTAACTACTAGAAACTCGTAAACCAGAATTAGAAACAGAAGAACCTGAGAAAACAGGGGCAGCATAGCGAGAATCTACAACTGGCGGCAGAGGAGAATGATGAACCAAAAATTGCCCAGGGTCACTGGGACCCGGAAGTTCAGAAAAACCGGAAGTCTAGGACGGACCGGAAATACGCGAACCGGAAGCGGAAGTCGGAAACTGACCAGGATCCTGCAGACCCTGCTGATCAGTCAAACTGGAAGTCGCATAGGAAATGGAAGTGCAAAGACCGGGAGCTTAAACCGGAAATTGACCAGGATCATACAGACACAAGTGATCACTAAAACTGGAAGTCGAGCGGGAAGCAGAAGAACAGGAAACGGAAGCTGACACCGGAAGCCGACTAGGATCATGCTGACCCGACTGATCTGCAAAGCCAGAAGCCAACCCTGAAGCAGAACTGCGAAAACCGGAAGCACCAAGCGGAAGCTGACCAAGATCATGAAGACCCGGGAGAACAGCAACACCGGAAGTCGGATAGGAAACGGAAGAGTGGGAACCGGAAATGGAAGCCGGTAGTTGACCTATGTCCTGCAGGCCCGGGGCAACAGAATAACCGGAAATGGAGGGACCGGAAGATTGCGGACTGGAAGAAACATTCAAACTATTCTCACAACTAGCAGGAATCAAAACGGGCGACCTACGAACAATGCGCATAAATGGAACGACAGTGACTTTTACGTTGGCATTAGGTGAACCAGACACATCCGGCACCACCACTTGTGGGTCTTGCCTGGCCCAAGATTTAGGTGGGTTTGAGAATTTGGTGACCTGCACGAGCCCACCATTCTCTTCTTGTTGTCCTTTTTCTTGGTCTTAGGTGAACTCACCACCTGTCGCATAGTGAGGGACACGGGTTTCCCCCACTTACGGACTTGGCCTTTGGGATTCTGACCGGCTCCTTCTGAATCACTGTCCGCTTTCGCTGCCTGAATGGCCGAAGAAATACGCTCATCCAACGATCGCGTTAAAACAGTGGCAAACGACTCAAAACAGGCAAAGAGAGCCATAACCGCATCGCTATTCTGCCTTTTAGATGGAGGCCCCCATACCCCCTTTCACTGCTGATGGTGCTAATTTAGAAGGGCTAGATACCGAATTGCCCTTTGCAGCAATAGGAGGGGAGCGATCAGGGGCCACTGGCGCTTTCATAACATAATCCTTGAAATAAATCTTTTGTAAAGCTGGTGACCAGCCCTTGCAAATACCGCACATAACGAGAGGTGTACATGATGCACACTTAAGGCACACATGTCCTGCGAATTCAGAGGGGTGATGGCGATCACACTTAGACGACGAACACTTCAACTTTTCTGCTGATTTCAGTGAATCCTATAAGCGAATAAATAGGAAAAGATGAAGCATACAGCTTCTGAAATCGCTAGCCATCACTAACAAATGCCTAACAAAGGCAGAGAAAGCACATGCTAGAAAAGGCGGGGAAAATGAAAACTCAAAATCATAGTTTTATTTAAGTAAAAATTACAGAAATAAACTTTTAACTCTTCAGATAGAGTAAGAGAACCTAGGATTGATATTTTTAGCAATCCTACTTAGCGAGTTTTGATGAGTGAATAAATGGATAGGTATAGTTGAACACCACGAAAACCGGTAACAAAGATACAATAGTACAAGTAATCATATAAAATAATAAAGTTACGCTACCACGTAACTTAGATAATAGGGACTTCATTGCAGGCATGATATTAAGAAGTAATCCTCTTAAATAAATATCTGTGACACAGATGGCAAGCACAAAAAAGCTTAGACCGGCGCAAAACAAACCCTTCTGTTAGCAGAAAAATTTGAAAGTGATTCTATGTTACGCTTAGTCTCCTCTGCACATGCGCGCCCATGCTCATTGACCTAGGTAATAAAGGAGTGAGTATAGACTGGTGTCAGTCTATATGGTGAGAGTTGGTGTAGGCAGGTGGGGGCATGAAAGCAAGCATAAAAAATCTTTTTCTGGTGCTAAATGCAGACAGTTTGATTTAGCAAGTAGTGATTGAACGGTAAGGGATGTTTGTGGTGTAATAACAACTCAGATTTTCATCAAAAAAATTTTATGAATAAAAATTCTAAGTAAAAAGTTCTAGAGGTTATTAACATAGTAAATTTGTTAAGAAAAAGAAGTGTTTTTGGCAATTTCCACAAAATTGTTCATAAAATCTAATATTTTCACCCAAAAATTTGACAGATCTAAATTCTGAATGGATGATATAGAATTGTCATAGGGTCCTTCCAGTCAAATTTGGTTGAACTCGGCAAGTGGTTAATGGTTGTTAGTGGCTTAAAGCAAAAGTTGATGGACAGACGATGGATGGACGGTCGCCACGGCATAAGCTCACTAGGCCCTTAGGGTCAGATGAGCTAAACATTTAAATATTTACTCATTGGACGTCCATTTGCAGATTATTTTTGAAAATTTACCACTGGAACGACTAGCTCGGTTATTGAGCCAGTCATTCCAGTGGTAAATTTTCAAAGGTACTGGTAATCTTCTCTTAGTCTACAAATGGTAATTTCTCAAGTCCACTGCAGAGGCCGGTTTTGGCCAGCTTGACCATTAAATGGTCAAGGGGTCCAAGGCTAAGCGTAGGTCATTGTGACAAACTATTTATAGTTCAATGAAGATCAAGGGAAAATCATTTCAGCTGAAAATATGGTACACTTGCATATATATACAAACCAGTTAGAAATATTTGTGTATTTTACGCTAATGGAGTGATCCAATCTGTCATTCAGGTATAAGACATCATAATCAATTCTACTACGTCATCATCTTGCAGAGTGATCACGTGAGAAGCGGTCGAGCACCCAGAAGTCTGTGCGATTGTAGTTCCCAGAGTGATCAGTCAGAGTTTACATACGGTTATTAATTTGTGTTTTAATTTTGAATATTTAAAATACTCCAATTTGTAATTAGTGTGAAAGTTATTTTGAGATTGTTTTACTGATTGTCTATTGTTAACATTAGAATCTGTGTGGATAGAAAGAAGGATTATTCTGAAAAACAAATGGCAAGCACAGTTGGGCATATGTCGGATGCGACAGCCATATTTAAAAGCTCCCTGGATGAAAGTCTATCAGCTACTCAGGCTACTAATGACAGTAGCAAAATGTAAGCGTGACGCGCGCATGCTCGGCCATACCTCGCAGTAAAGTTAAAACCCAAAACGAGTCAAAGCTACAGTGGGTGTCAATAAATCTCCAGCCCCACTTAGTTGGAAAATTATCTGGCGAATCAGCCACCTGAACTGAGTGGAGAATGGAACCTCATCTATCAGCGCTATACAGCAAACTATCGTTGCTAAGAGAAAATATGCTATCGCTAACATGTTCTGAGCAGCCTATTTTGAACGCTATACCATCAGCTGATGAGCGTGATAATGCGGGTGACAGCTCCGCTTATGTTGACTATGATGACTACGCTGACGATTCAGGCGATGACACATTTGATCGGATGCACAGATAGGCTAAGTGTCTCCCACGCTCAACATTCTGATGTACTGGATGCCACTGTGCCCTATCCAGATATGCTGCTAAGTGTCTCCCACGCTCGACATTCTGATGTACTGAGTGCCACTGTGCTCTCTCCAGATATGCTGCTAAGTGTCTCCCACGCTCGACATTCTGATGTACTGGGTGCCACTGTGCTCTCTCCAGATATGCTGCTAAGTGTCTCCCATGCTCGACATTCTGATGTACTGGGTGCCACTGTGCTCTCTCTAGATATGCTGCTAAGTGTCTCCCACGCTTGACATTCTGATGTACTGGGTGCCACTGTGCTCTCTCCAGATATCTTGCTAAGTGTCTCCCACACTCGACATTCTGATGTACTGGGTGCCACTGTGCCCTATCCAGATATGGGAGAAAGTACATCTTGTCCAATACATGTGAAGTTGGCTGATATTGTCAACAACATATTAAAATCGATAAGGATACATTAAGTCTATATTCTAAACCAAAGAACTGCAAATTATTTTGTTAATAAGGTGATATGGTCTTAAATGACATAACACACGGTCAGCGGACATAAGGGTGCAAAAGGTCCAAAGAAGGCTTGTAATAGGGCTTATGCATGTGGTACAGGCCATGGATTCAGCGCCGATGGTAGTGAAACTCGAATGTTAGCCAGATGAACTGGTCAGATCAGAAGTATTGAAAAAGCTTGTAGACAGTATTACACTGATCAACAATGCAGATTATGAAATTAATATGTGCAGGCGTGAACTTATACGCGCTGACTAGAATCCAAAATATCATCTCATGCGCTCGACTCAGAACCCAGTGATATCAGATATTTTCGGTGATGACATATATATAAGTGGTATGAAAGGAGTTGGCCTTGGGATCTCTGGTAACAAACACCAACAATTTATAAGACCATTCAGTTTACCAATTGATCAGTTTACAAGGCCCTCGAATCGAGGTGGCCCATTTGAAGCAGAGTGTATTACCACAGTCACAAATTTGGGTCACAGCATCCGACGAAATTCAAGAAATTCGAGGGCAAATGGTTCAACAAGTAGCCAGCTCAGAGTTATACCACGGTGAATTTAATGATAATAATTTTACTGTTAGTAGAATAAATCAGCTTAGACCAAATGGTCATAGATCTTTAATACAGTGGCCAGTGGCTACTCAAATGAGTATAATATGCAACCACCTTTTAAGCAGACATGCAAATGCATGACTGCACACCTAAATGCATCTGAAAAGGTGACAATGCCATCGACAATTGTGTCTCTTACGTAAAGGCATAATTGAACGTGTTTAGTGATAAGAAGTTTGCGCGCTGCCAGTTTGTGTCACCAATCTTTAATTCTGCGTGACTACAGAGCTCTCATCGCATGGTATTAAATTTATCTGAACTGAAAATGTACATGCAATATCACCATTTTAACATGTCTCCCATCAGACTCTTACAAGTTTGATAAGTCAAAATTGTTTTATGAGCTATATTGATCTGACAGGCGAATATTATTCGGTCATTATCATTAAACATTTTCGGAACTATCTCCGCTTCGCAATGGAAGGCAATATGTACCAGTTCACTTGCTTCCCTAACGGCCGTTCATCCGGGCCTAGTTTTCACAAAATTAATTAAACCTACATTTTCTATCTCAGGAAATTCGATCATCTATGAGGCCACAAATAACGCAATCATTGACATTAGATAATTTGCCAGCTGCTAAGATTGCCATTTTCCATGGTCTCACAACTGATGTGTACTAACTACTGACGTATCCAATTATGGCTGGAGTGCTGTAGAGGTAATACAAAAGCTGGTGGTAACCAGTGGTTACCTTGATAAACAACCATATTAACATGCTAGAACACAAAGACGTATTTCAGGGCTTGAAATTATTATGCAATGATATAACTAACTTTAATGTTAAAGTACAATCTGATGACGCAACAAACCCATAGCTATGTAAGTCGAAAAGTGAGTCTGTCATTCAGAAAAATGTATTGAAGTAGCTAAAGCGATATTCAGAAAAATGTATTGAAGTAGCTAAAGTGATCTGGATGTGCTGTAGCATATTGATCCTGGCATTTACGTAACATATGTTCACATTGCAGGTAAACTTAATTCAGTGACAGACACTGAATTTAATTCATGAAAATCCTATGCAACATGTATCTTCAGATTGAGGACTGGTCACAATCGTCTCAATGCACATCTTTACCATCTCAAGATTACAGATTTTGTACTTTGTGAGTGTCAGCAGGCAGAAGAAACAGCAGAACATTTCTTGCAGCACTGCCAGCGATATGAACAGGCTAGGAGAAGTCTCTGGCCCATTGAAGTATCTTTTGGAGAGAAGATCAGAGGAGACAGAGACAGAGACAGTTTGATGACCACTTCAGCTTTCATGCACCAAATAAGGAAAACAGTCTAAGATTACTGGCATGAGAAAGATGAACGCAAGAAGACACTGAATGTAAACTTTTTGATGATCAGACAGGGTGGCAATTAGACTCCACCATATTTTACAGAATTACAGCTCTGTGGGGCCAGCCTGATATTTACCCTAACCCTTATGTTGCCGATAAGGATGTGTATATGCTATTGCTGTCTTCACATTATCATGGCCTGGCATTAGTGTATTATAGGCCTGGTATGTTCCTTATTTTCAGCCTGTTGAACAGTGTTGCTGAAAATGGAATTTGAACACATGCTCTGAATAATAATTAATTATAGCGCCATGCTGGCAAGATCAGTGGTATCTATGCTAGCTGATTCGTGTGCCTCACATTCTCTCCTATCGTACAAACAGGACGGGGTGGGGTGGTCGCAGCGGTGATCGCTATCGAAATCTTCTGAGCGACAGATTAAAACTGACCGCTTGGTATTATTTGTCAGGAAAGATTTGCAAATCAGCTGCATTTCGAACCAAGCATGCAACTTCGACTGCACGGCTTGGAGGCCGCAGGCGGTCTATCTGGAAGCAGCTCATCATATATATATTGGCCAGAGAATTTGTTTTTGCAATAGGAGACACCCTTTTCACCACTCTCTAGGTGTTAGATTTTCTTGCTGAGTTATTCATGTTGGGGTGGGATTAGCGCAATTAACACTGCCAGGTCTTATCATTTGGGTTCGTACTGCGAAAATCATCCACTTGTGGCCTGGGCCATTAAATGTGTTTACAATCAAGACTGTCATTTCTATGCTTTTCATTTACCTGGAATCTAGTACTCAGGTTTCTACAACCCCTGCATGACATAGACAAGTTGGCATTGAAATCATAAACCTTAGAACGAGTCTTTCTCTTTGAGTTAATTACGTGGGAGAGATGTCATACTATCCACTTAATGGATATTAATTTGATGGGTATTCAGAGCAACACTTATAATTTTTGCATTTCAAATTTGGTAAATCAGTCATGGACGCGACTTTCTCAGACTTGCATAGTACTTCCAGATTTTCCACAAAATCCTAATCTGTGTGTGTCATCTCATCTTAGAGCCTATTTAAACAGAATTTGTACTTTAACAAAGTCAACAGAATTATTAATTAGCCTTATGACGCCTCAAAGTCATGCATCAAAAGCAGCTGTCAGTTCGTGGGGGAAAATTAATTTTGGTGGAAGTAGGTATGGACATGGAGGACAATGATATGGATATTACTGTATTTTCAGGTTATAGCACAAGGTCTGTTAGTACCAGCGCAGTATCCAGGTATGACAATCATTTACCATCAATCTTAAAAGCGTGCTCTAACTCTAGATTATTGTTAGACCTTTATAACAAAACGCTTCATACTGCAGGTAATTCTAATGCCACAGTCGGTCTGCCTATCATTGGAAAAATTCTACGGTTAATAATATTATACATCAAATCAGCATATTAAATTTGTATCACTATACGTATTGTTAGAAATGCAATCAGTAGAGCTTATATACGTTACCATTTACCATTTAATAGTAGCATATTGCTATTAAAATATCCAGTATACTGATATTGCTTGTTATATATCCAATATACTCAACATAAGCCACATAGGGCTTATCCTTTAATTAGATTGATTTTGTATATGTGACATATCCTTAACAGACTGAAAGCTGTTGCAAATAACTAGATCTAATCATCTACAATAATAAATAGCCGTATTATGTAATCATTATTCCTGGTGTGCCTTGGAATAATTCCGGCTATGATAGTTATTACCACTTGTGGAGCTTTAAAATCCCCCGTGATCACTCTGCGAGATGATGACATAGTAGTATCCCCCAATTAAATGAGATTTACATTGATGTTGGATTGGGATTCTATAATGTCATCATCTTCGCAGTATGGATCACCTCCCTCACAATGTGGAGGCCTTTCAAGCCAGCTGCTTACCTTACCCTATTTGCACACACGTGGTATTATGAGCTCGTTAAAGACGGACTTATGGGTGCTCAACCGCTTCTCACATGATCCATACTGCGAAGATGATGACATCATAGAATCGCAATCCAACATCAACGTAAGTCTCGTTTAATGGACCTTTCTGGTTTTAGCTATGCCCCGCCCATTTCCAGCTAAGCTCCACCCACACCTCGCTCGTGTTGGGATAGATCGATCTCTGAACACCCTGATTATTCATTTCCAAAAAAACTACACAGGTAAGCTGTTGAATATTTTGAAACTAATTTGACTGGGTACTGTTGCTGCCTAAGGCAGCAACAGCGCCCAGTCAAATTAGTTTCAAAATATTCAACAGCATGTTCATTAAATAGCAAAGAATTATAAAGACATACAATTCATACAACACGTCAGAGTATTTGAGATTTGATGACTCTCTATATGGAACCCTTTGTGACGTAATGATTATGACGTCTTCATGCACACGCTGAGCTGATTATAACGTCATACGAGGTCAGATGATGGATGGATACTCTGGAAAGGTGAATTGGGGGATTATGTCACAATCATAATGATGTATTAAAACCATGTCATGAAAATCAAATGTCTGCTGGATTTACACTTTAATAAACATACAGTTGAATATTTTGAAACTATCCAGCAACAATCACCAGTCAAATTAGTTTCAAAATATTTATCAGCCTTGAAATTTAGATTCTTGGAATTCAGGTTTCAAACCGTTAAATCGATTATAACAGGAGTAAACAGTGCACGGAGGTTAGCTAGAAATGGGCGCATAGCTAAAAATGTACAGGGCAAAGCTAGAAATGGGTGGGGCATAGCTAGAACTATGTAGTAGGTAACAATTTTATTCAAAGCCTTCATATTAAAAATTAAAAAAAAAATAGAAAACTAAATTTAAAACAGGAGGCCCAAGGGCCTGTGGTGCTCACCTGGACCATTAGCATTTGAACCATTTGCATTTAAGGACATGATGGATAATTTTCGGAAAATCCAAGATGCCCACCAAAGAAATTGGCCGATCAAAATTCTGTATATACGTTCTGAAGCCTACCCACCTTAAGGGTCCTTCGAGCTGAGATTGATTGAAATCTGCCTAGCGGTTAATGAGGTGTAGGCTTTTAACTGATTTAACAAAACCGTTGGAAAATCCAAGATGGCCAACCAAAAACTGACCAATTAAAATGCTGTGTACTAGATCTGAAGCCTTTCACCATAGAATTCTTACATCCAAGTCTGGGTGAATATCCGGTAAATCTTCATAAAATTCATGACTTTCACAGAAAGATTTACCAATCAAATCTGTATACAAGTTCTGAAACCTACACCCATAAGGTCCTTCCAGCCAAACTAGGTTGAAATCCGCCACGCGGTTAATGAGTAGTAGTGTTTTGACAATTTCTGGGAATTTTTTACAAAATTCTACAGTCTACCACCATAGAATCCATCTAGTCAAATTTTGTTTAAATATACACCTGTGCAAAAGTTAAGCACCAGCAAAAACAATAGAACATAGAAACATGATGGTACAACTAGGCTGCCATACTTTTTGTCCCCGCGTTAGCTGACATAATTCCAAGTACGAAATGCACATGCATGCATGACTTCACGCCGCTTGATGTCCGTGCATGGCGGGAAACAGCACACGTGTTCAGTTATGTAAAAGTCCAGTTTGAGGTGTAGAACATTACATACAGATTTAGGCGACAAGATTAGGAATTTTGTGTTCATGACCGTGGTTTATTTATACAGAGAGAATTAGCTCTTGATTGTGAACCGCTATGGCAAGACGAAGGTTAAGTGATCGTGTGAAATGGCAAATCATAGGCATGCATACCACTGGTATGTCATGCAGAGAGATTGGCAGACAGCTGAACATTAACCATACTGTAATCAGTCGTTTGATTGCAAAACATGGGCAAACTAACGAGGTGAAGGACAGGCCTAGATCTGGAAGACCGAAGAAGACTACTGCCCGTGATGATCGAGCCCTAGTACGCCTTGTTAGGAGATCTCCATTCACCAACAGCAGAGTGCTCAGCCAGCAATGGGAAACGCGCAATAGAGTGTCAATGTCTACCGTCAAAAGGAGACTGTATGCTGCTGGCATGAAAGCTAGGAGACCTGTCAGACGTCCTCTCCTCACTGCACACCACAAAGAGGAGCGTCTGAGGTGGTGCAACGAAAGAAGACACTGGAACATGAGATCCTGGAGACGGGTACACTGGTCCGATGAAAGTCGGTTCCTGCTTCATGCCACAGATGGTCGAACTCGTGTATGGAGGTCCAGACTCACGGCATACGACCAACGTAACATCATGGAAGAAGTTCCATTTGGTGGAGGTTCCGTTATGATATGGGGGTGCATCTCATTTGATTGTAAGCTGGATCTGTTGACTGTACCTGGAACACTAAATGGACAAAGATATCAAGATTCCATACTGGATAGAGTTGTGGTCCCTCATTTTGTAAATCATGCACCTGGAACCCACCCTATATTCATGGATGACAACGCCCGACCACATCGTGCTAGAGCTGTGCATGAATACCTCCGCCAGAATGCCATCGAAACCCTACCATGGCCAGCAAGGAGCCCTGACATGAACCCTATTGAGCATATCTGGGACATTCAGGGAAACATGGTGAGAAGGAGGGATCCTCCTGTGCAGAACCTACAGGAATTAACAGACGCACTCCATCTTGAATGGCAACGAATACCACAATGGCGTATCAGTCGGTTGGTGACCAGCATGAGACGTCGTGTCCAGGCCGTCATCCAGGCACAAGGTGGATATACCCGGTATTAACAATGACAGTCTCAAACTCGTGCACAGATGTTAAACTTCGTTTTCAGACACCATTAATGACAATCTAGCCACGTGTGTCAACTGTAGGGCAATAGTTGTCAGTTGTGTCAACGTAACCATATTCAGGCCTCGTTTTCAAGTACAAACAAAAACATACAGTGTTTCCCCACCATCATAATCAGCATTCCTCTAGTTGCATTATTACCTCTTGCACTAAGATGGATGGGTACATAAATGTTTATGCTATTGCTTTCTTCATAGCACATGAATATACCCTCGCATGTGCGTAAAAATAGGGTGGTGCTTAACTTTTGCACAGGTGTATATGTCAAACAGCTAAGGAGCAGTAGCATTTTGACCATTTCCGGTAGATTTTTCATAAAATCTAAGATTTTCACCCCAAAAATTGATCAAACAAAATTCTGAATAGAAGTTCTAGAACCTATCACCGTAGAATCCATCTAGCCAAATTTGATTGAAGTATGTCAAGTAGGAGGAGTAGCCTTTTGACCATTTCCAGTAGATTTTTCTTAAAATCTAAGATTTTCACCCAAAAAATTGATCAATCAAAATTCTGAATAGACCTTTTAGAGCCCATCACCATAGAATCCATCAATTCAAATTTGGTTGAAATATGTCAAGCCGCTAAGGAGGAGACTAGGTGAGCTAAATATTAGGTGTATCCAGAATGACATCGATTTGAGTCATAATGGAGTAATCCAGTTTTAACTATGCCCACGCTTTGCCCTTGAACTATACAGGTAAGCTGTTGAAAACAGGCAGCAAAAGCGTCCAGTCAAATTAGTTTTAAAATATTCAACGGCATAATCATTAAATAATAGACATAATTTGTACAACCTGAGACTATTAAATATTTTAAACAAACTACTGGTAAATCGAGTCATTCATGACGTAATTGATTATTAGAATTGTCATCCTACATGTCAGGTAGTTGATTATGACATCATATTATTGACTGAGAAACTGGATTTATGACTTAAGGAACCCATTTCTAGCTATGCCACCCCATCTCTAGCTAAGCTCCGCCCATTTCTAGCTATGCCACACCCATCTCTAGCTAAGCTCTGCCAATCTCTAGCTAAGCTCCGCCCATTTCTAACTATGCCACGCCCATCTCTAGCTAAGCTTCACCAATTTCTAGCTAAGCTCTGCCCATTTCTAGTTATGCCACACCCATCTCTAGCTAAGCACCGCCCATTACGTTGTGCATGTTGGGATCGATTTATATACTTTGAATTCTGAATTCCCAGAATTCCAATTTCATGGTCACGTAAGACAGCTAACCTATTGAATATTTTCAAACTAATATGACTGGGGCTGTTGCTGCCTATGCGTATGTCAGCAACAGTGCCCAGTCAAATTAGTTTCAAAATATTCAGCAGAATGTTTACTAAATAGTAAAGCCATATGATTCGTACACTCGATGGACTATTCAACATTAATGACAGACTTAGATACATCATTTATTATGCATTTTGATTGTGACGTCAGCCTACATATGACGTAATTTATTATGACATCATATACTTGAGTGACAGATTGCTCAACATTAACTGTTTGCTTGCTGAATTTCTACAGATTATATTTTCCATGTGGCTTAACTCTGAATATGCTGAATATTTTGAACAGTTTGATTGAAAGCTAAGCCACCAACAACTTTCAGTCATATTGTTTTCAAAATATTCTCTCCATTATAAACCTTGTAGCGCTCAGACTAGCCTAAAATTATGTCTGTAGCATTTGACCAGTTGAAAGCCAAGTTTTTTTGTGAATTTAACACTGGACTAACTAGCTTGATAACCGAGCCAGTCATTCCAGTGATAAATTTGGAAAAAAAAATCTTATCTTTGGTTTGCAATTTGCACAGACTACTTTCCATGAGAAAATTTAATTTTGTTCACTAAATTTAAGCGATGAAGGGCTATGGGTTACGTGTGCAAGGTGAATTGCCTCTGTGAGACCCACCGATCAATTATGCTAATATTAAATATGCGCACACAAATTAATCATCCCAAAACAAATCATGATCTACTTATATGAATATAGATAGCATCAATTAACCTTCTCTGTAATTAGAAAGTTGACATACTTACATATATATAAATATATATTTAAATTATGTCATTCATTAATTGCGAGAGGGATTCAGATATTTTCGAAATATGATTTGTGTCATTTACATTCGACTTAACAGAAAATCTGAATTTTTAATGATCATTTTGAATGGAAGAAATTGCTTCTAAGGCAATCTATTGCTTTATAAAGTTCCCCATGGAGACATTGAGTGTCTGTTATTCGGAGAGCTTTCCGGAGATTCGGGTGCCTCTGAGCATCTTTCTGGGTAATGACAGAGGTCAGTCAATCAATCCCTGATAACGCAATTTACTGGGCCGATTCTGGGCACGGCACCGGCCCAGTAAGCTGTGGTATCTGGGATGTGTTTAGAAAATCAAAGATTACCTGCTGAGAAGTGTTAGCTGTTCTGTAGCCTACAACCTTAGGGTCGTTTAACACTCAAATTTCTGGCAAAAAAATTTCAATTTTCTCATAGAAAATGTCTATTTGCAGACCAAGAGAAGCCTCTTTTTTTATAAAATTTACCACTGGAATGACTGGCTCGGTTATCGAGCCAGTCATTCGTCGTAAATTTTCCACCAGAGGCATGTATCACTCACCTACAATTATTGGCCACTTGCACAACCGAACAAAACTAGATGACCAGTGGGAAGATTTACCAATCAAATTTCTGTGACGAAAGTTTAGCCAAGTTTTACTAAAATAGGCCCAGTGGTTAATAAGTTGTCGTTTTATGATTTTCTCAGAAATTTGCAGAAAATACCAGTTGTCCACCAAAAAAGCTAAATTTTGATTGATTTATGGCAGACATGTTGTTTTGACATGGAACAAACTCTAATGGCCTTTAGTCCCTAATCATATCTCCCAAATTTTGTCCCGACCGTCCAGCGGTTCTGGAGAAGTTGTTTTCGCGAAAACTAGGTCATCCAAAATGGCCGCTGAACGATTTGGCCAATCAAGTTCACTTGAACAAACTTGGTTCAGCTCTTACACGAACTGATATTTCATGAGTTTGAAATCATTCCCCAAAACAGTTTCGGAGATTTTTAGACGTTTATAAAAATCGGCCACAATCCAAGATTCGAGATGGCCACAAAACAATTTGGCCAATCAAGTTCCCTTGAACAAATTTGGTTCGGCTGGTACCCTAGATGATATTTCATGACTGTTTGAACAAACATGGATCACTATGCCCTAAGAATTCTTCCTGCCAAATATACTTGAAATCGGTTCAGTGGTTCTCAAGAAGACATTTTAAATTTCCAATTGCTTTAATATGAAAGCTTTTGGTGGGAAAACGATGCAAGATGGTTGACAAACCGTTTATCCCACAGTTTCGAAAGTGGCAAATTTGAAATCAGCATACTAAAAAATCTATATAAAACCAATTTCAGCCTGAAAATCTATCAAATAAAAAAATCAAAAATGGCAGCCAAAGGCACTACATTTTGATTAGGCCAGAATGGCAATGGTTTTTAACCATCAACTTCCCTTGAACAAACTTTAATGGTCCTTATGCCCTAATGAGATCTCCCACATTTGGGGCCAATTCGTTCAGCAGTTCTGTGGAGAATTTGTTTTCCCGAAAACTAGGCCATTTAAGATGGCCGCCGAGTGATTTGGCCAATCAAGTTCCCTTCAACAAACTTGGTTCAGCTCTGGCGCTAGATCATATTTCATGACTTTTGAATTGATCGCTGAAATAGTTTCGGAAGAAATAGGCTAAAATCCAAGTTGGCCGCCGGGCAAATTGGCCAATCGGCTTCCTTTGAACACACTTGGATCGCTATGCCTTAAGGATGATTGCTGCCACATATACTTGAAATCGGCCCAGTGGTTCTCAATAAGATATTTTAAATTTCCCATTGCTTTAGTATGGGAGTCTTTGGCGGGAAAAAGATGGTCACCAAGCCATTTATTCGAAGGTTTTAAAAGTGGCATATTTGAAATCAGCATACTAAAAACATATATAAAACCAATTTCGGCCTCAAAATACATAAAATTAAAACATCCAATACGGCTGCCAAAAAGGCTACATTTTGATTGGCACATGGATCAACTTCCCTTGAACAAACTTTAATCCATAATCATATATCCCACATTTCGGCACGATCCGTTGCGTGTTGTTTTTGCGAAAACTAGGTCATCCAAGATGGCCACCAAACTGCTTGGCCAATCAAGGTCCCTCGGACAAAATTGGTTAAGCTCTTTCCCTAGATCATATTTCATGAGTTTTGAATTGATGCCCCAAGCGGTTTTGGGGAAGATTAAAAAATATATTTCTAAAAATCGGGCACAATCCAAGATGGCTGATCGGTTTCATTTGAACAAACTTGAACCTCTATGCGATAAGGATTGTTCCTGCCAGATATAATTAAAGTCGGCCCAGTGGTTCTCGAGAAGACATTTTAAATTGTCCATTGCTTTAGTATGGGCACTTTTGGCAGGAAAATGACCCAAGATGGCCACTAAACTGATTATCCGACAGTTTTGAAAATGGCAAATTTGAGATCAGAATACCGAAAAACAACCAGACGACCCGAAGGGTCTGGTCTTATGTTTTACTAATTACATATACCTACCTCCTTGCATTACTATTGCTCTTTCCTTCTTTGAAAGGAAGCGTAGTAGGATGAATTTTTTACAGGCAATGTTTGCTGGGTATTGTGGTTACAGAGTGACTGAAGGCTCCTTCAGGAATCTCCACACTCTCTCTAATGATGAGATCCATAGTAATTCGCTTGAATACTATATCTCAGAATGAGGCACTGAGAATGTCATTAAGCACAATGACAACCTCATTGGCTGATAGCTATCACATGACCTTGTTGTAACAACCATGATTACATTCCTTTGATGACGCCAGTCATATAATCCAGCTTGAGGCAGATCCATGAAGAGGCAGATGATCCTATCACAACTTGACTCTGAATATCTGACTAAAGCCGAAATTAAAAATTAACCTAATTTCTCTACATTATATGACGGGAAATTTCTTTCAGAAATACCCAAATATGTTGAATTCTGACATATCTGGGACTAACTTAAGGCTGAAGAATACAATGAATATCTTTCATGAATATGACTATTCTAACAAGATATGGGCATTTAAATGAAGCCTCAAGCCCACCCACCCCCCCCCCCCCCCCCGAAAAAAATTTGACAGAGGGGAAGCTTGGGATGGGCCGTAATGCAAGGAGGTAGGTATATGTAATTAGTAAAACATAAGAACGGACCCTTCGGGTCATCTGGTCGTCGTTACTACATTACAACCTACCTTCTTGCATTACTATTGCTCAAATTCAGATTTCAACATTGAACAAAGCCCGGAGGGAGGCAAATTTTTGAGCAAAATTTATGTAAAAAATAGAAAGAATTAATAGTTAGTAATAACAAGTAGAGAAAGCTATTACAAATGACAGCAATTCCTCAGAATTACTATCAAAAGTAACCCTAATAGAAAGGGTACAGAAGAAAGGAGAAGTGGGTCATCAAACGACCCTAAGAAGACAGGGAAGATAATTCTTGACAAATTTTGATGGTATCAATGATCCAACGTGAAATAGTAGTAGAGGTAGGATGATCAACGCCTTCTGCAAATGTAACCTAAAGATGTCTATCATCGGATCGTTTGGAGGCAGTACAGTTTGTAAACATTAAGCGCCCTAACAGGGCACCAGACAGCGTCACCTGGTGATAAGGAAGAAAGTTTATGAATTATAATGGGTTAACCCAAGAATTTGACTGATTGAGTTTGGACAGAAATTCAGCCCTCGGATAGCGAATAATGCTATTACCTGTAATTTGAAATCTATCCAATTCAGCAGATAAGGCCTGAATTTCCGAGAGACGGCTAGCTGATGCTACTGCTAATAAAAAGACTGCTTTGAGAGAGATGATTTAAACCAACAGAACCTAAGGGTCCAAATGTTTCCCAGCAAGAACCTGTAGTACAAGAGAAAGGTTCTAAGAAGGAAGGGGTTTCTTAAAGGGTGGACGAAAATTACCCATACCTTTAATGAGATCATGAAATGATTTTACACATGGACCGAAGGGTCAATAAGGCATTTGACGAAAGAGTTCAGACCAAACCGATAGGATCTGACAGTGCCAACTGAGAGCTTTTACTGATCAAAAAGCTAGACCACAAAATCTGTGACCTGAATTACAGAGGCCTCAGAGGGCAAGATAGAATGGTCTGAACACCATTTCTTAAAAAACTCATATCGAGCCTTATATTTGTTTCGAGTGGAAGCTCTGATAGATTTTACACATGGACCGAAGGGTCAATAAGGCATTTGACGAAAGAGTTCAGGCCAAACCGATAGGATCTGACAGTGCCAACTGAGAGCTTTTACTGATCAAAAAGCTAGACCACAAAATCTGTGACCTGAATTACAGAGGCCTCAGAGGGCAAGATAGAATGGTCTGAACACCATTTCTTAAAAAACTCATATCGAGCCTTATATTTGTTTCGAGTGGAAGCTCTGATAGATTTTCAAAAGTTCTTGAGATCTGACTGAAAGATTGACGAAGGAGGGGGCAACTCGACCACTTCCAGACTGAAATGCTTATCTTGGGAGGACCATAGATTGCAACCATAGCCCTCTTCCCTCTGCTCTGGGACAAGAGAATGTTGGAAACAGGTAATAGAAAGGGGAGATCTACAAGAATGTCCAGGAGATCTGGAAACCAAGACTTTGTCCGCGAAAACGGAGCTAATAACAGGACCATACAAAGATGTAGCTGGATCTCTCTCAGGACCAGAGGAATGAGAATCGATGGGGGAAAAGCATAAGCGAACAGGAGTAGTATAGGGGGGTTTGGACGTTATTGTTCTTTTTCTCGAGAACAATGGCATCCAGCCTCCTAGAGTGTAGAACAATGGCGTCCAGCCGCCCAGCGAAAAGAACAATGGCGTCCAGCCGCCCAGGGGTAAAGAACAATGACGTCCAGCGGCACACGTTTGAGAGTTTTGATAACAATGACGTCCAGCCGCACACGTTTTTTTGGATTTGCAACACTCTGGAATGTTCTATTATATTGAATTAGTTAACCCTTAAAAGTTTAAAAGTTGTGTATTTTACGTTTAAATGTAGTGGCGGTGCGCCCCCCTCCGTGGTTATCTACCGTAGTAAGGTAAAAATAATAAGAGATGATGTATGACAATGTAAAAATAATAGAGTTTAAGAGGTGGTCTGATAATGGAGGTTGAGGATGTATGAGGAATTACGGTAGGATATTGATGTATATTTTGAAAATAATTTGACTGTTTCATCGCTAACGTTAATTTATTAGTAAACTATTTTGTAGAATATTTAGAGACTAATTTAACTGTAAGCTGTTACTGTCTTAGTAAGCAACAGCTACCAGACAGATTAGTAACAAAATATTAAAAATAATCTTGTATTAATGGTATGTAGTGTTCGGATGGAATGGTAACCAAGACTTGGCGGTGATGGATTCATAGGATTGTATCCTGGGTTAAAAAGGTTAACCCTTTCACCGATGAATTCCCCATATCTCATTTTCATCGCTACCATACAGGAAGACTGTTGACTATTTTGAAATTAATTTGACGTCGCTAACGTTATTAGAAAAACTATTTTTGATGAATATTTTGTAGACGTATTGACTTTTAACCGTCATTACGTACAAATTGTTTTTAAAAATACTTTGCAATAACGTCAGTCGTTTTAGATACGATGGTTAAAATGTGGTCATTATATCTCTGAGGGTTCCGTTTATAGAATTGTATGTAGAGCGTAATTATGCTAAAAAGATTATTTGTTGCGTATGATTTAACCATACGTTTTGAATAGCCGTGAGATCAAGCTTGAATCGAGATACAAACATACCATGTGTTAATAATGAAAGAACGTGTTAGTACCTCACGTCTCGTACTACGTGGTTTTTTAGAAATATTCAAAATTACTATTGAATTATCACCTACTCGCTATTCACTTTGTAGTTGCGAATGCGTACAGCTTTGTGCTCTGGATACAATATTGTATCGTTTCCTAGTTCTTAGCCGAGTGGACATATGTACTAATTCCCTTGGGTAATTATTAGAATATCACATTTTGGTGCGCGAGTGCTTTATGCATATTTATGGCATGTTCGCGCATTACTCATATTAACATTAAACATGTCCGCTTCATTCGCTTTAAGGTCATGCGATGTTAGATTTTGTCAATGCCTGTTTCCTCGCGAACTAATAATGTCGTTGGTATGTACCACGATGAAAGGCGTAACTCTAAGTGGAATATGTGGTTGAATGCGTCTGTATCATTGGAAATCTGTTACTGATCCATCATTCACAAGGGTGACCTACTTTTTTTCGCATATGTACCCACACACACGCACGCACGCACATGATGCACCAACACACGCACGTACTGCGCATACCATCACGCGTGTTACGATAAGCGCGTGATGACACGCGCGTGGTGCTACGCGGATGCCCCTTATCACCTGTGTTCCCTGTCCCTTATGCGTGTACATCGTGTGTGCGTGTGTGTGTCTTTTTTATGTACCCGTTTGTGTGTGGGTGTATGTAACATAATTTTGTTTTTTTGGTGGCCCCTTAAAAAAGAGGCCTATTTTTATTTTTTTTATTTTGCTAACGTAAATATTTTTATCTCAATTAATGCAAACGATAACTTCTGTCTTGTTTGCACCACATACACATACAACAATCATTACGAAGTTGGTACTTCGTATGCAACCATTTGTTGTAATTGCGTTCGTCCGGATCCGCTAGATAATCTCTCCAGCGGTTACGGATTTCACGCAATGACATTGCAAATGGTTGCTGTACTGGAACCTCTTTATATTGGTTCCATTGGATGCAACCGCAATTAATAGGCGTAGAACCTATCGTTCTCCATCGATCGCATAATTGAGATTCCATTTTACGTGTTTTGTTAAATTAAAAAAAAGCTGTATGCCTTACTAGTCGCGCGCATTTCGCTTTTATAGCAAAAATATGAGCTGTCAGTAAAACTATCTTTCCAAAATGAACACACCCTTATTTGAGTCATGTGTTTTTTGTCCACCGCTTAAAATTAACATCATCGGTTTACAAAACATTACTATCGTACCATGTTTGAATGACATTCCAGTTATAGAAAACTGGAATTGATACGCAGGGTTCAATTACAGAGCATGTCATATGGTTTCCTCTGTATTCAAATATGTCCGCATTTTGTCATTGTCACGATGTGAATACGATTAATTACGGATCTTTGGATCATTGTGGTACGCCTCGCGTGCCTAGTGTACCATTAAATATTTTTATCAAAATAGCGATAATTGGGGATGGGTGAGGGGTGAGAAGGGAACACGAAGAAATAATAACATATTTTTACAAAATAAATGTATTTTTTATTGACACGTGCATTTTTCTTATGATAAATATTAGTGACATTTATTCACGATAATTAAAAAGAAAACATAGTACATAAATAATTATACATTAAATATGATAATTTTTTCTGTTTATTCATAATCCTGCGCGTCAGACATTTCACTATCGCGTCATTTTTGTCTCTGTTTCTTAGGGCCCATAATATGTGTTTCATTTGTACACCTCTCGAACGATGGTATAAGAAATATACGCAATAATATCCACAACTTGTCATCACGGCTGGTTGAACACGTACATTGTTGTAATAATAAACACGCGCACGGTGTCCATTTTGTACATTTTGTACATTTGATATCATTCTTCCATCAGAAGGGCGTCTTCCATATGGATCAAAGTATTCAGCATTTCCATTTCTACTGTAATAAACCGCCACCCAATGTTGTCCGGATTTATTACTGGGATGTGTGTTTATTACTAATGAGGCCGGGAGATATTTAATATGTGCGGGAATAATACTCTAGTAGGTAGCTGACCAATAAATATATTATCT
Source organism: Chaetoderma sp. LZ-2023a (assembly GCA_034401795.1). NCBI lineage: Eukaryota > Metazoa > Mollusca > Caudofoveata > Chaetodermatida > Chaetodermatidae > Chaetoderma > Chaetoderma sp. LZ-2023a. Next base: position 48,633,953 of record CM067359.1, read on the forward strand.
CTATCGATGCTCATAACACTGCTAGGTGCTGTAAAAGTCTTACACACTACCCTGCGAATAGGATATTTCGCGCTTGTCTGTCTCAGTGTAACGGCGTGCGCCACTAGCAGATCTGATGATGGGATAACTTTGCGTACAAATAAGTTAGCCGACATTATTTTCAATTTAGGACTCACTCCTTCCGCGGCCATAATGGCGAACGCATCTTTACTCCTCTGTAGGCGTACTCTTAAATCAACGGAACCGAGCAGGAATCGGTCCTGCAGAAACATATCGCTGTGTATGCGGCCTATTAATTGCACCGTTTTACTCTGCTCCATCATTCTTCTACGTGCTTGAAAACCTAAATTAGTATCGGCGATATTATCAAATTCGCCGGCATCATCTATTTTCCATCCAGCAAGTTGTAGATGCGAGGATGCGGCATCGCTGCCATAATTTAGTAACGTCTCGATGTACGACCGATAAGCATAATTTTCGTTCGAGTCGCTGACACGCTCTCCATTCAAAAAAACATCCACTTGTGAGAACATCGTATGCAAAAGATTATTCGCAGGAGCTATCAGGTCATTCGCCTCGAGTGTCTTTTCATCACCATTTCGATCTAGCTTTACTAGCTTAACTTTAATCGAAAGATAAGATTGCGTAAGATCTAAATATCTATCAGCAGACCCACTGACGTAAAGCTCGATCGGTCCACTATCTGATAAACTAGATACAGGCTGAAACTTCCCAGTTTGCAGACTCCAATGTCGTCACTATGGGACGCGTCTGAAAAATGTCTATTTTGCTCTTCGAGCACTCGCAGATCTGATTAAGTTCCATGTTGTTTGTTAATTAAAGATATCAGCTTGTTTTCTCTGACGTCTATTGCGACCCTTCCTCTTCGGTATCGCGCGCATTGACTGAGCATTACGTGTATTATTCCTCTTTTTACGCTTAGGTTGAGGTGGTCTTAAACCACCTCGCACCACTGTTACAGCTTCCGGTATCAAAGACCTGGCAACACCACCTGCTCTCGATTTTAATGCCGTTTTAACATTTTTTCCAGCCATTACGTCCTCAGCTAGTCCGATTCCAGCACTAAGAGCTTGTTTACCTACAGATTTAGCCACATCTTTTGCGAAAGGTATTGCTGAACATAATAGACCACCTAAGATATTACCGAGTCCATGTCCTGATTGGTATCGCGAGCCTACAAAAACTGGAATACGTCCATGACCCGCTTGACTCGCTTAGTAACGAGCCAGCGCTGGTGCGTTCGGTCTTCCTCTAATCGTCCCTCTTAACGTCCCTCTCATTATCGTTGTCGTCGTCGTCTGAAATGCAAACAGAGTACACGCGGCGATGCTCCGTCCTTGAATGGGACATTGGCGCCAGTTCTATCCATTATAAGTATTCCAATAGTATCGATGTAGTTCTTTGACACAGTACGGTATTGAATATCAGGAAACGTCCACTGACATATCTTTTCCTCCATCTGTACTAGAAACGGGTATCACTCTGAGTAGCGGTGCGGAAGTATCGCCTACCACCCTGTGTGAGACTACGTCGCAGTATATATACGCGGTCATAGGACCACCCTCACGATTTGAACAAAATGATTCCTTAAAGTCTATAGGTCCCATATGTATTTTTCCTCCTTCGAATCCGATTAAATTTGCTACATCTCTACCTAAACGTATAGCGTAATTATCTTTAACTGTGAGAAAAACTAGATTCGCGCGATGCAAGTAAAAATTGGAAAATATTTTTTTGTGTCTAAATCTTGTCTTGCTCTCTATCTGGCCATTTAGATAGTCTACCATATTTTTTACGGCATAGTACCCTTTCGGTACATTGATAAAATGGAGCTTCTGTTTGCACATAATAATAATTTTTGCTTCTACGTAAACGTTTTTTACCGTTATTATTTGTTTTATCATTTCACGCATCTTTTCCCCGAGCATTTCGTAACCGTTTTCCCTGATCGGCAGTACGTGGATTACCAAAACCATCTTTTAAAACTAGTGGAAAAGCCGATGTCTTTTCTATTTCTGATGTGCTGGCGACATCTTTGCTAATTTCTTCTGACGCAACGCTATCTTTTTTCTTCTTCTTTATCTTCTTCTTAGTAAATGCGTATATTTGTACAAAACTTTCCTCCGCAATAGTAAGCCAACTCCTCGGATATAACATACTCGAGAGGCCCACTTCCCATTCGCCATCTAATGTTAATGGAGTTTGCAGACGTGTTCGAAACTCTGATATCTTATTGTCTGAAAAGAACTGGGTACTACTATTGCTCGGAAGCGTTATGTAAAACTGATCCTCATTCATTCTGAGTCGAATGATGTATGGACGTCTTTATGCGCGGACTAGGCAATATATACCCTAGACATCCACTCAAAAGCGATATCCATATGCCTGATTGCCCATTTTGTATACCCAGATTCAGGATACATGTAATGATTACGATATAAATTATTATAATTTGAGCTAGGTATATTATTTCTTCTTTCGGTACTCGCAAACCCAGCATTCGCCACATGCTCTGATCCGATCTTCTCTCCATATATTCATCCATTGTCAATGATGTATAGTACTTAGTTCATTAACCCACGTGTTAAACTTATCCGGGTAACCGAGCCACTTTACCAGATATTCGCGTTGTCCCTTTTTATTTTTTCTACTTTTAAGTATTTTTTCCACGGCATACTCTTTATCATTTTCTTCTATCACTTGCTGTATCTCATCACGATAAAAAGTACCAATAATCGGGTCACCCCCCCCCCCCCCCCCCCCCCCGTCTTCTAATTTATATAAGTATGGATATTTGTCTGTAAGCACCTCATGCACCTTAAACAATTCGCGACTCCATTGCCCGCGATATGCTTTTTCAAATGGCATTTTTGCTTGTGATATTCTAACATGGTCGCCTTGAGTAGGGCTGTTTTTAGATTTGGAACGTTTCTTCGTCTTCTTTCCATATATATTTCTCCACGCGATTAGCTCCGTACTATGGTCGACTTCGGTAGGAGCCATGCGCGTACTGGAATGTGTTGTGTTATTGTACGCTGTGACTAAACTGGGTAATACATCGATATACTTTCGTGTATTTTTATGCGTCATGTATCTGTATATTCGACCCTTCAGTGTGCATTGAAAACGCTCTACCATTGCAGCTTTCGTTTCATTTTGAGAAGTGTAGAAATATATTCCATTATCTTTCAAATATTTTTTCATTACACGGTTTACGAACTCACCCCCTTTGTCTGTTTGAATAGCGTGTGGGCGACGCACAGTATGCTCCAATATTGATTCTAACCATTTCTTGACTGCTGACGATGTTTTACTAAACAGGCATTCCACCCATGCATATTTTGAAAGGGCATCAAATACGCATAGCAAATATAACACATTGTTGTTCTCTTTTGCCAGCATGCCCATCGAGCATAGATCTGCCTGCCATAGTTCATCAACGGCTGAAACTCTTATTTTTCGCCTGTCAAACTTTGTTCTCCACGGTCTGTGTAGGGTATATACTTCTTGGTGTTTTAACCATTTGTCGATGTAGTTGCGAGGTATTTTACCTTTGAACGCATTATATAGCTTTTCTTTCCCACCAAAAGACGCGTAATGTTTCGGATCAAAATATACTTTCGCCAATTTAGCAGCATTCATGACTTATCTAAATTTACCCACACCGGAATTGAATGTCGCTTTTTCTTCCTGATATCCGCTAGAGAACTCTTTCTACGTATTCTTTTGCTCACGGGTGTAGACGTGTACTCACTGGTGCTAACATCCTTTTCTGCACCATTATATATCTGTCTCATCGTTTTCTCTTGCCCTACAAATCTGCGGGGTATGTTTAGGTCGCGTAACAGATTAAGAAACTTTCCCTCCGCTTTATCACGCATACCAGCCATAAGAGGTTTACGACCATGCGCTACTACGTTTGTAAGCAGGTCGAGTACATTACTTTTTGGGGAAAACGTACCCTCTATCGTCACTTCGCCCAAATCATTAACGTGAAAACGTTCAGGAACCGAACGTAAAATATCAATTACTCCACTGGCTTTTGTCTTGTACGTTTTTGGTATTCCCCTCATCGTACGTTCAAGTATTTGTGCGGGCAGTGCATCGTAGTTAGTTATGGGTTGTAGAGGTAATGGTTGATATTGTTGTTGTTGTCCTTGCGTTTGCTGATAGTAATGCCTATACTTATCCAATACTTGCGAATATGATTTTGCTTTTTCATTTTCAGTCAGATCGTGTCTGGTTAATATATTGGATATCTCGTTGTCGAGACTAATAGCTTTACGTATCGATGGATCTGTCTGTAGCAATGATATTTTACTCTGTTCATTTAAATTACCTATCAATTCGTCAGGAACTAGTGCCATTTTACGTGTATGTTCCATCTTTTCACGTGAACAGTTTACCAATTAATGGTGCTAGCGTACCGATCACCTAAAAATCTGCCTGTTTGTAGCAATTTTCTTTTACGTGCATATGGCACACCGCGACTAGTCAGCGTACGCATTTTCGCTTTGTATTTACTCAGCTGCTTGTATCGTATTTTAGTGAGATGAACATTCCCACGTAATACGTTTAGGCATGATTCGCATAGTACATCCACCAATTCGTTCAAACACTGTTTGATTACATCATTTCTGACTGAAGGCTTAACTTTAGCCAAATATTGCAGCATAGGTAAATGGCGTTCCGTTTTACGTGATGCCATTTTTCTTAGGTATGTAAACGTAGCACCCCTCCTTCGGATGAACAGATGAATGGAGTCTGATATTGTCAGGTGTCGTCTGTTTCAAATCTAGGAGTAGATATGAGTGAGGTTCACGTGTAGCGTCCTTATATGATTCGATCAAATACTTTGTATTGCCTGGGTACATCTGATTAGATAAAGAACGAATGGATCACACATCACGGGGATTCTTAAACAATACCATGTAGTGACAGTTAACTGATAAGTCGCGTTGATTGCGAGACTTGTGAAACAGATTTTGTGCGACAAATATTACGCTACAATTCTCATGGTGAGAACGTTTTGTAAATAGATCAGCTACATTCTCGTCGCATTTATTCATCAAATCGTCGAGCACCACCAATGTTCTGCAACTTCTGTCTAGTTCAACATTCACACCCTCTTTAAATTCAACTTCTTTTGCCAAAACGTTATACCCATCTTGCCACGCACCATAGCAGTACACAATCCTCTGTGGAGGGGGAGTAATGGCATAGGGATCTCTTATTTGTGCTTTTATCATCTCAGTTTTACCGCACTGTGTTGGACCGCAGACAATCATAGTAAATGGGTGACGTAACGTCATATTGCAGTCAAGCGTTGATGCCATAGCGTCGTCACATGTGCGTCCACGTACGACTAAGAAGATATACGCTCATGCACATATATATATATATATATATATATATATACCTTAGGCGTACGTGGACGCGTGTGAACCGTCACTACGATGTAATATGTAGTTACTCTTCTGTGAATACCTTATCAATGCTTGACGGTTAGCGAACATTACGAATTGCGACATCGGATACTCGTGACGTAAGAGAAATGCTGTGTCCATTTAAGAATTGTGACGTAAAATTAGGAGAAATGCTACGATTGCAACGTCAGATACTCGTAGGTGAAATACTGTGTACATTTAAGAATTGTGACGTAAAATTAGGAGAAATACTATGATTGCGACCTCGGATACTCGAGACGTAGGAGGAATGCTATGTCCATTTAAAAATTGTATCATAAAATTAGGAGAAATACTATGATTGTGACGTCAGATACTGGTGACGTAGGAGAAATGCTATGTACGTTTAAGAATTGTGTCGTCATATACACGCTATGGAGCAGAAATGGTATGAACATTTAAGTGTATGATTATGACATCAGATACTTGTGCGACGAATCCATAACATCTTTAAATAGTTACAAAAATAAACACAATATTCAGTGAATATTTTGTCATGAAATTGAACAAAAACCGTCTAACGGTGTTTTATTTAAGTATGCGCTATTCAGCTCACTCTATCATTCATTCACCTGGACCATTCTTCTCTAAAGAATAGCAATGGCACGCGCCGTCAAGTGCCTCTGTTAAGTGAAAAGCGGGCATACCAACGTGTGCGAACGAGGCGGGGGAGTGAATAGCGAGTCGCTAGCGACAGATAAAGAGAGATAGAGAGCTAGGTGCTAGTACTGCACAAGCGAAATCCGATTTTAAAACGTTTTTATTAATACAGACATCAATAATACATATCGTTACAAAGATACGAAAAACACACCAAATACATCATATTTTACAAAGCTACGATTGACAAAATAAAACAATTAATTATGTTATTTTTAAAATAAAATACGTATTTGATTTTATAAAACATTTTTATTAATACAGACATCAATAATACATATCGTTACAAAGATACGAAAAAAACACCAAATACATCATATTTTACAAAGCTACGATTGACAAAATAAAACAATTAATTATGTTATTTTAAAAATAAAATACGTATTTGATTTTATTAAAAATTATCCTCGTGTTTTAATGCTTAAAAACACGCGGTTAATTTTAAATAAAACTAAATAAATTAATATTAATTATAGTTATGGCTCCAACATCTGTTTTTCATATATTACATCCACAATGTACCTATACCATTCTGTCATACACATACGGTACAGATCAGTACAATGTTCGCATATATAGTAATGGCAGGCTAGTCGAGCGCAATATTCGTCTTCGTCCATTTCTAATAATGCCGCCTCATTATACAGTTCAAAATTGTCAATTAGATTAAGGTCAACATCAATCCCTAAACATGAATGTTCACGTTGACTCGGATGATTTACTAGACATCCGTAACAATCTCGCACAACCAACGAATGTATCTTTTCACACAGCATGGATGCAAATAATTTCTGACTAATCATTTGCCCATGATCCGTAGGGCAATAATGGTGTGGATGACCCATAGTTTTACAATAGTGACACAATTTGACGGTATCGTCATCGACGAGATTTAGTTCGTCATCGCTTAAAACCTCATCGAGGTATATAACATCCGTAGTAAGCGTATCGTGATTAGACATCTCTGCAGAATCACTAGTGGTTGGAATATTATTCATGTTCTCGCTTTTTCACACCGTAAAAGCACTGAGGTATCGTGCTAAACAACTCGTCACCGCTCACGTTGGGTGGCGCATAAAAGTTAGGTAATGCTGCCAGCAAATTACTCGAGTTCTGTTTCAATAATTCCCACTCGTTGTCTTGCAGGTATAATCCGCAACGTGTGGCACGTGGTTCTGCGGCAGAGCAGAAAAAATAGCGTATGTCAATACACAGAAATTTGTCAAAGATAGAAATACGAACAGAATTGCCCAAAGAATATGGAAATAGTACGCCTTCTTTTTTGCGCGCACGTTTTACAGCGTCTTCAAGATCGGGTATGATCTGTAACAGCTGTTTAAACGCTGCTATGCTGAGATATAAACCGCGTTTAGTGGGATAACCATCAGGATGAAACTGCCAAAACATATTGTTCGCGCTTTACGCGAATTACCAAGATCACACCAGGACGCCGAGCGATTTAAATATTTAAAGCAAGGATCAGACGACATCGTGGAGAACGAATAATCATAGCGTGAAACTGATGCATTTATATATCATTAGTAACAATAACGAACAGCCGCACACGGATTGAATGACATCTGGCGTAAATACCATGCATACAATGGCGTACAGAGGAGCACGTGCATTACAATGACTTACATAGACGCGCTTAATTTGAATTTATGGAGCGCATTTGTTCGATCAATAACGTACATATTCACGCGGTACAAGACACCGTCTTCTACCGATGCACACTTTATGAGCAATGACGAGCACGACCAACTTTTAACCATTACACGGCTGAGAGACTCGATACACAAGTCGACGCGTATTATCGCTGGATGCACAAAATATTTTGAAATCTATCTGACTGTAAGTTCATGGCGTATGACAACAACTTTCAGTCATAATATTTTTGCGGTAATATAAGACTTGTAATGCGTGCGATAACTAGGCATAAGTTATGAATGAGAAAGATATCGATTAATGTAGCTTCGCAGCAATAATACGCGAACCCAATGCACTATGTCTATCCCATATTCGGTTAATAAACCCTTGCTAATTTCAGACATGAGTATAATTCTTCCAGCATTAATTTTGTCATCTCTTAAAGCGAACCGCATGCTCCTCATAATCAACGTACGCATCTTATCCTTATCAGCGTTACACAGACTAGCAATATTTGATAGCATAGCGTGAGCAGCTAGTGCGGCTTCAGCGGACATGGATGACACCGACATTGTTTATGTACTGACTGAAAAAAGCGCACTGTTGCTATTTATATTACACTAGTGTAACCGTATGGTACTGATGATAAATCTCCCAGTTTCAAAATTTGGTTTTTAAAGACGGGTCTGAAAATCGGTACGCGTGATCTTTGATGGATAGCTTAATAGTACGCTATTACTATCCATAATTCCACCATCGTTTATAATTTGTTCAATGTATCAAAATTAACTTGTTTTGATTGTTGGGTACCGAGCGTTAAACCTTTAACCTTCGTCACCTGTTTAACAATCGATGGATCACCTCGACGCTTCGTTTCATAACTGTAGTTTTTTGGACCGAGTGCGCAAAAACTTGTTAATTCGTAATCGGAGGGGATTTCACTCGTCCAAGAATCTAGATACCCACTTCGTTCTTGAATGGACGGCTCACCTTCACGGGTACTAAATACTACCGAATCCGTATTGTGATAGGCTACGCGGCGTCCAAGTAAGGACAAGACTTTGTACAGTTTTATTCGGCCATAGGCTGTCACGAAAGATGCAAGAATACAGTTGGTATTTAATGGTGGCTGAACGTACTCATCATTGACCGAATAGGAGGCCATTAGAAGACTATCGTTCAGGAATGTAATGGATCCTACAGTTTTACTTTTATCATTCAGAAGGGAGAGTAGACCATTACGTGTTGATATCATGCTATTCTTTTTATGATCACGAAGAGAAAATCGTCCCCACAAAATATTCAAACAGGATTTAGCGACAAAGCGCAAACCCGGGTTATACGATATTTTGGCAGGGTCGAGCTGTATTCCTTCATGTTTATAATAGTCAGCCACGTAATACGCCTTTTCACTCTCACTACCGACACAATCAGGATAACTGCTACTTTCCTGTTTAATTTTCAGAAAACGGTTAATGTATTCTGAAAATAACCAATCGTCGCCATGCGGCTCATATTGTGATGACGCGTGATAATGCCATACTTCATACATTTTTTTAATGACATAACCGTTGCATATAGCCAACTGTAACTCTGGAGTGGTCCATGTTCCGCATAAACTGCGCTGTTCTTCCGTATGTTCGCATACAGAAGATTGTTCATTTTTTGCGCATTCGTCGCATAGTACAAACATGAGTCGCGAATTTTTTCGAGCAGGTAGAACGGGAAAGTATAAATCACGAGGTGGAAGGACTTTGCATTTAATAAGACCAAAGTAGTCATGCACCGTCTTATCACTCAAGTCATTGCCTCTTAGAATCGTATATGACCCTTCTGGAAAACAACAGTTTCATCACTGAAGGATACATGGAAACGTAGTCTAAATATTCAAGTGTGGTATGCTCATCCGCTTCCATAAATAAACGAATCGTGGATGCACAACCACCGAATAGCGCATCACGTGGTGATATTGGGTGTGCTAAGTCCAATTCGGTGATAAAATCATTTAGCTCGGAGGAATCAGCGACTTGTTTCTTAAAGTTGCATTCCCACATAATTCTCACCGTATATCCATGCGATTCAAATAAAGAAATGCGACATTGAAGCGCGGAATATGCTTCTTCATATGTCTGATCGCCATATGGTGTATATGTCGTATCACGCTTATCACCGCAACAAGCAGACTCATGTCCGTGGAATTTACAACCTAAGAACTCGTAAAGAATATTTTCAGATACATCAATTCCATCCACATAATGTCCACATATTTTCTGTTCACCGCCATTTAGCCCATGCGCGATTTGGCGACCCTCGCATTGACTGACCCATTCCATTCATTCTACACCCAAAACACTATAAGCATATTTTGCTCTTAGTGAGAAATCGGGTAAAGTCTGTACGCTCTCAGGTCGAAGCCATAAAGCGCGATAGGCCGCTAGCGTTATCCCTGTTACAAATGTGTTTTGACCATCCGTCGATTCAGAAAATAGTCTTAAATCTAGACATGGCTAAACGTAAGACGGTTACGTCATCATTACAATATTCGATGAGATTTTTATCGACATCGTAGCGCTCGTGTCTAGATATCTGCTCGTTGTACCAGCGATCAAATTCGATTAATTCATTCGCATTCATATTTTGTGGACAGAATATCTCCCTCTCGGGAAATGGTATTACTGTACCCCAATATTGAGGCGTGTTGAGCTGATGGGGAAATGTCCCCTTTCGAACAGAAAGATTAAAAGCATTGCCCACCTTACGTAATGAAAGGGGCAAAAAGTTAATGGAATCGATAAACCGAATAGTACCTATGTCAAATGAGAGAATTGAACGACCGTGCATGATAATATTTGAAGGTTTAAGATTAGTGGTTTTGCAAATGCATTGAAGGAGTAAAAGGGAATCATAGGCACGAGCGTTGTGAGCGATCACCAAGTAGTCAGAGAAAACCTATTTTCTAACGATACGTTTACCGACATGCGCAGCCTTAACACGTGTCAGCCAGCTAACGAACTGATCCACTGCGTCTAACCCGTCAAAGCGAACATATCCATAATTCATGCCTTGATGACATGTAGAGCAATCGTCTTCGAGCGGTTGCTCGAGGCACGCATCACAACATATGTTGGCAACCACGAGATTGACTTTATGCTTGGCTAGAATATTAGTATTGCTACTGTCGATAGGCGATAAATATGTTTCTGTATCGTAAATGATGTATTTTTGAAAACATTCGTAACTACAAATGTCGGCATTCGTACGCATAGAGCGTGCGTGGGATAATGACATAATAGGTTCTTCAATTACTTTATGATAACACGTATGATTTTCAGTAATAACATACTTTTCTTTACACGTGTGACATTTTGTCATACCGCATATGTGTTCATCGTCATCTTTACATGTGTGACTGAAACAGTTGGGGCACGCCGTAACCATTTCGCAGGTTCCATTAGAGAGGTAGTTCGACATACATTGGCGGTTATAAAACGACCAGACGTATATATACTGGTCTGGCGTTTTGTTAGCTTACTAAAATACTTACCACTCAATTCACTGTTGGCTAAAAGTCACCTGACTTAGATATCTCAGAAAATTTTAACCTATTCATTCCCATGGTGTAGGTTCCCTTGAAACAAGTTTAGCAGAGATACATCCCTCCATTGGGTAGTCTTGATAGTATCTCTTTAACTCTAAAGCAGTCATTGCTCTAGGGAACCGGTTCCTCTATTCCTATAGAGAACATATAAACGAGTCTGTGAGCATGCGCACTTATGCTACTATGCATGCGACAGAGTCCAAGCCGTCATTAATTAATTCCACAAATTTTTTAATGATTTGCAATTTAACGATGCGGGGTGGCTGAGGTGGGCCCCAGTGAATTGAGTGGTAAGTATTTTAGTAAGCTAACAAAACGCCAGACCAGTATATATACGTCTGGTCGTTTTGTAACACAACAAAAATACTAAGCCACTCAATTCACTGTTTGCTAAAACACAGAATTGGTCAGAGCCCAAATACTAGGTGGGTTGGTAAATTGCAAATCAGGAATGAAAGGTTAATCACCAAAAATACTAAAACCAACTAAATCGCTGAAGTGCTGAAATAGCACGAACAAACAAATGTTCGAAATAAAATACAATAATATAATGATAATTAGAAAATCTCAGCAAAGAGAATTTAAAAACAGCCGTGAGATGGTGAAGAAGACGGCTGACTAAAGAATCTAGGCAACTGAGCCTAGGTTTGAGTGGCGAAACGAGAAATGTCAGATTGTGAATTGAATCTGATCTTTCAGATAAAAATAATGTAGAATCTGACATTTATACTGCAACTTACATAATGTCGTCCACTGATAGATCTGCATAGAATGCGAAGGAGAAGGCCATACCACGAACATCGTGTGCCTTAACACAAACTGAGTGTCTCCTGGAGATACATTCTAGTGTCAATTAATGGTGTCTGTAATCCAGTTGATGAGATGCGCGCTTACTAAACAAATTCGCATAAGTAATCTGAACGGTAGATCTGCATAGAATGCGAAGGAGAAGGCCATACCACGAACATCGTGTGCCTTAACACTTACTGAGTGTCTCCTGGAGGTACATTCTAGTGTCGATTAATGGTGTCTGTAATCCAGTTGATGAGATGCGCGCTTACTAAACAAATTTGCATAAGTAACCTGAACGGTGTTTCAAAAAGATATTTTAAATTGGGCATAGTTTTCGGAAAGGATTGAAAACAATTAATTAGGTTTTATATATATATAAGATCTCTTCAAGGGCAAAGAATGAGGCCAGCTCTCCTACCACCTAGAAAAGATCATTCCCAAAAAGAATATGAATATCAAAATGCCCTCTAACAAACGCGGCCGCGAATGATTTCAGAGTTATACAATTAAACAGATGGACCCAAGAATGAATTAATAGAGGAATTTATTATAGGTATTTGCCTTTGTGCTATACCCTAAAAATACCGGTACCATGGATAAATGATGTAAATACTTAATAACTCTCAAACCGGCTTCTAGAAAACAAAGAAGGATAGATGCTAGTGAAAACGATAACACCACCCCAGCATACAGGGATTTAAATCATCAAAAAATATGCCATGAATCTATGACTTGATGATGGGATGCAGAATCGGGCGAGATAATGTGCTGTTCTAACAACCATTTGAAAACATTAAATATACTCTGGTAAATTCTCCTGTAACAGATAGTTTGAATTGATTAAGAATACTAAAGTTCAGACAAAAAATCAATTTCTGAAAAACAGGTCTCTTGGAAAATACCATATATACATATTGAAGATTTGTGGAATGATGAACTGAAAGCTGCTGTTAAACGAGATAGAAAATCAGCAAAATTGGTAAGACGCTTTGGATTTCCACAAAGAGGACTACGAGATCCACTGAATAACTCTCATTGGGCCAAGCAGGAGTGATTAAAGGGATAATACATTCTGCTGACAAAAGTTCTTAAAGACAATTGTACTAGAAACCGCTGACAAAAGTTCTTAAATACAATTGGCACTAGAAAGTTAAATTGAAGATAATTTAAAAAAATGTGAAGTCTATGACTGGGCCAGAGCATCTACCGCCAGAGCCTAGCCTGGAGGAAGAATATGAACATCAAATCTGGACACTATACTGAGTAGAAACTTAATGGGATGTAATAAATGAGCTACAAGGAAAAACATTCTACCTGGAATGTGAGCTGCTGAAAGTTTTGCTGACATCTCCACCGCAGGAGGAAGACCAAGACTCCAGACAAAATATGATAACCTCAACTGCCCTGCTTGTTGATGAAGGTCACTACTATAGAAATGACTGCATGAGCAGATAGGTGCTTGTGAAAGAGACAATATCTCTTCATTCTCCAATATTCCTGAGTATTGAAGAGGAATACTAGAGTATTAGTTCCTGTTCTAGTTCCTGAAAAGGAAGAGAGTAGTAAGACTACTTTATCTGATTCCATAGACACAAGAACGAGATCCCCTCCCCCAAACACGTAAGAACAAGACATCAAACTGGACCTGCAGATGGATTAACTGGTGAATTGGTACCGATGACACCCAACGAATGAAAATGCAGTGTATGCAGTCGTGGTGAGGGACAAAATTCTGAATTACCAGACTTGACCTTCGTACACAAAACTGACTCCATTCGGCCCAAATTTTAACACAATTAAGCAACCTTCCAAGCCAGAGGAATCCCAGACTGGCTATGATGTAATTAAAAGAACCCAGATCCAGTTAGGACAAATTCTGTATATATAGAAATATCAGAAAACACTGTCCCTTATCCTTGACTAGACCAGTGATGACTAGGCAAAATGACTCCATGTCCATATTATTCCTTTCATCGATGAACTCCATTTCTGAGACAACATAGTAGGAAAAGAGTTGAATATAAAACGATTGACTAAGAAATTTTTGTCTCAAACAGTATCAAAGCAGCCATGGGTTCCAGACAAAATAATTCCAAAATATACAACAGAATTAGTATTAAATCATGAAGTGTAAATTTTTTGGAAGTTGTCAGAAAAGGATAAATATATGAGTTGAAGATAAGAGCCGAGACCCTATAAAAGATGATCTGCCAGCACCTCATAATCCTTAAAGTCTGGATTCTGCCATTCCTCCACTGTATCCTACTTGAAAAGAGCAGAAAATTATTGATCAGGAACAGAAGCAGGACTAATGTCAAAGGAGACCAACATGGTTTGATAGAAAAAAGGGGGATTCAATGACTACATTGATTGTACCTTATATGTAGGAAATCTGCTACCTAAGACATGCATGAGGCTAGCTATACCCATCCCACCCCTGATAGAGTAGAGATTATATAGAAGCGCTTTAGCATGACAGCTAGGACCAGAATAAACCTGCAGAATCTTATTTTACAAATCTAATTTTAAAACAAAGCTAGTATGATATGAGCCCAATTGTTAATATCTTTATCAGATGATTAAACAGGAAAGAAGTCCATCAAACCTGTGACCAGATCAATGATGGATAAGGACAAAGGACTGAAACTACACAGAAGGGTGAAAGGAAAAAACCATATTCCACAATCCATGCAAAGGCAATAATCCAATCATCTTGGTTAGGCCCCCTTGAGGAATTTATTTAATAATGCCTGGGAAATTTAGAAGAATAAAAAATAGGCTTGAATAGATAAGGCTGAGACCTCTCCATATGACAATAATAGAAATAGATATATCCCTAGACAAATAAAAAGATCAAAATTTCTACTGAACTCGAGAAAGGAGCGGTGTAAATCTTGATAAGACAAAAAAGATTTTGTTATTGTGACAAGCTTACATTCACCCATAGATATGCTTCATCATGGCGAGGGATCCTACTGACAGAAAAGAAAGACTGAAAAACTATGTTAAAAATAAATCAGGCCAGATATGATACTAAAAGATAGCAAACCACTATTCACAATTAAAATAATAAAGTCTGACGCACTTATTTGCAGATTGATATTAGTCGAAAGATGGAGGCTGATAGTTAGAGTGTAATACATGAGAAGATTCAGGAGCAAAACGAAATCTAGTGAAATCAAAATGACAAAAGCACTGCTAGGATCATAAGAAAAAATTAAATTATTCCTAGAAGATAAATGCGAAGAGTTGGGTGTACACAAGGTTTCGAAGGATGAGGATAATTGGATGGTTCAGCCATTGCACTAAGAGCAACTAATAAAGAATTAAAGAATCCAAAATAAGAGCCCCTGAAATAGGGCATTTAAACTGTCAAGTGATTTAGAAACAAACAATACCAGCAAAACACCAGAAGTGATTTGATTTGGCATACCTAAACCAGAAGTTTAATTATAATCAGTTGCTATGCCATAAAAATTGAGTTATAATCTAGGTAATAATACTGAGCACAGGACAATTAGGCCTCATGGTCATCTCTTCTTCATTTATCTCCATGCCTGTGCCGTCACTTCTAGTCATGGGTTGCGTGTACGGTGTAGTCATACATTGGCTTGACTATGCCAAAGCCTACCTAAACCATTTTCGAATGTTTTAAGAGATGGTGTGGAAACAACATGTTCAGACCAACATTTCAGTTTACACACCCCTTAGAGAGAAAATTTTTCTAACTAGGTTAGTTCTCCCCCTCTTCTAGACTTTCAGATGATTTCCACGAGTAATAGTCCATTTGCAAGCAGAATGTTATATTTGACTATAACAATTAATCGATTGAGAGCCGATAGAATGATCCCTCATAGCCTGGGTACGTGCTCTATATATCCAATTTCACCCAAGTTAAGTACCCGCAGAAAGAATTTACAAAATGATGAGAGATTAGATTATACATTAAGTAGGGAAAAAACCCATCTTAGGGCTAATAAAAGTGGCTGATAGTCAAGAACTTTCCTGATCCAAAGGCTATGCTTGCTACTAAAACACTGAGATCAACACACATCTCTGATATAGTAAAACTTGGTCATCAAAGTTTGTAGCGTTTACTATCAAAATATTAACCATTTAACTCTCGAAGTTATTAGTCATAAGTTGCAACTGAAATAAGTTGACTCTGAATGAGTACCAGCAAATATGGGAGTGGCGTATTTACTTAAAAATCCATAAATAGGTCGCACATTTATGCTCAATTTACATGTTCTAAAAAATTTGCGCGCACTATATACAAGGATAAAACTTATTTTCCTCTGAATTTTTAAACATCTTAACGTCTGAAGATACCACGAAAAAACCCTTCACAAATCTTGTCACCTCGCGGCTATGCTTAATGTATACCTCAAAACATCATTCGCAGAAGTGAAATTATTAAATTGAGCTGCCTAAATATTGCGTATCCTTTAATAAAGATTGTTTTTTCCATCAAAATTAATCCTAACTTGACATAAATGTCGTCTTTATAATATATAAATCAGAATCACGTGATAATCACATGATATATAAATCACGTGATATTATCTGACCAGATTAAATTTTAATGAAGTAGGTTAAGCGAGTACTCGGATATAGATATCCTGGAATCGGAAATTCGGCAATGAGATCTACGCTTCTCGTCAGCGCCTCCAAACGGAGATTTACTTTGCCACTGTCCGGCTCGCTAACAATAGACGCTGGCTACCCAGTTTAATTATCGGCCGTTCATGCAATTTTTCTAGAACATCGCATTACGTTTTAGATCATTTTAGGTTCACATTACAATATAACCAGTAATATATATAATAAGTTTTAACGCTAGATTTAGAAATCAAGTGAACGCAAGTTTCTCCCTAGATTTACAAATCAAGTGAACCTGATAATCTGGCACAGGCTTAATAGCCTATCTAACAAAAGCGGGTTATGTGATTACGAGGATTCAATTCAGTATCGTAATTTTGAACATCCGGGCATTCCGAGATCGTCAAACATTTGCCAATTTACGACACACTAAAGAGGATATCCCATAGCAACGCGATGTTTACATTTTTCATGAAACTACGGCCATAAAAAATACTTGCGTCGACTAACCCCGCCAGGTATTAGAAAACATAAAATCTCGAGTAATTTTTATAAGATATTAAATAAAAGGTAAAAAGGTTTCATGGCCTATTGCTAGTAATGTTAAATTAGCCTGCAAAAACGCCGCCAATTGAAAGCGAACACCGAATCGCGAATTAATACGATGGTCTCGTCTTTATTGTAATACGACTGACATGACTGATTGATCATCATGAAGTAATTGCGAGTTTCATGTTAGTTGGTTAGTAACGGTCCTTAGAAGGACCACTCGCTTTTCTTCAGGGGATGATCGTGGTGTATCCTTGTGGTGTTCATCCGGTCCACCACGCCTGTTTGCACCACTGTCACATTCTTAATAGATCCAATAACTTCCCAACCGGTATATTACATAGTTATGTAGGATACCTTATGTAGGATTCGATCCAAACCGGTATGTAGTATACCTTATGTAGGAAAGAATGACGCTCGGAAATACGTACCTAGTCAAAACTCTTAATTGATCCACTAACTTCCCAACCGGTATGTTACATATGTTATGTAGGATACCTTTCGTAGGAGATGTTCCAAACCGGTATATAGTATACCTTTCGTAGGAACGGAGCCTCGTGGCTAAAATAGGATCAGAGTTATTGACTTCCCCTGGCTTGTAATGTGAAGCTGGCGCCATTTTCTTTCAACTTGGTCACAACGAACTTTCTGCTCATATTCACGTAAATTATAACCATTTTACATAAGTACTATGACTTATTCAACAAAGACCACTTGTACTGTGGTTCATGAAAAGCAAATGTGGATGTAGCTCCACAAGATTATGGAATGAATAGGATTTGTTGAGATAAAAGTTAGGTGTTTCCCGTAATACAGAAAATTAATTAATGAAGGCTTGGACTCTGTCGCATGCATAGTAGCATAAGTGCGCATGCTCACAGACTCGTTTATATGTTCTCTATAGGAATAGAGGAACCGGTTCCCTAGAGCAATGACTGCTTTAGAGTTAAAGAGATACTATCAAGACTACCCAATGGAGGGATGTATCTCTGCTAAACTTGTTTCAAGGGAACCTACACCATGGGAATGAATAGGTTAAAATTTTCTGAGATATCTAAGTCAGGTGACTTTTAGCCAACAGTGAATTGAGTGGCTTAGTATTTTTGTTGTGTTACAAAACTTACGATGACAATCAGTACACATTATCTTATGCGTAGCATCTGTAGAAGTGCAATATCCTTTATCAGAATAAAGTGTCTGACAACTACGACAGCGCGCAGTGCATGAGTGATCATTAGAGTATGACGCATTACACCGCGTACAGTAATTACATACCATAAGAAATGCAGCCATAGACGTGATTAAGGATATATGATTATCACGTTCTGAATGCATAAGATTTATGCGCAGTAAACTCGGGGAAGCGCAACCGAATAGGCGTTCATGCGTTGACTCTGAGTAGACCTGAATAGAAAATTGATTGCGAAAATGTTTCTGAAATTTGTTCCAATCAGTACTATTAATTTCGCGTTCAGGAATACTACAAGCTGTATGATATTCACATGCCATATGCATCAAATATGTTTTATTATGTCTAAAATTACGCCATTCATTTGCAGAGATTAATTTGTTCATTTTCTCAATAAATTTTATTCCTAAAAATATTCCTGCCGCGAAACAGAATGGATATTCGACGCATACGGGTATAGTACATTTTTTTTATACGCATGTACGCATCTAAATCGGATGAATGTAAATTTAATAAATTTAAATGTATAGAATCGATCGCACCTATGAGAGTATCATTACGCCCACCCGAGTTGTAGTCCTCTACACGAAAAACGTGAAATTCAAAACCCTCTGATAACCTACAATCAGTATTTGACTGAATGACTTTTTCCACCGATTCTAAAATTATGTCAGGTGTAATTTCATTCCATAGCCTAAAATCCATCGCTATCGGCATTTCCAAAGAAGGGTGAATCAACTCGATTCTCACGTGATCATTCGACTGAACATTACTATATTCTCTATACGTATCGAGCAAAGATTGAAAGACGCCTGACACGAACTCAAAATGAGAAAGTGGTGTATCGGCTATAGGATAACTTTTAAAAGATACATTATATTCAGTACCTTCGAGATGAAACTTTTTACAGCGGTATTTGCGAACAGTCTCCACAGATATATAGTCGGTATAATCAACTACCGACCCTCCGATTTGAGCGTACTCATAGTGTTGCAAATAACGATTAAGTAGATCATCTGTAAGCACTATATTTTCTGATATACATCGACTGATTTCATCAGCGATGAGACTAATTTCATCTGTCGAATGATTTGCACACATGTCAATAAGAGGTTGATGAGTAGGATCATCGATGCGATAAGCGGAATCGTTAGGAAGGTATGCTATATCCAGAGATAAGTCATTAGCCGTAGGCGTGATACAGACCGACACATCATCACGTAAATTTAGGTCGGTATCATTAGGAAGACATGATAAATCCAGCGATATGTCATTAGCAGAAGGCACAATACAGTCTGGAACTGGCACGGTATCAAATAAATTTAGGTCGGAATCGTTAGGAAGGCATGCTAAATCCTGAGATAGGTCATTAGATGAAGGCACAAGAAAGTCAAGAAGGGATGCATCGTCGAATAAATTTACATCGTAATCATTAAGAAGGCATACTAAATCCTGAGATAGGTCATTAGCGAAAGGCACAACGTCAATTAAATTTAGATCGTGTCCATCACGTACAGCGGTCGAATAATTAGAATCAATTACGTCACATTCTTTATGAGGATAATTAACAAATGATGATGGTACGGTACTCAGATCAGGAATAGATTGTTCAGTTCTAGTATGTGCGGTTTGATCATCGATAAAAGCAGATTGCGTAAGTATGATTATAATAATAATAATAATAGGATATTTATAGTGCGCTATAATTCCACGCAAATATTGCGTGCTCTAAGCGCTTACAACAATAAAATAAAATGATCATACAGTTGGATATGCCTGATGGAACAAAAACGTTTTAAGATTTGATTTAAATATAGCTAGAGTGGATGAAGATTTAAGACTAGCTGGAAGATCATTCCATTCTGTAGAAGCAACAAAAGCAAATGTTCTGTGACCATAGGTTATTGATTTAACTTTCGGAATTTTAAGCAGGTTTAGATTTGCAGATCTAAGTGGCCTGCTTGGCGTGTACGTTTCTAGCAGTTCTGAAAGGTAGGTTGGTGCTGTAGATATGATACATTGATAGGTTAGGCAGAGGACTTTGAAGCGTATTCTCTGTTCTATTGGAAGCCAGTGAAGATCTTGGAGAATGGGACTGATATGATCACTCTTACACTTTAGGGAAACAACTCTAGCGGCTGCATTCTGAATTGCTTGGAGTTTGTGCATAGCATCTTTTGAGGTGCCTATAAACAGACTGTTACAATAGTCTAACCTTGAGATAATTAATGTTAGTACCAGCATAATAGCAGCTTTGCGAGTTATGTATTTTCTGATGTTTGATATATTCCGCAGCTGCTTCGGTTTTATCATCATTCAACATCAACATGTTAGAGGTCATCCATAATCTAATATCGGAGCAACAGTTTGTTATTTGATTGGAAGCGATAGTTGCAGTGGATGTGGATGGCGTAAAATTGTTGATTAGTTGAGTATCATCTGCGTAAAGGTGTCTTTTGATATTATGTTTTTCGATTACTGAACCTAGTTGTCGAGTGTACAGGGTGAATAGAACGGGGCCCAGTATAGACCCTTGTGGTACGCGGCACGTAAGCTGGATTGATTCCGAAGGGGTTCCATTTATGTATACTGATTAACATCTATCAGTCAAGTATGAATGAAACCAATCTAATTATGTCATAATCGTATAAATCGTCCAAATAATTGAAAAAATCAGCATCGCTATCAGACAGTTCAGGAATGACTTCACGTAATGCTACGTCGTTATGTTCATCAGATACGTGCAGAATTGAAAAGTTGGGTTCATACAACATAGAACCCAGATTTAAAAGGTGATCCACATCTTCATCAGGTGAATTGGGTAGATCCACGTTTAATCTTGACGCATCAGCGTCACGCATCTGCTGCAAAATCACATTAACAGCATCTTCACATTCTTTAATATCGGCGCTTTAACGCAATTTACTCCTCGTTAATATAAAATGTTTTTAAAAATTATTCTCTTAAAATCTCTATACGTTTCTTTATAAAAGCACAAACAGCGACAGCGAACTAGACAGGAGCACTCTGCTTAAATACACGCAGAGAACAGCGCCGGACAAAGACCGTCGGCCTGCATAGCATTCATCCTCAAACTCCTCCTCCTCCTCTATTATTTTACATTACTCTCTTATTATTTTTACCACGGTAGATAACCACGGGGGGGGGGCGCGGGCGCACCGCCACTACATTTAAACGTAAAATACACAACTTTTAAACTTTTAAGGGTTAACTAATTCAACATAATAGAACATTCCAGACTGTTGCAAATCCAAAAAAACATGTGCGGCTGGACGTCATTGTTATCAAAACTCTCAAACGTGTGCCGCTGGACGTCATTGTTCTTTACCCCCGGGCAGCTGGACGCCATTGTTCTTTTCGCTGGGCGGCTGGACGCCATTGTTCTACACTCTAGGCGGCTGGACGCCATTGTTCTCGAGAAAAAGAACAATAACGTCCAAAAAAAACCTATACTACTAACATGATGTTCCAAGATTGGGCTGGAGAGTTGACTGAAAGGACCATCTCTTCCAGAAAGGGAGATATGAAGATGGATATCTTTCGGTTCTTGAGAGCAGCCAAGCGATCTATGTGAGGATGACCGAACTGAAGAAAAATTGGCTTGACTACAGCATCTTTCAATTCCTAATCCGTTTCTGGTATCGCGGAAGGACGAGATAATTGGTCGGAGAGGAATTTTAACTTGCCTGGGAGGTGGGCTGCATGGAGAGAAATGTTGCGGGCTCTGCACCAGTGAAGCATTATCAAGGACTCTTGGAAGAGAGACACCGACATGATCCCTCCCCAATGATTGATGAACTAGACTACTGTGTCCAAGTGGATAAGAATTGATAAACCAACATGGGATCCCAAAGGACTAGGGGATGGAAAAACAGACCACATCTCAAAAAGGTTGATGTGGTAAGAGGCTTCCCGAGGGGACCAAGTGCCTGAAATGTACCTGGAATCCCAGATTGATCCCCATCCTTCCGATGTGTCCGAGAAAAAGATGGCTTGAAGAGATGGGATGTGTCATAGTGATGAGTTTGTGTAAACAAATAACCCAAGGAAAGGGGGAATGAATTGGACCACCTAGCAGTAGAGATTGGATGTCCTTCCAAAACTGAGACTCATAACATGGAATATAATGAGGAAACAAGGAACTAAAGGGTCCAGATAATAGATCCCAAGGAACATGAGGAAAAGCTGAAAGACCTTCTCTTGAAATAGGCCCAAAAAAGTACATTTTCCACCGAGACAATCAGGGCTATAATATGAAGACCTGGCCGAAATGAACTGGCCCTCACTGAAAACATTGGATAGAAGATACAAGGGCCTTAACAATTGTGAGGGAATGAAAAAAGCTTCCTTTGGATAAGATCGAAAAGGATCCCTATGTGAGTGAATATCTGATTTGGAAATAGACTATATTTCCCTTGTTGACAATCCAGCCTAGATGAAGACATATTCGGATAGCTACTGAGACATCCGATAACAGAGACATAAGGAATTAATCCTTGAAGAGTTAATCGTCTAAGTAGATCTGAACTGAAAAAGGGGTAAAAGTTAAGACAAGCAGACATGAAGAAAGATAAGGGTGAACACGAAAGGGGGAAAAAATGAGGCTGACAATTAGGAAGTGGAACTGCCATACTAGGTCAAGGGATGTGATACGAAGAGAAGTTTTGAAAGGAAGGGTGAGAAGGGACTAGAAATAAGTCTTTCAGGACTAGAGAATGGTCCATAAGCCTACCTGAAAAGAAAGAATTAAAGACGGGACCAAACCATTATCAAATTGGAAACCAAGATGAATGGTCAGCATTCTGAGGAATCTGAATCCCATGCCTGAAGATTCACTGGTAATGAAGGAACTCTGATCCAATGAGGAATAAGTGAAAAAAGAGAGGGTGGATCCTCCGACAGAGAGGGTAATGACCATGAGAAAACGTATTAACAATACACTGATCAATATCGTAGAAACCCAATGGACCTAGAAGAGGGATAACCGACTCCCTCCAAGGATAGAAGGCAAAATTGAGAGCATTGGTAAGGAGAAATCTATAACTACAGAAAGAATTGTAAGCAATCCACCTCCAGAACAAACTTGGATATTAGAAAATCTCAAACTCACAAGATGCACAGACCAGAGGAACCGTTCCATAATATGATATCCTTGTATAAAAAAGCAATCTTCCCAGCAAAAAAGACAAATTACGGAAAGACCACCATTGAGGATGCTTATAAATCGATCTGATTACAAAATAAAATGTTGCAGGCTCTGCACCAGTGAAACATTATCAAGGACTCTTAGAAAAGAGACACCGACCTGATCCCTCCCCAATGATTGATGAACTAGACCACTGTGAAATTGTCCGAGAGGATAAGAATTGATAAACCACGTAACATGGGATCCCCAAGGACTAGATAAAAAATAAATTAAGAAGACCTAATAACAAAGGGGATAAGAAGCCTCCCAATGGAAGATATACCTGTATGATACCTGATATCTGAATAAAGAAAGATATAAATGAAGAATAAAGGCTAAAAAGCCTCAATATTCCAATTCGGGCTAGGCTGATAATAGTTAGGATGTTTGATAGTTAAGATATTTCTTGAGTTATCTCAGTATTAGTCCAAACTGTTCATGAGTCTATTTAAATAATTTAGGATGTTACACTGAGATCAGATAGGGACTTCCAAGCATCGATTTATACTATTGGAAAGTAATGTTTCCTGAAATCGATTGAAAGGCGATGTTTCTTAGTTATAAGAGCTATATCCTTATTCTTATCCCCTAACAAGAGAGGTACCGGTAACTTGCGCTTATTTCTGCTATTTAATCTTTACCACTTTCTTTGTATGGAGAAAAAAAGCATCATAGAAGTATTGTTTTACTTATTAAAAGTTGTAGACATTGAAACATTATAGATAAATTTATTTAGTGTTTTAACCAGATTTAGTGGCAAATAGAAATCCCAGAATAAACCTATGGGAGGGGTGAGAGTCCAGCTATAGCCAGATAGAATTAGCTAAAATAATACTGATCTATGTTTAAGATCTATATCATATCCAAAGATACACTCCATGTAAACAAAAAAGGAACAAAATATATACGGGGCGAATTGACAACGACCTATATAAAAAGTGACAAAAACGATGATGACAATCTGACAGCTACCGGAAGTATATAAGAATGGACTGAAAAGGATAAATTTTGAGCCCAAAATCACAAATCCTGCGATGGTGGGAAAGAACATGACTCTAAATAAAAGGTTTTAGTTAAAAATAAGAAAATAGCCTTGAAAAATGGGTATATAGAAGAGAAAAAAACGATAATGTCACCGAGACCAAATGAGACTAGGACAAATAGACTGCCGTAACTACGAGTGCTGGCGATAAAAACTGACAAATACTAAAGAACAGCAAAATTCGGGAAAGAAACTTATATTAAAGAAAATCACAAAACTCTATGAGTGCAAATCTAATCTGACTTTTAGGAAATGAATATTTTAAAACAAAAGGGTGATAAATAGGGAAAAACAGCCATAAAAGAACAAAATATTCACTCTAAAGAGAAAATAACATGTAAATTCTCCTAAAGTTATGAAAGTATGCCAACCTGCCAACACAGAAGGGAGGAGGTGTACTATACGAAAAGATGAATGGCCCGAACAGAACTGCGCCTCTAACTTGGGACGGAAAACAACAACTAAAACATAGCTAATTAGAATTGCGCAGTAATCTGACAGATAGGAAAGAGTGCAGGAAGAAAAAACTGAGAAGGAATAAAAATTACTATAACTTAAATTGTGAGAAGGCAAGGAGAGATAACACACAGAAAAAGGGGAGAAAGAAGCCTGAACCACTAAGATATCGCATGAGAGAGTACTGCTAGATATGATCTGGGGCCGGAGCCGGCAATTACAACATAAGATGATGAAACTGGCTTGGTAGAAGTCAATGGATGTGAGATCATCTGAATCACTCTGGTCGGGAAATCCTTCAAACCAGCCAGCGAGGCAGTAGTAGTGATAGGTGACGAGATACAGGACTGACTTATGACCCGCTCAGCCGTGAGAGAGGATAAACCGAACTCGGGCCACATGGGTGCAGGCTGCGGAATGTTGATAGATGAAGAATGATCGGATGTATCCTGGAACGGTATGACTGGCTTATGAACAGGCGACGAAACCCGAGTCTTGGTATTCTTTCTTCCCATTTCTTGTGGAACCACTGAAACAATGTAAATCTGCCGCAGGCCCCTAGAAATTTTATGCGTTTAGATGCTCTGCGGTGCATTCTAAGCTCATTCTGGCAGTCAAATTCCCCTTTCCTTCAACCATGTTATGTGCTTCAGAACCATTCAAATCACCTTTTTTAAAAAGTGTGAACATGCTATAGCTGCGACCTAGGCAGCTTTGTTAAAAATTTTGAGACAGACAGACTGACTGACCGATCAACCGACAGACAGACTTATTTATACGAGAGGTGTTCAGTTTATTTTGCCACAAGATTGAACGATTTCTTGCTCCACACTTTTGGTCAATTGTCTCACTCACAATACCTTTTTACAAAGTCCACGAGCTTACCGACACGCTAGTTTATTTTGTTCAAAGTTTTCAACATGCCAAGACATAACATAAGCGAGAGAGCGGAGGATATAATTCTCCATCTTTTGAGGAGGGGAATGACGCCATCACTGATCAGAAATGAACTTTTGAAAGAAAATATCAGTGTCAGTGTGAGGACCATTTATCGCGTAAAGAATAACATCGGAAAAGAACGACAATTGACGAATCTAACACATGGAAAATCTGCTATGTTGAAATTCAGAAGAAGATGAACTGTAGTATCAAAACAAGTGATAGACAAAGTGAAGAAAATGATAGCAAGAATTAACCCACCGACACAACGTGAAATGAGCAATCTATTAGGAATTAGTTTGGGATCCGTAAATAACACCATAAACAGTGTTATCAAGGCAAAACTGAGAAAAAAATGTTTGGTTCATAAACTATCCCTAGAGCAGGTTGAAAAGAGGAGGAAGAGGAGCTGGAGGCTGTACCTGAAGCTGTGTGCGGGGAAGTGGAAAAACTTTGTCACCACAGATGAGGCTATGTTTTATCTAGGTGGAAGCTACGGAAAACGGCGAGTCTGTTATGTTAGGAAAGGACAAATTGATATGGATAAGTTGAAGTTTGTTAAACGTGACAGTTTCGTGCCTGATTTCATGGTATGGGCAGGCGTTAGTCATTACGGAAAGACCAGTCTTAAATTCATTGATCGGAATGTGAAAATCAATGATGATTATTACATCAAACATGTTATGAGACCTTTTTTGAAACATGATGTTCCCAAATTATTCCCAGGGAACAAACAGAAGGACATGGTTTTTCATCAAGATAGTGCCTCCTCTCATACTGCACGAAAGAGCGTAACATACTTAAAGCAGAACAATGTTAAATTCTTTATCCCTGAAGAATGGATGCCGAAGTCGCCGGATGCTGCCCATATGGACTTTAGTATCTGGGGGATTGTCAAGTCTTAACAGTCTAAAATGTGCTCTCAAAACCTAATGGAAGGCACTAAGTCAAACTGCGATCAATAAAGCCCTTTCTTCTTGGCCTAAGCGCTGTAGACTGATATATCATGCTCATGGGTCTCTAATTGAACATCTTCTGCAATGAAATTATTTTGTGATAAATTATTGTTGATTAAATACTTATTTGAAATGTGTGACAAAATAAACTGAACACCTCTCGTACTAGTTACGCACCAGAACTAAAACATTTTTCAGTCATGTACAGCTCAAAATGAGAATTGGTTACTGTTAGGGCCAGCAACCATCATGTTCAGCTGTATGACTAAAAAGATGTCATGTTAATTATTGCTTAAAACTGAATACAGACAATAACTTGACATCTTTTTCAGCTGTGAGGTTCAGTATGACTGATGGTCCTAAAAGTAACAATTATCATTTTGAATAGTATACATGAACAAAAATGATAGCTGAATGTTTGTTCTATCTAGGCAAAGTTGGCATAATGATTTCCTAGTTAGTAAGTACTACAGGAAAAAAGTCCTCTGCAATGACCTAGAGAAATGTTCATTTGCAGAACAAGAAACTATTTTTGAAATTTTACCAATGCAATAACTCGCGATAATCAACCAGTCATTCCAGTGGTGTATTTCAAAAAATAATGTTTTCTAGATCTGCAAATGGGCATTTCTCCAGGCCAATGCAGAAGCAACAGCTCCCAGTCAAATTAGTTTCAAAATAATCATCACATTGCTACAGAATTTAGATGCATATAAAAGAATCTCAGGCTTGTAAGGATAAAGTATTTAGAATGTAGTGACTCAACTCTTTCATGGCTCAATTTGTTCAAGTATATCAAAATATCAGCTTTTAGAATGTTCATTTGCAGATCCAGACCATTTCTTGAAAACCTACCACTGGAATGATTGGCTTAGTTATTCTAAAAATAGCCTTCTCTTGGGCTCCAAATGGACATTCCTCAAGACCACTACTGAGGCCGGTTTTGGTCGGATTCGCCATGAAAGGATTAAAAAGAGATATGAACACAAGCTATGACAAAATTAAGACTTCCCAGGCCAAAAAAAGCTTTGATATTCATGAATATCCAAGTTCTGTGGAGCTTGAATACACCAGCTAATATACAGTAGCTGCACAATAAAAGCTGGTCAACAAGTGTTTTATCAAAATATTTTACCACAATGGGATAGAGTATCGTATCAGCCATATAGGTACTATCATCTGTTGCCACACTGAATGGCTGTAAAATTGCTGTAATATTTTTGTCATCATCAAAATGTCCTAATGCTTCCACAATAGCTGTGGTTTTTGTCTGAGTGCATGCATACTGAGAGGCAATTTTAGAATCCGGGAACATTGATTTAATTAAGTGGCTTGCGTGATCTGCAACTGCAATTGGCAAATTATTCTCAATTATGAAGTTGGTAAATAACACCTTCACTTTTATTGATCCATAGTCTGTATCACGTACACAGAAACTTGTAATTTTACTAGATTCCGATGCGGCTTTACCTTTGCGTATATGACCGAGCGTCTTTAGATGTTTTGAACAGTCATTCATACAATGATACAATGAAAGGACATCTGACAGCAGGCCTCAGGCCTCTAACGTCAGGAATAACAGTTTCACATCAATCCACTAGTATTGAAGTAAAATTGGAAATACATGTAGGTTTAGCTTCAAAGTTGAAGCGCATAGGGTGACTTTCCCAAAGTTTGTCCAATCTATATTTAAAAGAATTAATTGAAGGTGCGCTGATGACATATTCTGAGAGTTTATTCCAATGATCAGTGCATCGCAATGGGAAGGAGTACTTCCTCATGTCTAGTCTTGGTCTAACTTTCATGAGTTTTAAGCTATGGCCTCTTGTATTAGTATTTGTGTTGTGAAGTTCAATGAAGTCCGATGTTCCTTGGCCATATATGTTAATGAGATGTTTATAAATCTCTATCATATCGCCACGTAACCTACGAAATGCCAAGGTTGGTAATTTCAAAGTTTGTAGGCGATCACTGTATGATAGATGGCGTAGACCAGGAATGAGCTTGGTGGCTCATCTTTGAACAGTTTCTACAGCATTTATGTGTTTTTTCAAATGTGGGGCCCAGACAACATTAGCATATTCAATATGTGGTCTAACGAGGGCCTTGAATAGGTGTGTAAAATTATATTTATATATATATATAGCTAAATGTACGTCGGATTAATCCCATTATTTGGTTTGCTTTGTTTATCTTTTCATTTATGTGCTGGTAGAAATTGAGATTTTCATTGATTACTACACCAATATCTTTTTCAGCAGGGAGTATGTTAAAGTATGGCTGCATTCAGGCCACTGTGAGCTACTGAGAAGTCAATTCCACACATTTGACGTGATGTTTGCTTCGTCAGGATTTTGTTAAAACCGGAAATTTTGCTCTGTAATCTTGTTTAAATTTCTGATACACGCTCTTTGTGCGCTTTGGTTTAGTCAAATCGCGACAGGGTGAATGTTTACGTTTATCGTTCAAGAAAATCCCACCTAGCTTGGATTTTATTCCAGAAAGTCCCAGCTATCTAGAACTTCAAGAAAATCCCAGCTAATCCTAGCTTTTGAAATAGGTTAGCCATGAACATAAAATGCATGCACGTACACATAAATGCTGCCACACAGAGATTATACATAAATATATATGTTTAAAAACCAAAATCACCTTCATGGGAGTTGAGTTACTCAATAACAAATACAATTTCAGCCAGACATTAGCAATGTACGAGTTTCTGACTGATTTGTCTGTTATTCTTATAGACATAGATTGTTAATGTGCCATATTATTTAGAAAGTCATCATCACTGCATTAATTACATAGAACTGAAAAAGCTATACCAAAACTGGTAATTCAGAATAAATCTCTGGAAATCAATAGAATACATACCTCAAAATACAGTTCTGTTTCCATTTAAGGTTACTGATGCTAAGCATTCTATCTAACAGTACTGTCAGTGTTTCCAAACTATAATATTTTATATATCCATAGCTGGTAATGATCAATGCAATGAACGTACTGTTTGCTTTTTTACAAAGACTTTTTAAATTTCCCACCAATTTACCAGGTGACGGTCACCTCTAATCATGACTATACAGAACCTGTTCTTGCCTTAGTGCAAGCTATTTCAAGACAATCCAAGGTAGCGTAAGCGAGTCTACAAATTCAAGGATATCCAAGTAGCTTGAATTCTTTTATGCCTGACAAAACAAAGTCCTAGAAAATCCAAGCTAGCTTGAATTCTGTCAAATCAGAAGTCCAAGCAAATCCAAGAAATTTGAACTTTTTCATGATGATATTCAAAAAGTCCTAGAAAATCCCGGCTAGCTTGAATTCTGAGAGGGGTGATTTTCAAGAAGTTCAAGCAACTATATAAAGTCCAAGTTATTCAAGGAAATCCAAGCTGGTATGAGTTGAATAATTTTCCAATAGCTTGGATATTCAAGAAAATCCAAGCTAATCCAAGTTAACTTGAAATTTATTTCACACGGGCTGGATTTGTTATTGAGATACACAGATTCATGCTCAAGTACAACAAGCATGTCAATTCAGTAGATTATACATGCTACTGGTAATAGAAGAAGCAAAAGAGTAGACATAACATAGTCTATATACACTCTGGGCGCAAGAACCAAAACTGGTAATGTGCCTACCATGAATTTAGAAATGATCTTACAAATCATTACTAAGTCACCAAGACCTACAACAACATATCTTGGGTGGTTTTCTGTGCTTGTCCGACATTCTTAAATGTTCTCTTGCCTTTTCTTTCTTATCCACAGCAAATCCAAAAGTTAAATATAACTTTTAATGGCTTTGAAATTTTTTAAACACCTTTCCGCTTCAAAGTAGGAAAAGGAATGAAGTCTTGGTTGCGATCAACAAGGTCATGTGATAGCTATCAGCCAATGAGGTTGTCATTGTGCTTAATGACCTACTCAGCGGCACTGGGTATTGGATTAACCCTCCTCTTGCCTCATTTTGAGATATAGCATTCATGTGAATTACTATGGATCTCATCATTAGAGAGAGAGAGTATGGAGATACCTGAAGGAGCCTTTAGTCACTCTGTAACCACATTACCCAGCAAACATTGGCTGTAAAAAATTCATCCTACAACACTTCCCTTTAAAGAAGGAAAGAGCAATAGTAATGCAAGGAGGTAGGTTGTAATGTAGTAACAACATAGATAAAAGCAATTTTGGCCTTAAAATCCATCAAATAAAAAAATCCCAATATGCCCGCCAAACATGACACATTTTAATTGGCCCACAGCAGCCATGTTTTTTGACGGATCAACTTCCTTTGAACAATTTCAATGGCCCTTAGTCCCTAATTATATCTCCCAAATTTTGGCCCCATCCCTTCAACGGTTCTGGAGAAGTTGTCTTCAGGATAACTAGGCCATCAATGATGGACACCAAATTATTTAGCCGATCAAGTTCCCTAACAAACTCCGTTCAGCTCGTACCATAGATGATATTTCACGACTTTTGAATCAACCCCTCAAGTATACACCTGTGCAAAAGTTAAGCACCAGCAAAAACAATAGAACGTAGAAACATGATGGTACAACTAGGCTGCCATACTTTTTGTCCCCGCGTTAGCTGACATAATTCCAAGTACGAAATGCACATGCATGCATGACTTCACGCCGCTTGATGTCCGTGCGTGGCGGGAAACAGCACACGTGTTCAGTTATGTAAAAGTCCAGTTTGAGGTGTAGAACATTACATACAGATTTAGCCGACAAGATTAGGAATTTTGTGTTCATGACCGTGGTTTATTTGTACAGAGAGAATTAGCTCTCGATTGTGAACCGCTATGGCAAGACGAAGGTTAAGTGATCGTGTGAAATGGCAAATCATAGGCATGCATACCACTGGTATGTCATGCAGAGAGATTGGCAGACAGCTGAACATTAACCATACTGTAATCAGTCGTTTGATTGCAAAACATGGGCAAACTAACGAGGTGAAGGACAGGCCTAGATCTGGAAGACCGAAGAAGACTACTGCCCGTGATGATCGAGCCCTAGTACGCCTTGTTAGGAGATCTCCATTCACCAACAGCAGAGTGCTCAGCCAGCAATGGGAAACGTGCAATAGAGTGTCAATGTCTACCGTCAAAAGGAGACTGTATGCTGCTGGCATGAAAGCTAGGAGACCTGTCAGACATCCTCTCCTCACTGCACACCACAAAGAGGAGCGTCTTAGGTGGTGCAACGAAAGAAGACACTGGAACATGAGATCCTGGAGACGGGTACACTGGTCCGATGAAAGTCGGTTCCTGCTTCATGCCACAGATGGTCGAACTAGTGTATGGAGGTCCAGACGCACGGCGTATGACCAACGTAACATCATGGAAGAAGTTCCATTTGGTGGAGGTTCCGTTATGATATGGGGGTGCATCTCATTTGATTGTAAGCTGGATCTGTTGACTGTACCTGGAACACTAAATGGACAAAGATATCAAGATTCCATACTGGATAGAGTTGTGGTCCCTCATTTTGTAAATCATGCACCTGGAACCCACCCTATATTCATGGATGACAACGCCCGACCACATCGTGCTAGAGCTGTGCATGAATACCTCTGCCAGAATGCCATCGAAACCCTACCATGGCCAGCAAGGAGCCCTGACATGAACCCTATTGAGCATATCTGGGACATTCTGGGAAACATGGTGAGAAGGAGGATCCTCCTGTGCAGAACCTACAGGAATTAACAGACGCACTCCATCTTGAATGGCAATGAATACCACAATGGCGTATCAGTCGGTTGGTGACCAGCATGAGACGTCGTGTCCAGGCCGTCATCCAGGCACAAGGTGGATATACCCGGTATTAATAATGACAGTCTCAAACTCGTGCACAGATGTTAAACTTCGTTTTCAGACACCATTAATGACAATCTAGCCATGTGTGTCAACTGAAGGGCAATAGTTATCAGTTGTGTCAACGTAACCATATTCAGGCCTCGTTTTCAAGTTCAAACAAAAACATACAGTGTTTCCCCACCATCATAATCAGCATTCCTCTAGTTGCATTATTACCTCTTGCACTAAGATGGATGGGTACATAAATGTTTATGCTATTGCTTTCTTCATAGCACATGAATATACCCTCGCATGTGCGTAAAAATAGGGTGGTGCTTAACTTTTGCACAGGTGTATAGTTTCGGAGAAGACATTTAGACATTTCCTAAAATCTACCAAAATCCAAGATGGTCACCACCCAAATTGGCCAATTGGCTTCGTTTGAACAAACTTGGATCCCTATGCCCTAAGGATGCTTCTTGCCAAATATAATTCAAATTGGCTCAGTGGTTCTTGAGAAGTAATTTAAAGGAAAAGTTGATGGATGACGGACGGAGCAAATAGGCCAAAATCCAAGTTGATTGCTGATCGGCTTCGTTTGAACAACTTAGATCTTCATGCCCATTCACGGCAACCGAGCCAGTCATTCCACTGGTAAATTCTAAAAAAGTAATCTTCCCTTGGTCAGCAAATGGAATTTTTCTATGAGAAAATTTAAATTTTCTTGAACAAGTTTGAGGATTAAATAGTTTTAAAAAAATGGATAGATAGATTGTTGGTGGCTGGGTGGCTGGCTGGATGGATGGGTTGCTGGATTGATGGGTGGATGGATGGATGGATGGATGGATGTGATGAATAGATGGTGGATGGGTGGATGGATGGATGGATGGATGGATGGATGGATGGATGGATGACAGGCAAACAATGTCAGGTGTGACATGCTATAGTTATAACTTAGGCAGTTTTGTCAGAAATGTCAAAAATTTGACCACTCAGTGACTGACCTACAGACAGAGACCAGCCGAGGCTGACATACCGACAGACAGACAGACAGACACAGACAGACAGACACAGACAGACAGACAGACAGACAGACCTGATTGCAATATACCCTCTTCCCCTTACACGGTGAGAGTAACAAATATTGTATACATACCACAACTCAGGAACATATTTCCTGTGAAGTGACCGGATATGATGACGAGGCTTTTGAGAGCATAAGTTTGGCGTAGATCTTCCTTACGATAAAAACGATGAGGTGACAACAATGACACTTTTATAACCGTCTCTAGTGATAATTATCCTGTTACGTCAAAATCCTGGGTTTGTGAATGAATGAATCTACATCATGTGTACACTGTACATCCTCTCAGCCACAAAGACAAATTTCCACAGAATAAAGTTTTAACATAAGTATTCCACACACCATATATCACATACTACGCCCAAAACTGTGAGGTGGAGAACACACTAAAATATAAATTATTTAAGTAGTAATTAAATCAACTTGATGTAATAACTAGTTAATTGGTGTAAAGTAGAGTAGTTGACATGTGCTCAGTGACACGAGAGTCACTCACTTAACTGTCTGCCTGCTGAATTTCTGCACACCACATTTTCCATAGGGTGTAACTCTGGATATGGTGAATATTTTGAAAACAATTTGACTGAAAGTTGTTGGTGGCTACGCCACCAACAACTTTCAGTCAAATTGTTTTCAAAATATTCAGCAGATCAAGAGTTATTGCCCATCCAAGTTATTGTCTTGTAGTAGTTAGACAGCTAATATGGCTATGAGTGCAGGTCCGACAGGAGAATATGAATTACATCCATAAAACATCGGCAAATGAGACCATTTATTTAATAGTTCAGATTTATATATAAAGAGACACACACGCATATGCACACATATGCATGTGTGTCATGTCGTTAAAAACAAATTCAAACAAATTTTAATTAATGAGTAATTTCATAATACAACAGCCTGACCCATGTCTATATTTAGGCAGCAGAATGAGGACAAATTATGTAAAATCAATTATTTTATGGCAGCATTCCGCGTAAATGATAAAACAAGCTGATCGATTATACCTTCCCTGTACACATGATACTGTCAATGCTGTGATGTCCGCGACATCATACGCAATAGTGACCTAGCGTATTTTCCATCAATAACGAAGAAACATGCTGAAGAGGAGGCCTCATTTCGACGCTATAAATATACACACTTCACTCACTGACATCTCTTCATGAAAATCAATTCTCGGAATGAATCCCGGCAGTTAGATAAACAGCTAGCCTATGGAAGCGACGAGTTATTTTCAGGTACAACTCGCAAAATATGGAAACATTTGTAGATAAATTTAGCCATCCATTAAAAGCGTGCCGCGAGCATGAAAGGACGTATCAAACAAAAAACAGAATATATAGCTTGATATTTGTACCAGAGACAGTTTATGAATGAGTTCTAATCGAGCCAGTGACATTGTGGGAAAATTGAGGCTATATTTGGAATTTGTGAATGAAGCATCGATCAGTTTCGGCATAAAAATAAGCACGCCACTGCCGTTTCTACTCGGCCCGTGACATGATACTGGTACGGTGAATGTCTTCGTGTGTACGGCTGTACCAGCTCACTCGAAGAACTGATCAATAGTCCAGCCTATCTTTGATGTGCCCTACTCTGAATGGTCGAGTATGAACCGAGCGTGGGTAGATATTTCCTTATTTGGAGACAGTGCTATTAGCATATCTTCCATAAATGTACATGGTCTGTTTGTTCATGTCATCAAGAGGGCGTATAATGAGAGAGTGGAATTACAGAGACGAAAATAGCGCAGAAGTAGGATACAAGGTCTAAAAATATACCCAGAAATACGATAACTTTGCTAAAAATATCTCACAAGGAGGCCACAGGGGAAAACAGTGTCTCTGTCAATGAAAAGCCATGAACAAGTACAATTTCTCGCTGATAGAGTATCGCTGGTGTTGTAGACATATTAGTTTGTAATGTTTATTGGGCACGAGGTGAATGGGTGGTTCTCGGGAAAACAGGATCAATAAGACAAGCAGAAACCATTCACAAGGATCAATACTGCTATAGACATCTACTGGCTATCTATTTGTAAGCGCTAATGCTAATGAATCCAAGCGTTAGAATGACAAACTGTCGGAGAAAATAGATGGAAAGAGTGTTTTGTCTTTTTTAGAAACTAATATTTGAAAGTGGTAAATATATATTTAGACCCTAATGTAGGTTAGTCTGTCTTTGCTAAGAGAGAACAACTTTTAACAAACGCCTTTCTAAAATCGGCAGCTGTGACATATATATTAAGTATTTATAGACCCAGAATAGTAGCTTGGTGTCAAGGAATTTTTTTTTATACAAGTAAATACAATAGTGTGAACATTACAATAGCTAGCCTAGGTCAGCTTAACACAAGCATGTTATTCTTATAACTGCGGCACACTGACACACATTGAGGTATAAAAATAAGTTGTCTGACATAATTAAAACTAGGCCATTAATTGTAACACATTCCCAGTGTTAATGATAAAAGGCATCAAGAAAGTGATCTAATTAAATTAAAATAAAAACTATTCTACAGATTATAAAATATGTATCTTTTACAATTTAATGGTGTAGGCTTCCAAAACGATTTGGAAAAATTTTTAAATCATTTAAATTATGATTGAGACAGGATGCAATTATTGCATAGATCAAATATGTAAAGTTTTATTAAGATCGGATAAGTCCTTTATGAATTAAATGGCTATTGAAAAACTCTAACTTTTAGCCAATTCTTGTTGAAAAATAAGCTAAGTCCAAACCCATTAAAGACATGGGAAAAAATTTAAAATCATTTAATTTAAATTGTGATTGAGACAGGATGCGATTATGGTATAGATCAAAGCTCTAAAGATTTATGATCGGATAAGTCCTTGATGAAAATGTTCATTGAAAAATTTTAACATTTACCTAATACTTGTCATGCCAGACCTCATTTGGATCGCTATGTCGAGATCCTCCGCTTCGCTATGGAGTCAACGAAAAGCTGCACATAACACCCCAAACTGCCTCAAGTGTTCAAAATAAACACATCATCAAGATCTCTTTCACAAATCAGGCAATGACGGGATCCATTACTAGCTATGCCCTGACCATTTCTAGCTATACCCTGCCCATTTCTAGATATTCCCCGCCCGCTTCCAGCTATGTCTACCCATTTCTAGCTATGCTCCACCCATTTCTAGCTATGCCCCACCCATTTCCAACTATGCCCCGCCCATTTCTAGCTAAATTCCACACACTTTTTACACATGTTGGGAGTCAATTTGAAACCTGAATTTCAAGGTACCGGTAACTATATAGGTAAATTCTGTTCATCTTGTAAGATGCTATTATTGTCCTGACGCTTCTTTTATAGTCCTGGGCTACACTGGGTGTACGCAATTGTACCCAATCATAGGGGTATGCACCCGGTTTGGGTAGCGATTCTATTGTTCTAATCTGTTTGTATCTGGTTATCTGTGTAGATGTACCCGGTTTAACATTAATTAACTACATAGGAAAGTTGTTGAATAGTATTACTAATGCAACAGCTCCCAGCGAAATTAGTTTTAAAATATTCAACAAAATGTTTATTAAATTGTAAATCCGTCAGCCATAAAATTTGTATACTTGACTGACTTTTCGATTGTCATGAGTTATAATACATCAAGTGCTATTATGATTATGAGGTCAGCGAACTAGTGACATAATTAATTATGACATTAAATCCTTAACTGTCAAGTCAGATCCCTCGATGCTATAGAAGTTACTTAATACAGTAATTAGACACCTACTAATTATAACTTTGAAAAAGATATTCTTGGTATCTATAAATAATTGTACATAGGTATAAATATATATACATCAATTAACGCATGGTATAAATTTACAATTTTAAAATGTACTAAAGTGTTATACATGATATTATCATGCAATATTTCTATGGATTCTACAAGTCTGAAAGTGTTAATAATACCAGATGACTGTTACCCCGCTAATGAACAAGCCGGTCAGTGGTCTTGAGAAATGTCCAGAT
Source organism: Chaetoderma sp. LZ-2023a (assembly GCA_034401795.1). Lineage (NCBI taxonomy): Eukaryota > Metazoa > Mollusca > Caudofoveata > Chaetodermatida > Chaetodermatidae > Chaetoderma > Chaetoderma sp. LZ-2023a. The sequence goes on from CM067359.1 coordinate 48,671,967, forward strand.
GTCCATTTGCCTGCTAATAGAAGACTATTTCTGGTATTTTACCAACTGAATGACTGGCTTGATAATTGGTCATTCCTGGGTTTTTATTAACGGATCTTGATAACTAAAAGCTAAAGAAACTGGTGCACATTTGTCAACTATTTTGGTGGACAATGTTGCTGTCAGCAGCACCATCTTCCACCAGATTTGTTGAAAACTGTACACCAGTTCATCTTTTAATTTAATTTGAAAATTAAAAATTTTGACATCAGAGTGGTAAAAGTTAACTTCTACCAGTAACATAGTGATATCACTATTTCCCTTGTCGGCTATGCTATTGTAACGGGCGGCGGAGCGGAGGAGGAGCCCTCCTTGTCAGCTATGCTATTGTAAAGGGCGGCGGAGCGGAGGAAGTGCCCTCCTTGTTGGTTATGCTATTGTAATGGGCGGCGGAGCAGAGGAGCCCTCCTTGTCGGCTATGCTATTGTAACGGGTGGCAGAGTGGAGGAGGAGCCCTCCTTGTCGGTTATGTTATTGTAGTGGGCGGCGGAGCGGAGGAGCCCTCCTTGTCGGCTATGCTATTGTAATGGGTGGCGGGGCAGAAGAGGAGCCCTCCTTGTCGGCTATGCTATTGTAATGGGTGGCGGGGCAGAAGAGGAGCCCTCCTTGTCGGCTATGCTATTGTAACAGGCGGAGGAGCCCTCCTTGTCGGTTATGTTATTGTAACGGGCGGCGGGGCAGAGGAGGAGCCCTCCATGTCAGTTATGTTATTGTAAAGGGCGGCGGAGCGGAGGAGCCCTCCTCGTCGGTTATGCTATTGTAATGGGTGGCGGAGTGGAGAAGCCCTCCTTGTCGGTTATGTTATTGTAACGGGTGGCGGGGCAGAGGAGGAGCCCTCCTTGTCGGCTATGCTATTGTAACGGGTGGCGGAGCCCTCCTTGTTGGTTATGTTATTGTAATGGGCGGCAGGGCAGAGGAGGAGCCCTCCTTGTCATTTATGTTATTGTAACGGGTGGCGGGGCGGGCAGCAGGGTGGAGGAGGAGCCGCCCCAAGTGGTCATTACACTGCTAGACCTGGTGGGTGTTGCAGTATCTGGCTGTACTTCTAGTGCAATTTTATGTGGGCTCAAGTGCCTGTCAGAGATGTATTTTCTAGTTTCTTCTTCTCCTGTAGTGATGTTTCTTTGTTCTTCTGCCATGACTTCGCTCAAGCTTAAATGTAACTAAGTCTGACTTGCAGTCAGACTGGGTGGTGGATGGATTGATATTACCATATCCTGTGAATAATGACATGGAGATGGGGTGATTGGTAGGAAGACGGAGGGGATGGCTTTCCTAACGTCTGAAATTGGAATTGGTGGTTCACGACTTAACGGTTCTAACCTTACAGGGGCCAACAGTAGCCTTAGTTTTTAGTAGACAGCCGCAACGGTAGACTTCCTCTAGTCCACAGAATCGCTGTGTTCAATGACAAGTGTGTAGCCTCGAGTTACGAAGCAGACGAGATGTGGTGTCTTAAGGATTGTAAATAGACACGGCTTAAAGCTCGTAACTAACTTTCCTCCTAGGAAGCCTATTCATGCACGGAATCGCACTAACACTTTCAATCTGTCGGACACTCGCACATGCGCAGTGACAATGACGAAAAATTAATGCAAAGACTGGCCACTCGCTTGAGTGGTACAGAGATGGGTGTTTACCTATGTGCTTATAACCTCATACATGTGGGATTGGGGAAACTTAATCTACTACAACACACAAACCTGCAAATGGAATGGTGGAGTGAGAGAGGTGTGCCAACATTTATGTATGAACAATATACGATAACATTACAAAACAAGAACAACAATTAGAGAGTATGACCCCCTCCCATCCCCCACCTCCGCCAAGCACAACCTCCCACCCAAGATTGGTAGAGACCCCTTCAATAGAACTCGAATATAATAATCTGGAAACAGTATTATTTCATTAATTAGGACACCGTGAGCTTGACCTTCGATCTTTGGACCCCCAAACAAATAGGCTTCTTTGAAGCCCATTCAACCAATATTTGGTAAAGATCCCTTGAATAGAACTCAGTTATCATTTGGAAACTCAATATAATTTCATTAATCGGGTCACCACGACCTTGACCTTGAAGGACAAGCTTCAACCCAAAATTGGTAAAGATCCCATCAATAAAAGTCAAATTATCATCCGAAAAGACAATATAATTTCATTAATTGGGTCACCATGACCGTGACCGTTTGACCCAAAAATCAAGAAGATTAGTTGGAATGCCAACGGCACAGCTAGCAGCAAAATTTGGTAAGGATCCCTTCAATAGAGCTAAAGTTATTATCCGGAAACCCAATAAAATGATATTAATTACCTTGACCTTTCACCCCTAAATCGAGGGTTCTTCAAAATGCCAAATGACAAACTCGCATCCAAGACTAGTAACGATCCTGTCAGTTAAATTTTATTTATCATCCAAAAACACAATATAAAGATATTAATTGGGTTACTGTGACCTTGAACTTTGGCTGTTTGACCCCAAATTGTGTGTGTGTGTGTGTGTGTGTGCGTGCGTGCGTGCGTGCGTGCGTGCGTGCGTGCGTGCGTGGAATACATGAGAATGTGCCACTTTCGGGAAGGAAATACCTTTGATTGACAGCTGAATATCATGTTTCTGGTACAATTTGACAGCGGAATATCATGTTTCTGGTAGAATTTACAAAAGATTGCTCGAAATTTTTTTTTACCAATTTATATAATTTGTATATCACGTTTACCAATTGACCAATTCTGTAAGTTAATAAAAAGAAACTTACCAACAACGTCAGATGACATTATCAATCATAGAACCTGCGCCTATCATCTGATTCTTCATTACGACTACTCGAACCTGGAGTCCCTGCTGCATTTTAGAAATGGACTTCTGTGCTCCTAGTATTCGCCATGTCCATGTTGCTGTGGAAGGTTGTTGTTATCCGTCTTAACTGTTTCACAATGTCAGCTTCAGATCTCTGCAATAAGACATGTGACAAACTAAGAGCGAGATCTAAAAGACAATGGACATTTCCACTGTATCCATCCAACATATGACATCATAATCAACTATGTGACATGTAGAATGCCATCATACTGAATGACGTCATGAATGAAGTAGATAAGTACGTCACGAACGCATATTTGAAGACGGACTATGCGTTGTACGAATTGTGTCTACTATTTAATAAATATCCTGTTGAATATTTTGAAACTAATTTGACTGGACGCTGTTGCTGCCTACAACAGCACCAGTCAAATTAGTTGCAAAATATTCAGCAGCTTACCTGTATAGTTTTCAGGAAATTGATAGACAGGGATCGATCAATCCCAACACGGCAGAGTTTTGCTAGAGATGGGCAGGGCATAGCTAAAACTGGAAAGGTCCATTGGTAGACAAAATATGTAACTCGTTTAACTCTTTAACCCTCCAATTTGTTCAAGCAAATTAAAATTTTCTTAAAGAAAATGTCCATTTGCAGACCAAGAGAAGACTATTTTTGAAAATTTACCACTGGAATGACTGGCACAGTTATCAAGCAGAGTCATTTCAGTGTAAGTTTTCAAAAATAGTCTTCTCTTGGTCTGAAAATGAAGATTTCTCAAGATCACTGCTGAAGCTGTTTTTGGCTGATATGAGTATGCAAGGGTTAAGAAAATGTATCACGGAACTGACTGGCTCAGTAACTCAGCCAGTCACTCCGGGAGTTATTTTTCAAAAATAATCTCCTGGCATTAAATATGGACAATCGTTATTATTTATATGTGATCAAATTAATATTTTATTGTAAAACGTTTAGAATTACAACTGTAATAATTTATTGGTCAAGCCTGCCAAAACAGGAAGTGGTCTTCAGAAATGTCCATTTGCAGGCCAACAGAGGACTAATTTTGAAAACATACAACTGGAATACCTGGCTCAGTAACTAAGACAGTCATTCCAGTGGTAAATTTTCAAAAACATGCATTATTTGCCATACAACTGGACATTTACTAACTAAAGATTTGTTTCCTTGACCAATCTTGACCACCAAATAGCCAATGCCCTGCACATATGTTTGTTTGCTTCCTTTCCAACACACGCAAATCCACACATTGGTCAAGCGGGAGAAAACCAGCCTCTAGAGCCGTCTAGAGAAACGTCCATTTGTCCATATTTTGAAATTTTCTCACTGAAATTACTGGCTCATTAGCCGTTAAAAAAATTATGAGTCTTCTCATAACCTGCAAATGGACATTCACTAAGTAAACATTTTAATTTTCTTGACAAATCTTGACCATGTTAAAAGGATTAATAAATACAAGTGACAATATAATTGGTGCGCTTCAACATTGAAGAAAAAACACGATCTGAAACGTCCCCACAGTCATCTTTACATATATAGCTGAATATTATCATTTCCTGACAAACACCTGGCTGGTTGCATGTGCTGGATGCGTGCCTTTATAACAATGAGTCTTTAAATAAAACTGTTTTCATACCAGATTTAAAAGAAGATGGAAGTCTTAGCTGCCTGACTGTTGAAAGCCATCAGATTATAATTTCAATGGGTAATGACTCTGGACATGCTAAATATTTTGAAAACAATTTGACTGAAAGTTGTTGGTGGCATAGCAACAACTTTCAGTCAAATTGTTTTCAAAATATCCAGCATATCCAGAGTTAAACTGCATGGAAAATGTAGTCTGCATAAATTCAGCTGGCAGACGGCTAAAAACAAAAATCTAATACTCTAAATATTTAACTCTGTGGTAAAGGTACATTTATTTAGTGCAAGAAACCCCTTTTCAGACAACATACACTTTCTGTCTCAAGACATATATATTGATAACTGTAATTAACAATATGTTTTCATTCATTTATTAAAAAGCTTATTTCCATTATAAATCTTAATTATAGAAAATAACCGCGCATAAAAAATTATTCGATTAAACACAGATATAATAAAGCACTTAAAACAAACAAACAAACAACAACAAGATACCGTACGTAGTAACAATTATTGAATCAATGAACGGGGTGGAAAAACCTACAAAATCCAAGAAGATCTTGATCGCACGTTAATGCTTTGAATCCTCATATCCTGCAATCTCAATTCCAATGCAAACACACAGACAAGGCGTTGAATACTTTGAAACTAATACTGTTGCTGCCTATCGGCTCCTAGTCAATTTAGTTTCAAAATATTTAACAGAACAGTTCTTACATTGCAGATCAATTTTTAGATTTAGTCATTTGGGTTCAATGGGTTGAATCGTCCAGTTTTTACCGGTGAATGCATCTATGGAAAATTGATCACTCGTCTTTCATCTGCTGATCATTTTACGATGAGACTATCGATTATACTTTTGTTATTACAATAGGCCAATATCATATAGCAGCATCCGTACATGAGCCTACATCTACCCGGTGACCGCCACACCCGCCACAAACATCCACCCACCCATCAACCCATACAATAATAATCACTATATTTAGACAATACATTTGTTAATATTATAATTTTTGGTTAAAAATAAATTTATTTTGCTAAATATAGATGGGGAGAGTATGTATTTGTAAGGTGCTCTAATAACTATATAGGGGGCACAGGGTTTTGGTTTCTAGGGAGTTGGCTGTGCACAATATATATATATATATATATCAATTAATCATTATTATTCACTACTTTAATGGTCATACGGGCCAAAAACTGGCCTCTGTCATGGTCTTGTGGAATGTCCATTTACAGGTCAAGAGAATACAATTTTAGAAGATTTACCACTTGAATGACTGATTCGATAACAGAGCCAGTCATTCCAGTGATAAATTTTCTAAAATTGTATTTTCTTGGCCTGTAAATGGACATTCAATAAGAAAACATTTAAGTTTTCCTGACAAAATTTGACCATTAAAGGGTTAAAAAATATGATCATGGGTGATCACAAAAACCAAATATTTTCAATTTTGATTATATTTGTTTTTCAAATGTGGTTTACATTTTCCTGTGGTACCAATCTATATAAATGCGTAAAATGTCTGTCGAAGACACATGTACTGCGTCTTGATTCATTTTCTCATATACAACATCAAAATAATGAAATCTGCCATTGTTTGATGCAAACAAAGTTTTCGGGGAACTCAACCCGTATGATTTCATCCATAATGCTAGAATAAGGGACCTTTACAGTTTTGTCTATGCCGCGCCCATCTCTAGCTAAGCTCGCGTTGGGGGTCGGTCGATCGATCCCTGAGCTCCCTGACTATTAATTTCCAGAAAACTATACAGGTAAGCTGTTGAATATTTTGTAATTATGGCAGCAACAGCACCCAGTCAAATTAGTTTCAAAATATTCAGCACAATATTTATTAAATAGTAGACTTACAATTCATACAACAACGCATAGTCCGTCTTCAAATATGCGTTCGTGACGTACTTATCTACGTCATTCATTCTGATGTCATCCTACATGTCGCACAGTTGATTATGACATCACGTCATATGATGGATAGATAAAGGTCCATTTGGCCAGAACACTCTTTTTTATTTCAGCTACCTTAACTAGCGATATATACCACACAAGAGGCATTCTATGAAACCTTTCAACGGCAAATTCATGAAAACGTATTTTCTTTACGATATAAAAGTTATTCTGTTGAATATCTTGAAAATAATTTGACTGGAAGCAATGGTTTCCAGTCAATTGCTTTGAAAATGAGATATGGGAAATTCATCAGTGAAAGGGTTAACCCTTTAAGACTCTGGTCAGCCAAAACGAGCGATGTTCTTGGAAAATATCCGCTTACAGACCAAGAGAAGTATTTTTTTTTAATTTATCACTGGAATTACTGGCTCAAAACTACGAATTTCATGTTGCTGAAAGCTGTTGTCGTTGTGTTTTAATTTTGAGCGCAAAATTGGCACACGTCCTTGGGACCACAAATTTAGAGATGAATCACTCCAGTAGAATCAGAGTTATTAAAAATGTCTTAAGTACAACAATAAGAGGCCCAAGGGCCTGTGGCACTCGCAGTGGACCATTAGCAAAGGCTTCTGAAAATCTTGTGGAAAGTCCAAGGTTGGCGTCGAAAAAATAACAATCAAAACACTCATTAGAAGCCTTTAAGCCGATCACCATAGGATCATCCAACCCAGGTTTCATTGAAATCGGGCCATTGATAACCAAAATGGCTGCCAGAAAAAATTGGCCAATCAAAATTCTGTATATAATTTCTGAAGCCTACCCACCTAGGGACCTTCCAACCGATTTCACAAAACCTTTGGAAAAGCCAAGATGGCCACCGAGAAAACTGAGCAATCAAAATTCTATGTACATCCTCAGAAGCTTGCCACCATATGGTTCTCCCATCCAAGTCTGGTTGAAATTGCCTAAGCAGTTAATGAAGAGTAGCGTCTTAATCGATTTCTGGTAAATTTTTCATAAAATTAAAGATTTTCACCAAAAAACTTACCAATTAAAATTCTGTATACAAGTTCTGAAACTGACCACCCATAGGGTGCTTCTAGCCAAACTAGATTGAAATCTACCAAGCGGTCATCATTAGCATTTTGACAATTTCCGGTAAATTTTTTATAAAATCTAAAATCGTAACCAGAAAAATTGGGCAATAAAAATTCTGTATATAAGTTCAGAAGCCCACTGATAGTGTCCTTTCAGCCAAATTAGGTTGAAATCTGCCAAGCAGTTAATGAGATGTTTTGAAACCTTTGGGTAATTTTTTTGGATAAAACCTAAGATTTTGAGCAAAAAAAATTGACCAATTAAAAATCTGAATAGAAGTTCTAGACCCTACCTCAATATGATCCTTCTAGCCAAATTTGGGTGAAATCTGTCAAGAAGCTAAGGAGGATAAGCTTTGACACTTTCCCGTAACTTTTTGTATAAAATCAGATTTTCACCACAAAAACTGACCATTTTCTACATGTAGTCTACCACTATATGATCCTTCCAGGAAAATTTAGTTGAAATCCGTCAAGAAGCATTTTGACACCTTTGGGTGAATATTCTACAAAATCTAAGATTTTAACCAAAAAGATTGACCAATCAAAAATTCAAAAAGTCCACAGAATGCTTCAAGCCAAATTTGGTTGAAATCTCTCAAGAAGCTAAGAAGGAGATGTGTTTTGACACGTTCAGGTAAATTTTTATAAAATCTAAGATTCTTTACCCAAAAGATTGATCATTAAAAAATTTCAATAGCAGTTCTAGAGTCTACCACTATATAGTCCTTCGAGGAAAATTTAGTTGAAATCTGCCAAGAAGCTAAGGAGGAGATCCATTTTGACACTTTCCAGTAATTTTTTACAAAATCTCAGCCTTTCACCCAAAAAATTGACCAATCAAAAATTTGAATAGAAGATCTAGAACCTACATCCACAGAATGCTTCAAGCCAAATTTGGCTGAAATCTCTCAAGAAGTTAAGGAGATGCGTTTTGACAATTTCCGGTAGATTTTTTACAAAATCTAAGATTTTCACCACAAAAATTGACCAGTCCAAATTTGAATAGAAGATCTAGAACCTACGTCCATAGAATGCTTCAAGCCAAATTTGGCTGAAAATCTCTCAAAAAGCTAAGGAGGAGATGCGTTTTGACAATTTCCGGCAGATTTTTACCAAAAAAATTGAACAATCAAAAATTTGAACAGATGTTCTAGAGCCTACCTCAATAGAATCCTTCAAACCAAATTTGGCTGAAATTCGTCAAGAAGCTAAGGAGATGCGTTTTGACACTTTCCGGTAAATTTTTATAAAATCTAAGATTTTGGACCCAAAAATTGAAAAATAAAAAATCTGAATAAAAGTTCTAGAGCCTACCTCCATAGGATGCTTCTAGCCAAATTTGATTAAAATCTGACAAGAGGTTTAGGAGATACATTTTAAAGCAAAGGTTGACGGACGAACATAAGCGCACTTGGCCATTCTGGCCAGGTGAGCTAACAACCACAACAGTGACTACAACGAGCACTCCATGCTCACATTAATTCTGGCATCTAGAGATGCAGGTATAAACTAAGATGTGCTTGTTGATGGCACGCCATCGCAGATCTCCATACCTTCGCCAACTTTGACTTTCCACACCTCCCACCACCCTAACCCGAACCCCACCATGGGGGTCCAGCCTAATGTAAACGTTGTCATCACAATCCGCAACCATATAGGTAACTAACATACCAAATTTGGTTGAATTCCACATACTTTGACCGTCTGACCCACCCTGGAGCCGGAGCTGAATGTAAATGTCAGCTTGCAGTCCGTAATCATATGGATAACTTATATAACAAATTTTGATTGAATTCCACCAAACAGTTTCGGAGGAGATAGCCAGCCAGACAGACGAATGGATGGACACTCAGACGGAAAAAGGTGATTGCATTATATCCCCTTTGTTCTTTCAAAACATGTAGGGATAATAACCATGGAGGGAATTGATCTGTCACTCAAGCTTATGACATCATAATCAAATACATCACTTGTTACCTGAGCAATTAGAATCATAATGCCATTGCTTCATTACCAAAGTTGATCCACGAAACTGTACAAATTTCCTGTCGCTGGTGTATTTACAATTTAATAAACATTTTGTTGAATATTTTTAAATGAATTTGACTGCGAGTTGTTGTTGTCATAAGCAACAACAGCTCTCAGTAAAATTGGTTTCAAAATATTCAACAGCTTACCTGTATAATTTACCTTGAAATTGGGATTCTGGAAATTCAGAATTCAAAGTATATATATATATATAAATTGATTCCAACATACATATAGGGGAGGGGGGGGGGCAGGGCGGGGGCGCATATCTAAATATTTCCTCCTTCAACTACATATAATGCTTGCTGCAAGCCACCACAGAATAATTAATTAATATTCTGAAAACCATTTGGCTGAAAGTTGTTGGTGGCTTAGCCACCAACAACTTTGAGTCAAATTATTTTCAAAATATACAGCAAATCCAGAGTTAAAATGCAAAATGTAGTCTACAGAAATTCAGTATGTTAATCAAAATGTCAGGTAAAATATTAAATTCCACCAACAAATGCCATATATGGAATTTGGTATCCCTGATTTCTATAACAAAGCTTATTTATAAATAGGCCGAGAGAATGCATCTCTTAAGGACATCAGACAAGGCAGTATTGTCTGGGAAAGGTAAATATAACTTCATATCTATAGTGTGCATGCATTCGTGCACTTGTGTATGCATGCATCCTCGAGTGCTTATACAGGGAAGCTCAGAATTCATTTAAAATCTCCCCAACCCACCCAAAAAAAATGTACTGTTGAACATTTTGTACTTAATTTGATTGGAAACCATTTCTGGCTTAGCCAGCAATGGCTTCCAATCAAAATTAAGTACAAATTATTCTACAGAACATTTCTTACATTGTGTTCAAAATTGTATTAACTAACATGTTTCTGGTTTTGTTAAATGTAAATATGTTGAGTTATTTATTAACTGTGCTGTACAAGGTAGTCATGAATGAGCTTAATTATGAAATGACCCAGAAATTATCAAATGCTGTTGAATGTTAACTTCATGTCATAATAAAACTACAACCACCGGTAACAAGAGGCCCAAGGGATTGTGACACTCACCTGGACAATTAGTATTTGAAGCATTTGGATTTAAATATATATGATTCGTTAAACATTAAACAAGATGGGAAAAAAAAAATTCACAGGAAAATATCGACCAATCAAAATTCTGAATGGAAATTCTGGCGCCTATGATCATAGGATCATTTTAGCCAAGTTTGATTGAAATTTCTCAAAATAGTAAGAAGAAACAATTTGACTATTTCCAGTAAAATTGTAATAAAATGTAAGATTTTCACCAAAAAAATGTGACGAATCAAAATTCTGAATGTATGGTCTAGAGCCTATGATCATAGTATCCTTTTGGCCATATTTGCTTGAAATCAGTTAAGTTGACAAGCAGAAAAAGCAATTTGACAATTTCCAGTAAATTTGTCATAAAATCTAATAGTGATGATAACTACGTAATCAGATCGGGAAACCAATGTCGTAGGTATTTTAGCCTGACACTTGGTCGCAAATGTGAGACCAAAAGTCTGAATGATCTGGACTGAAATTTGTGTCCCTTTTATACCCTTCCTGGGTGAGCCTGTGGATTGGGTGAATCTTGACCATATATGGGCAGAGAAAAACCAAACTGGCGGTTTTCCCATTGGAGGTTTGGCGGTTTGGTCAGACATTTTTGACGGTTGACCTTCATTTTACCGGTTGGGGTCAAGTTTACCGGTTGTGACTTTTTTACCGGTTGTGTCATTTTTGGTGGTTGTGGCCATTTTTGGCGGTTGAGTATTTTTTGCTGGTTGTGAGTTTGTTGGCGGTTCTCCCATTTTGGCGGTTTTACAACTTTTTCGGCGGTTGTGGTTACTTTTGCCGGTTGTGGATTTTTTTACCGGTTGTGTCCATTTTGGCGGCTTTGGAAAAAAATGTTTTGGCGGCTCAGGTTTTTTAACGGTTGAGTTTGTTTTTGGTGATGAATGTCTAAAGGGTCTCTGTTGGTCAAGTTCGTGCCTCTCTTTACTCCTTTAGTGGAGAATTTTTTGGGCTGTTTTGTGGGTAATGATCATGTGTAGTCATCACTGTTTTTGCATTTGCGCTTGTATCCATATTGGGATGCCGTAATATTGAAGGCATCTTTAAAAGATGCTGAAGTGATGACAATGGATATGACGTCATGGGGTTTGTTGTCAGCGGCGAAAGTGGTGACGTCGCTATAAAGTGTGTGGTTTACCTTTTCTGATTTAAAAGATGAGCTGTGGGAGCACCTATTTTAAAAAGTGTAATAACAACGTACTGGGCATGTCCGCCTATAGTAGGTGTGTTGGTCCAGGTAAAGGGTGTTCCAAAGCCAGATCACAAGACAGACAACAAATCCTCCACCCACCACCAAAAACAACCGCCAAAACTCAAATACAAAGACCAATCTTTGTATGTGAGTTCACCAGGACAGGCGTTTTTCTGAAGAAAACCATAAAAAAGTACTGGCCAATTCTGGAAGCCTGCAACAAATGCAGGATAGCATTTCCAGAACCACCGCTGTTTGGATACAGGAAGAACAAAACAATCAAAGACACGATTGTCAGGGCCAAACTCCCATCAGAGCACGCCCCTGTAATGCACAGAAACCCATTTATCACATGCAAAACAAAAAACTGTACCATCTGCCACAGGATGGAGAAAAACAGATTCTTCACAAGCTCCCACATGGGCCTAACCTACAAGGCCAAAATCATAGGTAACTGCAAAACTAGAAATATCGTCTATCTCCTAACTTGTAGCAAATGCAACAAACAATACGTGGGAGAATCCCTGTGCAACTTTAAGATCTGAATTCAGGAACACCTGAGATCTATATCAAACCTCCACAAAAGTGAGAGATACGACACCCCAGTTGCCAGGCATTTCAACAAACCTGGACACTCACGAACAGACGTGCAGTTCAGAATCATACAGGTTCTCTCATCAGACCCCGATGATGAAAACTTCACACCATGGAGGAGACAAAAGGAATGCCATTGGATACACCAGCTCCACATGATGGAACCTATATACATCAATCTAGCAGGTTAGGGAACACCCTTTACCTTGACCAACACGCCTACTATAGGCGGACATGCCCAGTACGTTGTTATTACACATAAAATCTAATAGTTTCACCCAAAACATAGCTCAATCAGAATTCTGAATGGAAGATCTTGAGCCCACCACCACAGAAACCATCTAACCAAATTTGGTTGAAATATGTCAAACAGCTATGGCGGAGTAGCATTTTGACCATTTCACCCAAAAAATTGATGTCTCAAAATTCAAAATGGAAGTTCTAGAGCCTATGACCATAGGATCCTTTCAGCCAAATTTAGTTGGAAATCATTCAGAATGGTAAGGAGAAGATGCCATTTGACAATTTCTGGTACATTTTTCATAAAATCTAAGATTTTCACCCAAAAAAGTGATGAATCAAAATTCTGAATGGGTCTTCTCGAGCTGACCACCATAGGACCGTTTCAGCCAAATTTGGTTGAAATCGCCCAGAATGGTAAGAAGAAGCAATTTGACAATTTCCGGTACATTTTTGATAAAATCTAAGATTTTCACCCAAAAAATTGATGAATCAAAATTCTGAATGGCTTTCTAGAGCCTATGGCATAGGATTCTTTCAGCCAAATTTGGTTGAAATCGGTCAGAATGGTAAGGAGAAACAATTTGATAATTTCCTGTATATTTTTCACAAAATCTAAGTTTTTCTGAAGCCTACGACCATAGGGTACTTCCAGCCAAATCTGATTGAAATCGGCCAAGAGGTTAATGAGGAGTAGTGTTTTAAAGCAAATGTTGACGGACGGACGACGGATGCTCACCACAGCATAAGATCACTTGGCTCTTCGGGCTAGGTGAGCTCCAAAAACCCCAGAAATAAACCGCAATAATTTGAAATATTCATCTAAATAGTCCATTTATGCAACTATAATTGGTGCAGCCATTTTGCCTAAGAGGGAGGCAATTAGTGACGCACCCAGTCCTTTAACCCTTTAACACCCATATCAGCCAAAAACCACTTCAGCAGCGATCTTGAGAAATGTTTATTTGCAGACCAACAGATGACTATTTTTGAAAATTGACCACTGGAGTGACTGGCTTGATAACCATTTGAGTATGGCCAACTTTGAATTGTGTCAAGCAACTAAGAAGGAGTAGCATTTTGACAATTTTCAGTAAATTTCTCAAAAAATTGGATTTTCACCCAAAAATTTGACTAATCAAAATTCTGAATAGAAGTTCTGGAAGGTACGAGCATAGGATTCTTCCAGGCAAATTTGGTTGAAATCGGTCAAAGCACTATGGAGAAGAAACGATTTGATGGACGGACGGTAGATGGATGGCATATTAGCTCACTTGACACTTCGGGGTGGGTTATTATAAGGAAGGATATGTTTATTAATCAAAGAGTGTATATAAACTGCTAAGTTGAGCTAAACGGAAACTGTTAATGTTGAAAAAACTAGATATTCTCCAAGATCACAGTAACCTTGACCATTGACCTTCTGACCCCAAAGTCACTATGGCATGTTGTGCCTTTATAAGGAGACAGTGACCTTGACTTTTGACCACAAAGTTATTGTGAGATGTTGTGCCATTATAAGGATGCATTTGCCCAAGGTTGGGTCCAGTATGCTTAACCAAACTTGAGATATAAACAAAAAGTTGAGCTAAACACAAATTGAATGACAATGACACCACCGCTGTGCGACGTGCATGGTATTGCAATAGCTCGTTTTACTTTGTAAAGTTGAGCTAAAAATACGATAAGCCATTATATACTTTGACAATAATTTTACGCGACAGTTAGTTCTAGCAATGACAGCAACAGCATTCAGTCAAATTATTGCTAAAATTAGTAGGTAATTCAATTACTAATTACTAGTGTTGATACAAACTTGAATTAAAATTGCTGCTGCCACAACTTTCAGTCTAAATATTCTTAAAAAGGATCCTGTATCGTTCACGTGGAACATAGGCATTTGAACTACACCGGTCATTGCCTTTTAGTAGGCCCCTAACGTTTGGCCGGCAACAAGAACAAGGGGTCTGTCGCTCACCTGGGACATTAGAATTGGAACTGCTTTGTATGCTAGGAGTCATTGTTGCCTAAAGCATGTTTGTCAGACAAATCTGTCTTAAGATGTTCAATATATATTTTGAAACTGGTTGCCTTTAAAGGGATGGTAATCTCAACTCAGATGTTGTATTGTACCGATAGATTCTGGTTTATAGATTCCATATCATTCATATCCTGTTACATTTCCTTACCTGTATCACAATTATCTGCTTTGTAATATCGTGTAAATGTTGAACAATGATCGGCGCCATTTTGTCTCCTCAAGCGATAATGTGTGATGTTATGCATATGCCAATGAATTATATTATTTATTATGCAATATTTCTCCCATTGTTGTCTATGGCAGCAACAACTTCCAGTCAAATTACCTGACAGTGTATGATTGCTTTCATATGAAACTGCCAAGCTATGTCTGGCGCCTCTATGACCAAGCGCATATATCGAGGCAGGCATGCTTAAGTTTTTTCTGATTGGCTTAAGAGCCATCATAGGCTGTAGAAATGTACCAACATTTAGCTACTAAAGCCTGATAATCTTTGTTTAGCGGCATAAAACAAGAGCCATCAGAAGACGGCATATCCCCCGGATTCAAACATTTCAAATAAACATACATAGAGTGGACATACATGTAACGTTAATTGTAAAGGACGATATTTAAAAACTAATCAATGAAAAATGAAATCTCGCCTTAAAGAAAGATAGATTTGTAAGTGCAGGTTTAATTCCGTTCAACTATTATGCCCGAACAAGCAAATTTTGGTGAATTTAAAGTTTTTCAAGGAAGATAACTCAGTAATATACATATGAATTTCTTCAAAATGGAATCATAGCAAGGATAGTGTGTGTGTTGACAAGAAATGACTGGTATTGCAGTTCATGTATCGGCTTAAAGGTATTTAAAGGGGGGATAATTCTGTAATGAATAATTTTCTGGCCACGAAAAAAGCACATGCACATCTTCAGATGGTAATGACTAGATTTACCACGTTTCAAAAGAATTGTAACTAAACTGTAGGAGTTGCGTTGACAAGGCTGGACCGACAGACGAACATACATTTGGGACAGACGGATGGATGGACTAGTATACGGATAGCACATACACATCTTCATGTCGTAATGATAACACTTACATTTGAGACAAACGGATGGATGTACAAGTATACGGATAGCACACGCACATCTTCATGTCGTAATGATAACACTTATCAAGCTTCAAAAGAATTGCAGCTAAACTGTAGGAGGAGTTGCGTTGACAAGAAATGATTGGCAATGCAGTTTATGTATCAGATATTGAAAGGGTGATAACTCTGTAATGAATAAGTTTTTGGCCGCTAAAAAAGCACTGCACATCTGCACATGATACTAATAAGGTGGACAAAATTTTAATTTAATCCATTGAGACCTCGTGGAGTTGCGTTGACAAGAAGTGATTGTCAGAGATGGATAGACAGATGGACATACATACATTTTGGACAGATGGATGGACGTATAGGTATACGGATAGCACATGCACACCTTCACATGCCAATGATAACACCTACCAAGTTTCAAAAGAAATGGAGCTAAACTGTAGGAGTTGCGTTGACAAGAAATGATTGGCAATGCAGTTTATGTACTGGCTTTAAGATATATAAAGGGGGATAGCTCTGTAATGGACAATTTTTGGGGTGTGAAAAAAGCACATGCACATCTGCACATGATACTGATAATGTGGACGAAATTTAAAGTTAATCTATTGAGACCTCTAGGAGTTGCGTTGACAAGATGGGGACAGACGGATGGATGGATGAATGCATGGACGGATGGACGAACATGCTGATTGCTATATCCCAACCCCGTCTTCCAGACCTGGGGGATAAAAAAGATTAAAATTACCTGCATAATTTATGAGTGGCCTATTAGTTCACATGAATAGCTATCGAGACAAAATTTACCATTCAAAATTCTTATTAGAAGTCTTGAAGATTAAAATCATAGGATTGTTCCACCCAAATTTCATTGAAATTGGATGATTGACTAAGGAGCAGCATTTTAAAGAATTCTCGGAAGATTTTTCGGAAATCTAAAATGACTGGAGTAAAAATTGACCAATCAAAATTCTGAATTGAAATTCTGAAGCACACCACCATAGGATTCCTCTAAACAAATGCAGTTAAAATTTAATCCGCTAAGCAATATAGGAGGAGATATGTCTTAAAGTGAAAGTTGCTGGATGATAGACAGATGGACGACAGATGGACAGATGGACGACAGTTGGCACAGCATCTAGAACCTATCACCTTAAGGACCTTCTAGTCAAATGCAGTTGAAATCTATCAAGAGATTAAGAAAATGTTTTAGCAATTTCCTGTACATTTGTCATAAAATCTAAGATTTTCACACAAAAAATTTGACCATATCAAAATTCTGAAAACAAGTTCTGGAGCCTAGCACGATTGCATCCTTCCAGCAAAATCTGGTTGAAATCCATCAATCAGTTATGGAGAAGATGTTTTTTTACAATTTCTTGTAAATCTTTCATAAAATCTAAAAAATTGACCAATCAAAATTCTGAACAGAAGTTCTGGAGCTGGTTGAAACCCATCAAGCAGTTACAGGAACTTTCACGCTAAGGGTTGAGTTTTACTAATGTAAATAAGATAGGAGTATTTCTATGACACCAGCGCTGGCAGAGTTCTTTCTATTATCCTATTTCCATGAGCCTAACTAGGCCGAGTTGTACACAAAATATCTTCGCTTCATTCATCTTCAGCTGGTTTTACACTGCAAGCATAAATGTATCAGATTTACACATTTTCTGTGTCTCATACATACATACATACATACATATGCACTTTTGTAATTTAGTCTTGAATAGCTCCTGTAAAAGTTAAACTGAAAATCTTAAGCTTATTATTGAAATCCATGTTTGTCCTTGGTCAGTCACTTCAAATTGTATCCTTTTTCTAGGTCATCTCCAGCAGCAAGCCTTTTCACCGAAACATGCCTATTAACTGTCTGACTGCTGAGTTTTTGCAGACGACGTAGTCCAAGGGTTATATATCTCTGGACCTGGTAAATAGTTTGAAAACAATTTGACTGAAAGTTGTTGGTGGCTTAGCCACCAACAACTTTCGGTCAAATTGTTTTCAAAATACTTACCAGGTCCAGAGTTTTTGCTCATTGAAATTATTGTCCAGTGGCTTGCAGCACAGAAACATGTTTATTAATGTGCATAAACTAGCTATAACGGTACACATGAACCATGACAAATTTCAGCATTGAGATAATTTGCATATATGGGTTATATTACAAAACATAGCTGCAACAGTTCAACTGTTAAAAAAAGTCTGTCATCTCCAGTACATTGATTAGGTATAAGTTGCATGTTAATTAGGTGTTTTATATAATACACATTAAAAATATATATAAGGGAATATTAAGGTCGTTAATATGCTATTAATGCAGGGGTGGGGGTTGGGTGTGTGGTTTCTGACCAAGAAATATTTCTGACTCGCTACCAAAGTTTATAACAAATTCATGAAGTTCTCTCCCGCCCACCCTCACGCGTCTCTGTATACGTCTCAAATCAATGCTCCTCCACTTGATCAAGGTCACCAACCACCTCATCTTGCCACTGTTTACGTCATGATCAATGCCCCCACCCACCCTCACCTTAACACTATCTATACCTCATGATCAATGCCACCACCCACCCTCACATTGCCACTATGTATACGTCATGATAAATGCCACCACCCACACTCACCGTAACACTATCTATCCCTCATGATCACCCTCACCATAACACGATCTATACCTCATGATCAATGTCACCATCCACCCTCACCATGCCACTATGTATACTTCATGATCAATGTCACCATCCACCCTCACCTTGCCACTATGTATATGTCATGATCAATGCCACCATCCACTCTCACCTTGCCACTATGTATACGTCATGATCACATGTATATGTCATGATCAATGTCACCATCCACCTTCACCCTAACACTATGTATACTTCATGATCAATGTCACCACCCACCTTCACCTTGCCACTATGTATATGTCATGATCAATGTCACCATCCACCTTCACCCTAACACTATGTATACGTCATGATCAATGTCACCACCCACCTTCACCGTAACACTATGTATATATCATGATCAATGTCACCATCCACCCTCACCTTAACACTATATATATATCATGATCAATGTCACCATCCACCCTTACCTTAACACTATCTATACCTCATGATCAATGCCACGACCCAACATCACCGTGCCACTATGTATACGTCATGATCAATGTCACCATCCACCTTCACCTTGCCACTATGTATACGTCATGATCAATGCCACCATACACCCTCACCTTGCCACTATGTATATGTCATGATAAATGTCACCATCCACCCTCACCTTGCCACTATGTATACATCATGATCAATGTCACCACCCACCCTCACCGTAACACTATGTATACATCATGATCAATGTCACCATCCACTCTCACGTTGCCACTATGTATACATCATGATCAATGTCACCACCCACCTTCACCCTAACACTATGTATACATCATGATCAATGTCACCACCCACCCTCACCCTAAAACTATGTATACATCATGATCAATGTCACCACCCACCCTCACGTTGCCACTATGTATACGTCATGATCAATGTCACCAACCACCCTCACCGTAACACTATATATACATCATGATCAATGTCACCACCCACCCTCACCTTAACACTACGTATATGTCATGATCAATATCACCATCCACCCTCACGATGCCACTATCTATACTTCATGATCAATGCCACCATCCACCCTCACCGTAACACTATCTATACCTCATGATCAATGCCATGACCCAACATCACCTTGCCACTATGTATACGTCATGATCAATGTCACCACCCACCTTCACCTTGCCACTATGTATACGTCATGATCAATGTCACCACCCACCTTCACCTTAACACTATGTATACTTCATGGTCAATGTCACCATGCACCCTCACCTTAACACATGTATACATCATGATCAATGTCACCATCCACCCTCACCTTAACACATGTATACATCATGATCAATGTCACCATCCACCCTCACCTTAACACATGTATACATCATGATCAATGTCACCATCCACCCTCACCTAACACTATGTATACATCTTGATCAATGTCACCACACATCTTTACCTTGCCACTATGTATACATGATGATCAATGTCACCATCCACCCTCACCTTGCCACTATGTATACGTCATCATCAATGTCACCACCCAC
This sequence comes from Chaetoderma sp. LZ-2023a, assembly GCA_034401795.1. Classification (NCBI taxonomy): domain Eukaryota; kingdom Metazoa; phylum Mollusca; class Caudofoveata; order Chaetodermatida; family Chaetodermatidae; genus Chaetoderma; species Chaetoderma sp. LZ-2023a. Next base: position 48,691,923 of record CM067359.1, read on the forward strand.
CCTCACCTTGCCACTATGTATACATCCTGATCAATGTCACCATCCACCGTCACCTTGCCACTATGTATACTTCATGATCAATGTCACCATCCACCGTCACCTTGCCACTATGAATACTTCATGATCAATGTCACCATCCACCCTCACCGTAACACTATGTATACGTCATGATCAATGTCACCATCCACCCTCACCGTGACACTATGTATACGTCATGATCAATGTCACCATCCACCCTCACCTTAACACTATGTATACGTCATGATCAATATCACCATCCACCCTCACCTTGCCACTATGTATACTTCATGATCAATGTCACCATCCACCCTCACCTTAACACCATGTATATGTCATGATCAATGACACCATCCACCCTCACCTTGCCACTATGTATACGTCATGGTCAATGTCACCACCCACCCTCACCTTAACACTATGTATACATCATGATCAATGTCACCACCCACCCTCACCTTGCCACTATGTATACTTCATGATCAATGTCACCATCCACCTTCACCTTAACACTATGTATACTTCATGATCAATGTCAGCAGCCACCTTCACCTTGCCACTATGTATACTTCATGATCAATGTCACCACCCACCCTCACCTTGCCACTATGTATACATCATGATCAATGTCGCCATCCACCCTCACCGTAACACTATGTATACGTCATGATCAATGCCACCATCCACCCTCACCTTAACACATGTATACATCATGATCAATCCCACCATCCACCCTCACCGTAACACTATGTATACTTCATGATCAATGTCACCATCCACCCTCACCGTAACACTATGTATACTTCATGATCAATGTCACAACCCACCTTCACTGTAACACTATGTATACATCATGATCAATGTCACCATCCACCCTCACCGTAACACTATGTATACATCATGATCAATGTCACCATCCACGCTTACCTTGCCACTATCTATACTTCATGATCAATGTCACCATCCACCCTCACCGTAACACTATGTATACATCATGATCAATGTCACCATCCACCTTCACCCTAACACTATGTATACTTCATGATCAATGTCACCATCCACCTTCACCTTAACACTATGTATACTTCATGATCAATGTCACCACCCACCTTCACTGTAACACTATGTATACATCATGATCAATGTCACCATCCACCCTCACCTTAACACTATGTATACTTCATGATCAATGTCACCACCCACCTTCACCGTAACACTATGTATACATCATGATCAATGTCACCATCCACCCTCACCTTAACACTATGTATACATCATGATCAATGTCACCATCCACCCTTACCTTGCCACTATCTATACTTCATGATCAATGTCACCATCCACCCTCACCGTAACACTATGTATACGTCATGATCAATGTCACCATCCACCTTCACCTTAACACTATGTATACATCATGATCAATGTCACCATCCACCCTTACCGTGCCACTATCTGTACTTCATGATCAATGTCCCCATCCACCCTCACCTTAACACTATGTATACGTCATGATCAATGTCACCATCCACCCTCACCTTGCCACTATCGATACTTCATGATCAATGTCACCATCCACCCTCACCATAACACTATGTATACGTCATGATCAATGTCACCATGCACCCTCACCGTAACACTATGTATACGTCATGATCAATGTCACCATCCACCCTCACCTTGCCACTATGTATACGTCATAATCAATGTCACCATCCACCCTCATCTTGCCACTATCGATACTTCATGATCAATGTCACCATCCACCCTCACCTTAACACTATGTATACGTCATGAGCAATGCCACCATCCACACTCACCTTGCCACTATCTATATTTCATGATCAATGTCACCATCCACCCTCACCATAACACTATGTATACGTCATGATCAATGTCACCACCCACCCTCACCATAACACTATGTATACGTCATGAGCAATGCCACCATCCACCCTCACCTTGCCACTACCTATACTTCATGATCAATGTCACCATCCACCCTCACCATAACACTATGTATACGTCATGATCAATGTCACCATCCACCCTCACCTTGCCACTATGTATATGTCATGATCAATGTCACCATCCACCCTCACCTTAACACTATGTATATGTCATGATCAATGTCACCATCCACCTTCACCCTAACACTATGTATACTTCATGATCAATGTCACCACCCACCTTCACCTTAACACTATGTATACATCATGATCAATGTCACCATCCACCCTCACCTTAACACTATGTATACATCATGATCAATGTCACCATCCACCTTCACCATAACACTATGTATACTTCATGATCAATGTCACCACCCACCTTCACCGTAACACTATGTATACATCATGATCAATGTCACCACACATCTTTACCTTGCCACTATGTATACATCATGATCATTGTCACCATCCACCTTCACCTTGCCACTATGAATACATCATGATCATTGTCACCATCCACCCTCACCATAACACTATGTATACATCATGATCAATGTCACCACCCACCTTCACTGTAACACTATGTATACATCAGGATCAATGTCACCATCCACCCTCACCTTAACACTATGTATACGTCATGATCAATGTCACCATCCACCCTCACCTTAACACTATGTATACATCATGATCAATGTCACCACCCACCTTCACCTTAACACTATGTATACTTCATGATCAATGTCACCATCCACCCTCACCTTAACACTATGTATACTTCATGATCAATGTCACCACCCACCTTCACTGTAACACTATGTATACATCATGATCAATGTCACCATCCACCCTCACCGTAACACTATGTATACATCATGATCAATGTCACCATCCACCCTTACCGTGCCACTATCTATACTTCATGATCAATGTCACCATCCACCCTCACCTTAACACTATGTATACGTCATGATCAATGTCACTATCCACCTTCACCTTAACACTATGTATACATCATGATCAATGTCACCATCCACCCTTACCTTGCCACTATCTGTACTTCATGATCAATGTCACCATCCACCCTCACCTTAACACTATGTATACGTCATGATCAATGTCACCATCCACCCTCACCTTGCCACTATCGATACTTCATGATCAATGTCACCATCCACCCTCACCATAACACTATGTATACATCATGATCAATGTCACCATCCACCCTCACCATAACACTATGTATAGGTCATGAGCAATGCCACCATCCACCCTCACCTTGCCACTACCTATACTTCATGATCAATGTCACCATCCACCCTCACCATAACACTATGTATACGTCATGATCAATGTCACCATCCACCCTCACCGTAACACTATGTATACGTCATGATCAATGTCACCATCCACCCTCACCTTGCCACTATGTATACGTCATGATCAATGTCACCATCCACCCTCACCTTAGCACTATGTATATGTCATGATCAATGTCACCATCCACCTTCACCCTAACACTATGTATACTTCATGATCAATGTCACCACCCACCTTCACCTTAACACTATGTATACATCATGATCAATGTCACCATCCACCCTCACCTTAACACTATGTATACATCATGATCAATGTCACCACCCACCTTCACCTTGCCACTATGTATACTTCATGATCAATGTCACCATCCACCCTCACCTTGCCACTATGTATACTTCATGATCAATGTCAGCAGCCACCTTCACCTTGCCACTATGTATACTTCATGATCAATGTCACCACCCACCTTCACCTTGCCACTATGTATACATCGTGATCAATGTCACCATCCACCCTCACCTTAACACTATGTATACTTCATGATCAATGTCAGCAGCCACCTTCACCTTGCCACTATGTATACTTCATGATCAATGTCACCATCCACCCTCACCTTAACACTATGTATACATCATGATCAATGTCACCATCCACCCTCACCTTAACACTATGTATACATCATGATCAATGTCACCACCCACCCTCACCGTGCCACTATGTATACATCATGATCAATGTCACCACCCACCCTCACCTTAACACTATGTATACGTCATGATCAATACCACCATCCACCTTCACCGTAACACCATGTATACATCATGATCAATGTCACCATCCAACCTCACCTTGCCACTATGTATACATCATGATCAATGCCACCATCCACCCTCACCTTGCCACTATGTAGACGTCATGATCAATGTCACCATCCACCCTCACATTGCCACTATGTATTCGTCATGATCAATGTCACCACCCACCTTCACCGCAACACTATGTATACTTCATGATCAATGTCACCATCCACCCTCACCTTGCCACTATGTATACATCATGATCAATGTCACCACCCATCCTCACCTTGCCACTATGTATACATCATGATCAATACCACCATCCAACTTCACCGTAACACTATGTATACATCATGATCAATGTCACCATCCACCCTCACATTGCCACTATGTATACGTCGTGATCAATACCACCATCCACCTTCACCGTAACACTATGTATACTTCATGATCAATGTCACCATCCACCCTCACCTTGCCACTATGTATACGTCATGATCAATGTCACCACCCACCTTCACCGTAACACTATGTATACATCATGATCAATGCCACCATCCACCCTCACCTTAACACTATGTATACTTCATGATCAATGTCATCACCCACCCTCACCTTGCCACTATGTATACGTCATGATCAATGTCACCACCCACCCTCACCTTGCCACTATGTATACGTCATGATCAATACCACCACCCACCCTCACCGTAACACTATGTATACGTCATGATCAATGCCACCACCCACCCTCACCGTAACACTATGTATACGTCATGATCAATGCCACCACCCACCCTCACCATGCCACTATGTATACATCATGATCAATGCCACCATCCACCCTCACCTTAACACTATGTATACATCATGATCAATGCCACCATCCACCCTCACATTAACACTATGTATACATCATGATCAATGCCACCATCCACCCTCACCGTAACACTATGTATACATCATGATCAATGCCACCATCCACCCTCACCTTGCCACTATGTATACTTCATGATCAATGCCACCATCCACCCTCACCTTAACACTATGTATACATCATGATCAATGCCATCATCCACCCTCACCTTAACACTATGTATACATCATGATCAATGCCACCATCCACCTTCACCGTAACACTATGTATACTTCATGATCAATGTCACCACCCACCCTCACCTTAACACTATGTATACATCATGATCATTGTCACCACCGACCCTCGCCATGCCACTATGTATACTTCATGATCAATGTCACCACCCACCCTCACCTTAACACTATGTATACATCATGATCATTGTCACCACCCACCCTCACCTTAACACTATGTATACATCATGATCATTGTCACAACCCACCCTCACCTTAACACTATGTATACATCATGATCATTGTCACCACCCACCCTCACCTTAACACTATGTATACATCATGATCATTGTCACCACCCACCCTCACCTTAACACTATGTATACATCATGATCATTGTCACCACCCACCCTCACCTTAACACTATGTATACATCATGATCATTGTCACCACCCACCCTCACCTTAACACTATGTATACATCATGATCAATGCCACCATCCACCCTCACCGTAACACTATGTATACATCATGATCAATGCCACCATCCACCCTCACCTTGCCACTATGTATACTTCATGATCAATGCCACCATCCACCCTCACCTTAACACTATGTATACATCATGATCAATGCCATCATCCACCCTCACCTTAACACTATGTATACATCATGATCAATGCCACCATCCACCTTCACCGTAACACTATGTATACTTCATGATCAATGTCACCACCCACCCTCACCGTAACACTATGTATACATCATGATCATTGTCACCACCGACCCTCGCCATGCCACTATGTATACTTCATGATCAATGTCACCACCCACCCTCACCTTAACACTATGTATACATCATGATCATTGTCACCACCCACCCTCACCTTAACACTATGTATACATCATGATCATTGTCACCACCCACCCTCACCTTAACACTATGTATACATCATGATCATTGTCACCACCCACCCTCACCGTAACACTATGTATACATCATGATCATTGTCACCACCCACCCTCACCTTAACACTATGTATACATCATGATCATTGTCACCACCCACCCTCACCGTAACACTATGTATACATCATGATCATTGTCACCACCCACCCTCACCTTAACACTATGTATACATCATGATCATTGTCACCACCGACCCTCACCTTAACACTATGTATACATCATGATCATTGTCACCACCCACCCTCACCTTAACACTATGTATACATCATGATCATTGTCACCACCCACCCTCACCTTAACACTATGTATACATCATGATCATTGTCACCACCCACCCTCACCTTAACACTATGTATACATCATGATCAATGCCACCATCCACCCTCACATTAACACTATGTATACATCATGATCAATGCCACCATCCACCCTCACCGTAACACTATGTATACATCATGATCAATGCCACCATCCACCCTCACCTTGCCACTATGTATACTTCATGATCAATGCCACCATCCACCCTCACCTTAACACTATGTATACATCATGATCAATGCCATCATCCACCCTCACCTTAACACTATGTATACATCATGATCAATGCCACCATCCACCTTCACCGTAACACTATGTATACTTCATGATAAATGCCACCATCCACCCTCACCTTAACACTATGTATACATCATGATCAATGCCACCATCCACCCTCACCGTAACACTATGTATACATCATGATCAATGCCACCATCCACCCTCACCTTAACACTATGTATACATCATGATCATTGTCACCACCGACCCTCGCCATGCCACTGTATACGTCATGTACCATTAATACCACCCACCCACACCTTGCCACTATGTTACGTCATGATCAATGCCACTAACCATCCTTCATTGGCCACTGTATACTTCATGGTGAATGCTTCCAGCCACCCGCCTTGGCACGTTTTCGTTACGTTTCAATGATCCAGCCCGCCCACACTGCCGATGATTGTGCCTATGAATGCACACGCCATTATTCAATGTACAGCACATAGTCCCATATTGTTTATTTGGTCTTAGTGTTTCTTATATTGTATATTAAATGTAGTTTTAGTTAAAAATCTATGGTGCTTCACTTTATACCCAAAACACCCTTGTCTGTCTTTGTTTGTCTATTCCCCCTTGCATTGGGGGGGGGGGGAACTCTTCCCCCATCTTGACATTAATAGAAACATTAAGTTGTAGTAACGCCTACATATAGATACCAGAAGTAAGATTACTAAATTAATTATTATTGTCTAGCATATAACTGAGTAGACAAGCAGGTTCTGAAGTTAAATCAAATGTTCCATACTAAATGTTAAACTGAAAAAAGAGACCCAAGGACCTGTGGCGCTCACCTGGACCATTAGCACTTGAACTATTTGCATTTAAATAGATATGATGGATAATTTTGGGAAAATCCAAGATCGCCACCCAAAAAATTGACCAATCAAAATTCTGAATAGAAATTCTAGTATACCTTGATAGGGTCACTCTAGCCAAATTTGGTTGAGATATGTCAACCACCTAAGGAGAAGCAGTGTTTTGACAATTTCTGATAAATCTTTCATAAAATCTCAGATTTGCAGCCAAAAAATTGATCAATCAAAATTCTGAATAGAATTTCTAGAGCCTACCACCATAGAATCCAGTAGTGAAATTGGTTGAAATATGTCAAGCCGCTAAGGAGGATTTTCACACAAAAAATTGCTGAATCAAAATTCTGAATGGAAGAGCATATGGCCAAAGGATCGTTTCCACAAAATTTGGTTGAAATCACTAAGAATGGTAAGAAGAAGCAATTTGACAATTTCCGGTACATTTTTCATAAAATATAAGACTTTGACCCCAAAAAATTGATGAATCAGAATTCTGAATGGAGGTTCTGGAGCCTATGCCCACAGGGTCCTTTCAGCAAAATTTGGTTGAAATCAGCCCAGTGGTTAATGAGGAGTAGTGTTTTAAAGCAAAAGTTGATGGACGGACGGACGGTCACCATGGAATAAACTCACTTGGCCCTTCGGGCCACGTGAGCTAACACTGGATTGACTTCTGAAAATTCCTGACATTTCTTACAACACAGCATTGTTAGTATTGCCATAGTTGTATACTGATTGTAAAAGCCCGGTCATAAGCTTTTACTAGCTATTTTAGAGTTGATTACATCGTGTTAAAAATGTCATCTTAAGTACAAGGGTATACGTGAGCATGGAGTGCTTCTTCTTCTCGTTCTTAAGCAATTCTTTAATAACTCTGGTTCTACTGGAGGCTTCATCTACAAATTTGGAGGGAAGAATGCCTGTGGGGTCCTGAGCAGATATGCTAAAAAAATGCCACTATGTATACTTCATGATCAATGTCACCACCCACAAAAATGCAAGAGCAACAACTTTTAGCAACAGTTTTCAAAATAGACATTTTTACACATTCTTCAATAACCCTACTGGTGCAATCTTTTCCAAACTTGGGCTATTTATTGAAGGATCAAGTACCGTTTTTAAATGGTTCTGGAAAATCAGAAAATCAGAGATCATGCTGCCAACACATTGACCTATCAAAATTCTGAATAGACTTTCTAGAGGCTATGACAATAGGATCCTTCCAGCCAAATTTGGTTGAAATTGCCCAAGTGATTAATGAGGAGTAGCATTTTATATGAATTCCCATTTTTTGGAAAATCCAAGATGACCATCATCAAAATCAAGCCGTCAAAATTCTGTATACATGTTTTGAAGCGTACTGGCCTAGGTTTCTTCCAGCTGAGTTTGGTTGAAATCGGACAAGTGGTTAATGAGAAGTAGCCTTTTAACCGATTTCCCAAAATCTTCAGAAAATTTAGTAAAGTTCTGAAATCAACCAGCCTAGTATCCTTTCAGCCAAGTCTGGTTGAAATGGCTCAAGCAGGTAATGAGGAGTAGAGTTTTAAATGAGTTACTCCCATTATTCGGAAAATTCAAGATGGCCGCCAGAAAAATGGACCAATCAAAGTTCTGTATACAAGTTCTGAAGCATACTATCCTACGGTTCTTCCATCCAAGTTTGATTGAAATCGGCCCAGTGTTTATCAAGGAGTAGGCTTTTAAGTGATTTCCAGAAATTTTCATAAAATCCAAAGATGGTCGGCAGAAAAATTGACCAAACAAAATTCTGTATACAAGTTCTGAAATCTACCAGCCTAGTAGCTGTCTGGTTGAAATTACCAAAGCGTTTTAAACAATTTCCAGACATTTTTCATGAAAACTAGGTCACCCTAGATGGCTGCCAAACTACTTGGTCAATCAAGGTCCTTTGAACAAACTTGGATCAGCTCTTGTCCTAAATGATATTTCATGCGTTTTAAATCGATCCTCTAAGTGGTTTCTGAGAAGATTTTTAAAGACATTTCTAAAGATGGGCTAAACTTGGATCTCCATGCTTCCTGCCAAATATAATTTAAATCGGACCAGTAGTTCTTGAGAAGTTGTTAAAGAAAAGGTTGACGGATGCAGGATGGACAGACGTTGAAAAAGCAAAGGTTAAATAGCAGTGACCTTGATCTTTGACCCAGTGACCTCGCTATCAGCACACATCTTCCTGGAGGTAAAGGTAAGCGTGTGTCCAAGTTTAGTTCTGGTAGTATAAACCAGTTCTGAAATATAAATGTAAATGATTTGCTAAATGCAAAAACTTAACATTGATGTCATGTCGTCGCCGTCATCGGAAAAGTGATAACTAGCGAGAAATTATTATTATTACCAAGTGCAGCAAATGTCTGTCTGTCTGTCTTTCCGTCCATCCATCCATCCATCCATCTGTACATGCATACGTGTGATATGTGGTGGGGTGACAAAATTTAGTGGAGAAAAGGTAGTCAGAAATAGACAAGAGGAAAAGCTAAAAGCCAGAGTTCTACCCTTTAATCCCCAAATCTGCTAAAAGAATTTTCATTTTCAATGCAGACCAAGGACTATTTTTGATAATTTACCACTGGAATAACAGGCTTGATACGCGAGCCAGTCATTCCAGTGGTAAATCTTAAAAAATAGTCTTCTCTTGGCGTGCAAATGGATATTTTCTAAGAAAAAATTGAAATATTCAAAACAAATTAGACGATTAAAGGGTTAAAAGCCTTAATTCATTAGATAAATCAAATCATGTTTTTAAAAATAGATTTGTCTGTGACATTACATAATTCTAACCCTTCTACCGCCTACGCGACAAAATAACCAATGCCGGTAGCTGTTGAATAGTTTGAAAATAATGCACCAGGAAACAGCTGTAGGCATGCGGCAACTGTTCCCAGCCCAATTATTTTCAAATATTCAACAGAGTATTTGCTATGTAGTAATATTCAGCATATCCACAGTTAAACCCCATGGAAAATGTAGTCTGCAGAAATTCAGCAGGCAGACAGTTAATATATTCATAGCCATAGGATAAGAATATAAACTTACAAAAAACGTGCACAGTCTGCAATAAAATAATAATCATTCACTGATCCACTAACACACTGACACATTTATTGGATGACAAAGATCAAATAAAATTGTGTTCCTTAAATATAACTTATATAAATTAATCTATATAACCAGAGGCCTAAATCACTCACCTGGAACATAGGCATTTCAACTCCCTAACGAGTTGTAACATCAAGACAGCGCATCAACTTCCCTTGATGGCCCTTATTCCCTAATCACATCTTCCGTTTTGGCCCGCTCCATTCAGCGGTTCTGGAGAAGATTTCATGAAAACTAGGTCATCCAAAATGGCTGCCCAATCAAGTTGCCTTGAACAAACTTGGTTCAGCTGGTGCCCTAGGTGATGTTGTATGAATTTTGAATCAATCCCCCAAGTGGTTTCGGGGAGATTTTTAAAGATATTTCTAAACATCTTGACCGACTGACTTCCAACAAGCCTGTATCTTTATGCCATAGTGACGCTTTAGGCCAAATATACTCGATAATCCAAGATGGTGACCGGCCAAATTGGCCAATCAGATTCAAATGACCAAACTTGAATCTTTATGCCCTAAGGATGCTTTCTCTCAAATATAACGGAAATCGACCCACTGGTTCTCGAGAAGACATTAAAAATTTCCATTACATTAGTATGGGAGTTTTGGCAGGAAAACGATCCAAGATAGCCACCAAACCATTTATCCGACAGTTTCGAAAATTGCAAATTTCAGATCAGAATACCCAAAAACACATAAAACCAATTTCGGCTGCAAAATCCATCAAATAAAAAAATCCAAAATGGCCACCAAACACACATTTTGATTGATTGGTCCATGGTGGCCATGTTTTTTTACGCATCAACTTCCCTTGACCAAACTTCAATGGCCCTTAGCCCCAAATTGTAAATGAGGAGACACGATTTGACGGATGGACAGACAGATGTCATGGCATAAGCTTACTTGGCCCGAAAGGCCAGGTGAGCTAATAATCTTTATATAAATCTACGCACTAGATGACTTTATATACTCTATGCTATGATCAGCGTAAATTTGAAGAAATTTGCCAGGTGTATCCGCTATTGGTAGAGATTTCGTACGCCAGTCACAGTATACGCTCAAATAATCTGGCATGTCAGATAAATTCATGAGTGATCATCATCGCTCGGTGTTCAGTGCATATTTTCTTTATTCGCCTAGTTTGTCCACTCTACCGATTGCTGTCAATCATTCAAAACAGCGATAGCCAATCATCTGCCATGATTCTATCACATGTTACATGTCACAAAATATTGGGCACCATCGAGTGTCGGGAATCACTGGTAAATTCGTCTAGTGTGTCCGCTTGTACGCCAGCGACTGCTTTTGCAGTGATTGTATCAGCAATTCGACGTCATAATCAATTACATCATGAATGATGCTTAATAGTCCATCAAAAATGCTTAGTCCGACAAGTTGTATGAATTGTCTTCACTATTTAATAAACATTCTGTTGAATATTTTGAAATTAATTTGACTGGGCATTGTTGCTGCTATTAGCGCCAAAATCTTCACCAGCTTACCTGTATAGTTATCTGGTAATTGGGATTCCGAGAGTGCAGGGATTGATTGATCCCAACATAGGCAAAGCATGGCAAAGAAGTGATGGGTGGGCGTAACTTCAACACTTTTATTAAAAATTTAGTAAAATCCAAGATGCCTCATATTCCCTGCAAACCTAATCATATATCTGTATATACAGGTTTGCAGGAAGCAATAATTATGACCAGAGGGTTCTCTCAACAACGTTTGGTTTAACACTTTAACACCGAAAGCCAACCAAAAATGGCTTCTGCAGTGATCTTGGGAAATGTCCATTTGCGGACTAGAAGACTATTGAAAATTTATCAATGGAATGACTGATAACTGAGCCACTGGCATTCCAGTGATAAATCTTCAAAACTATTCTTCCCATGGTCTGCAAATGGAGATTTCTATGAGGAAAAATATAATTTTCTTGAACATATATAAGTGTTAAAGTTAGGCTTTTACGATTATTGCTATGAGTGATTACTTGGGTACAAATTACACAGAAATGACAACAAAGGCATATCAATGACGAAAGCTACAATGGTATTTAGTCAAAAATCACTAAAATTTCTTCAGCAAATGCATGTCTATTTGCAGGCAAAGGGAAAATAATTTTTTTAAATGTATCACAGGAACGTCAGGCTTGATGATCGAGCCAGTCATTCCAGTGATGCATTAAAAAAATAGGCTTTTTTTGGCCTGCAAATAGACATGCATTTGCTGAGGAAATTTTAGTGATTGATTGCATTAAAGAGCAAATTAAAAGGTAGTGGTAATAACTAATTTTTTAACTATATCATGTTGGATAGAAGCCGAACATTAAAACATCCCAATCCTGCATTGTTGATGTTTTGCGGTTCCATGCAGTACAATGGACCTTTACATTTTTAGCCATGAACCCCCATCTCTAGCTAAACTCCACCCACACCTCAATTATGTTGGGATCGATCGATCTCTGAACTCTCTGACTTTCAATTTCCAGAAAAATATACAGGTAAGCTGTTCAATATTTTGAAACTAATTCGACTTGGTGCTGTTGCTGCCTATGGCAGCAACACCGCCCAGATGCAAATTAGTTTCAAAATATTCATCAGCATGTTTATTAAATAGTAGAGACATACAATTCTTACAATGTGTCAGACCTTTAAGAGTTAAAGATGTAATGATTATGACATTATCCTATACGCCGCTTATCTGATTATGATGTCATATGACGTTATTACTCTGGAAATGTCCAGTGGTCTATCCAGTGTGATACTTTGTATCTTTTCCAGACTGAGAGGGTTGTGTTTTCATCATCAGGATGAAAGAACTTGAATGCCGCAATATTACATGTCATTTCTGGTGTGTCCATGGAGGTTAAGTGTCGAGACATTGACATGTCGTATGATGCACGTTTATAGAAGTATGATGCACTATCAAGGTGTTCAGTTTGATGCAGATTCCAAAGAAGCACTTTTTCTCACCAACATATTGTTTGCAGCAGGTTTTATATATGATGAGATAAATGACATTCCTCGTTTTGCAATTGCCAATGACTTTGCCCCTGCATGTGTAGCCTGTATGTGTGCTACGGAAGAAGGACGTTTTTGTCATATTCTCACAAATGTTGCAATTGCCTGTGGTGCAGAGTTCGAATAGATTGCGAAAGGCAGGTTTGTCTTTTTCAGGATTTGGCAGTCATGCCCAGTCGGACAACCTTGTGCCTTAAGTGTTGGATTTCTCTGGTACCCGAATAGTGGTTTCTCTGGGAAAGCTGGGTGGCACCTCACATTTGATTCCAGCAGTAACGGCCAGTATTTAAGGACAACCGATTTGGTGAAGCGACTGTTGGGTGTGTAATATATCACTTATGAAGAACATTTTGTTCAGCTTTTCCTTTGAAGATGGTGACGTCTTTGTAGGATATAAGATGTCTTTGCGATCTGTTAAGTGCTTTTTTGAGAATCATGAGTGCATAGCCTCTGATGGGTAGTGGAAAATAAGTCTGTATTCTACGGTGTCGGTGCAGATTCTGCGCAATTTTTGTCAGATACAAATTTAAACAGTCACAGAGGTTGCAATGTGTAATAAAATAGTCGGCATAAAATGTGTGGACAAAACCATAAAATATTGAGCTAGCAAATGTATATAATAATCATTGACACTGAATTAGCTGCTTTCTGACATTTTTCTAACAGGTTCAAGTAAAAACACTGAAGTAGAATAATCATCACAGGCAGTAAATTCTTGATGTCAGGTACCAGGTAGTTGGTGACTGACAAAGTGTTAGACACTATGAAACGTTATTTGCAGGCCTGTGCATCCCGCTTTCAAATGACTTGGAGAGTTAATTTTGCATACATGCATGTTTTTTTCACATACATGCCCTTACAACAGACTGGTGCATTATTTATCAAAACATAATTAATACACTTCTATAATTATGTCAAAACAGGTGATTTATAACCACCATCTGTTGTCATTTGTTAGTTTATTTTCACATGATCAGATTTTAAACGCTAATTATACTAGTATTTAATCATCTTCCTATTGATCAGATTTTAAACGCTAATTATACTAGGTAGTACTTGATCATTTTCCTATAGATCAGATTTTACACGTAACAGCGGCAAACAAGGAATTTTTGTACCTACATACATAGAATATTATATACAGGTGATAAAATGAATCTAAATTGTATATACGATTGACAGACTACAAACCCCTGAATGGAAAGGACAAAAACAGATGACGGAAATGATGATAGGCATGCGAATTACATAGATGTGGATTGCACATGGATTGCAGTGGACAAATGGAAAGTTCGCTTTAATCTTAACATTAAACCTTAATTCGGCCTTGAAATGTCAATGGCAGCAACAGATTCCAGTCAAATTAGTTTCAAAATATTCAACAGAATATTTACTTCCGTCATAAATAAATTGACATTTCTGCTCTATAAGAGTCAACAGGGCCGGCTCAAGGCATATATGAACTAGTCACTGCCTAGGGTGCGAGATTAAAAGTGGTGCCACAGTAGGCATGGTGGCGGCGCCACCGTGCTCCATTTTTGGTGCCCCGGGTGCTTCTCCACCAAAACTTTTCATGGCATTCATGTTTTCCACTTGAAAACATCCTGCTAGCCTGATAAATTGATGCGTTTCTATTGTCTTGAGTTTGCTTTGCTAATCAGTGTCGTAGTTACTACAGGGGAAACAGGGGCAGACTACCATACCTGAAAAGATTTTGGGGAAATATGTATTTGCCCATATTATTTAGGAAAAATTGTCTCACTCTTTGAGCAGGAAATGGCCGTTCAGGACAAACGAATGAGATTCTTTTAACCCTTTAACACTCATATCAGCCAAAAATGGCCTCCGCAGTGGTCTTGTGAAATGTCCATTTGCAGACCAAGAGAAGACTATTTTTTCTAATTTACCACTGGAATGACTGGCTCGATAACCGATAAGCAAACTTTACTGACAGGTCCATAGGCTGATAGACTTTCCAGACTATGCACAAATCTAATGGGTCCATTTGGTCTCAAAGCTTCCAGTAAATCTTTTAAAGGAGAATAGTTCAAACACTGATCGATACAGCCCATTAGGCCTCTTGTTAATTCAACCTGACTGGCCAAAGTTTGTAAATTTGTTATATAATGTACATGTAAGAACCACATTGTAGGACATTTTGACCATCACTGAAATGGTCAATTGGAAGTCAAAATTGCTTATAGTAGTACACCAGCCAACATGTGATTTTTCACTTTTAACAACATTTGTTTGTTAATGCTTGGCATCCATGCTAGATCAACCCCTCATAGGACTGTGAAAAATATGAGGGTGGATGCCATCCTTTGATTTTCAATTTGAAGATCATTTGCAAGGTCACAAAGGTCAAAACAAGAGCATAATAACCATTGTGGGATTTTTCATGGTTTATACCACATTTACCAGATATATGTTGACAAAAAATAAATCAAATATCATTTAATGCACCAAGCATCTATAATTAACAGATAAACATTCAAAATTACACATAAATGTATGGCATAATGTAATAGTGCACCAGCCAGACATGGAAGAGCTGTAGGAAAAACTTTAACCCTTACCACTTTGATGTCAGCTACGACAGCACCATCTCCCACCTTACCGCTTTGATGTCAGCTACGACAGCACCATCCCCCACCTTACTGCTTTGATGTCAGCTACGACAGCACCATCTCCCACCTTACCGCTTTGATGTCAGCTACGACAGCACCATCTCCCACCTTACTGCTTTGATGTCAGCTACGACAGCACCATCTCCCACAAAATTTGTTCAAAAATGAACACCAGTTCATTTTTTAATTTAATTTGAAAATTAAAAATTTTGACATCAGAGTGCTAAGAGTTAACATTTTAAAATCTAGTGCATACATACGCAATCAATAAGTGATAGGATGAGGGAAAAAACCGATGTGGGTGGATGACACCATCGATTTGGAATAAATTTAATTTGTGACATGAATGCCCCGGGGTAATCTCAGTGTCAATTAAAGTACATATACAACTGATTTTCGACATGTTTTCTGGAGCTTTTCACTTTGAATTTAAATTGCATTATGTAACCATTCAATTCATAACTGTATATATGGCATGGATCCCGTATCCGTCATTAATCGCATGAGAGAACAGAGACCAGTGCCGCTTCTTCTGCCAGAGCAGTGCAGGCGACTTACACACAGCATCCGCAGATGGAAAAGGCAGGGTAATGACTGTTGGTAACCAGCGAAGAAAGCTTGGCGATACCAGCCACATGGATGTGTTAGAAAGACTTATGATCATATCCGAGGAAGACTTTAATAAACTAGAGTTCTGGATGGCCTCATATAGCACAAAGCCTGCTATTCTACCTTCGCATCTGAAAGCAAGTTATGTAAATTAACCCTTACCACACTGATGTCAATAGTCTATCTTTTACAATTTTGGTGGACGATGTTGCTGTCTACAACAGACAGCACCATCTTTCACCAAATTTGTTGAAAAATTAACACCAGCTCATCCATTAATTTAATTTGAAAATTAAGAATTTTGACACCAGAGTGGTAGGGGTTAAGGATGGCCTCATATGGCACAAAGCCTGCTATTCTACCTTCGACTCTGAAAGCAAGTTATGCAGATTAAGGAAGCAACACTGCACACAGATGGCGGTATGGCAGAGAGGACCAGCTCCAATGCAAGATGAATGTGATTCAGATAGCATGAAAATCCTGAGAATGAGAGCTATTAAGGCCGATGCTCCATGGGAGTTTCAGTCTTGATCATGCTATGCTGCCATCGGACAAGAGACCTTCGCCATCATTCAGTGGTGACAAGAAGAATAGTGTAGAGTGGTTCAGCAGCAATGATTAACAAAGGCCGGCAGCACGTGCTAAAGATTTGGCTTGGGTTGTGCCTGGAATTTATGATGATGCGAAGGATTGGTCAGTTTCTCCATGGGGAGTACTCAATGAAACCACCTGCAGCGTTGATCACCCTGTAAAAACAACAGGTATGCTACCAATTCTACAAGTACTGGTCAACAGATGACAATGATACACTCACCAGTGATAAATCGCTTTGTAGATATTTCAACGCATATGGGCTAGAAGCATACTATCATCACAATTGACCAGCCACTGTACAACAGGGGTAAGGAACTGGCATGGGCAATCCCAAGTTTGATAATGTTATCTTTCCTATGGAAGGACTCCACGCCTGCTTTAACTTCCTGAAAGCTACATGTATTGGCCAGCACATGGAAAATGTTGGATTGTATGACTTGAAGAACGAAGCAGGTATGTATGCGGCCAATATAACCGAGTCCATGCCGGATGACAAAACGTATTACCGTACCGTGAGAGGATACCAACTGATATATGAATTAGCTCGTTGGTTCACAAAATGGCAAATGTTTGAATCATGCTTGGCTGAAAATGGACATGAACACGATGTGCATGTTAAAGAACTTGCCGAAAGTGTAGCTAAGTTCTTCAAGAAGAGCAGTGACAATCAGATGTCCAACATTTCATGGAAGCATTTGACAAGAAGTACTCCGGCAATCCAAACTTCAGTATGTGGTCGACATACATGGAAATGGTGGCGAATCTGTTAGACTTCATTAGAGCTCTGAGGGATGGCAACTGGGCTATTCAATTACATGTAGAAGCCATTGCTGCAATGCTGCCATGGTTCACTATCTACACCCATATAAATTATGCCCGATGAGGCCCTATTTACTTTGCAGACATGAAACTCCTGAATAAAACAGCACCAGACAGTCATGCACAGTTCATTGATGGGAACTTTGTTGTGAAGCAAACGAAATGACATTTCAACCAAGTCATTGCTGCTCAGGCAAAAGAGTGGATGAACAAAACATTCAAGACGCATAATGGCATTATCGGTATTACAAGGAACGATCAAGCCTGAGACAAGTTTTCCATCACATGGTCAGAGCGATCTTGAATATCACAGAACACCAGATCTCTCTACAACTTGGAATATGACGAGGAAGTGACCACTTTCACCCGCTCTGATAGTTTTCCATCCCAGATGAAGCGTACTCGTGATCTTGTGAAGAGGTTTGTCACACAGCTTAAAAGATTTGATGTATTCAGAGTAAACACTGACATCACTGAAGGAGATGATGGAAAGTCTGACTTTGGATGTAAGGAAAGATCTCTGGTCTCATTGGCAACCAAGGACATTGCACCAAGTGATGTGGTATCATCACTAGTATGCGACCTCTTAAAAGCTGAGAAAAGAGAGAGGAAAGAAACGCGTTTATCACCGATGTCAAGCAACGACTGATTGAGCAAAGTGTAGGTCTTAATGAAACACTGACAAGAAATAAATCAAAAACTTTGGCAGATCTGTACAAAGCAACCATCTCTACAAAACAAAATGCACAGAAAATGATCAAAGCTGATGAGAAGCTATTGCAGTGACTGCTTATTGCTATGAGTGTGGGTTGAACAGTGGAAATGGTGAATATCCTGAAGCATGAACTGTCCCCAATTCCACTGTCCCTGTCAACGTATTGAGGTGAGATCAACTCGACACCCAAATCAGATCTCATCAGCATCTTGATGGATGGGCTTCATACACCCTTGGAAGTTCCAGAAGAAGACATGAAGACACGTGTGCTGATTGATGGTCATGCACTCATCCAAGCCCTTGAAAAGCCTCATGGATGCCACACATTTGGCGATTATGCTGATGTGTTCATGCAATCAGCGATAAGTCATTTTGGAGATCATACAACAAGAATTGATGTGGTGATCAACACCCTTGGAAGTTCCAGAAGAAGACATGAAGACACGTGTGCTGATTGATGGTCATGCACTCATCCAAGCCCTTGAAAAGCCTCATGGATGCCACACATTTGGCGATTATGCTGATGTGTTCATGCAATCAGCGATAAGTCATTTTGGAGATCATACAACAAGAATTGATGTGGTGTTTGATCACCACATTGCGGAGGACCTCCATCAAGGCAGTAAGCCAGTGACCTGGTAAAAATGAGTGAGAAAGAAGAAGCCAATTCGCAAGCTCATCGAGGGATATGTTCCACTTCCACAGGTTTGGAGCCAGTTCGTTGCTTTGGATGCAAAGCCCATATTGTTCACATATCCGAATTCATCATGAAAACGGGGAATGATCTGCCAGAACAATACAAGCTGGTAACAGCAGGTGGATTCTCACATGTTACAGATGCGAGGTCAACAAGGAAAGACGATGTCAGACTACATGGAAAGCATGAAGAGGCAGACACCAGGCCGCTACTCCATTCATGTGAGGCAGTCAGTGAAGGATACAAGAGAGTGCTAGTCAGCTGCCGAGACACAGATGTCATGTTGCTTCTATTGCACTTTATAGCCAACAAAATCGCTGACGTGTGGATGGCTTCGGGAATGGCAAATAACAAGAAATGCTATCCAACACATGCAATATATGAGACATGCCCAACCTGTGAGGGATAACCTACTCAGCTTCGATGCACTAACAGGTTGTGATACAACTTCATCATTCTAAGTGGCAATGGGAAAAGGTCCTGTGGAAATCTTTCCAGAAGCAACCACGCCTTGTCAATGGAATTGGTTGTGACAGAGAACTCACACCGATTGAAAAGTTTGTGTGTCCCCTGTATGGCATACGCGAGCAGCAACATATAGATTTGGCCATGTTCCAACTCTTTGGTAAGCCCTGGAACTTTACACCACACGCGCTGACCACGAGGCGAAGATCTAGCTACAGGCAGATCAGGAAGATATAATTATATCATTACCCATCCACATGTCAGCCTGGAAGGAATCAGGTTATCTTAAAGCTGTCTGGACAACACTCCCACCACCCACCAACACCCCCCCCCCACCCACCCCTCTATTCCTGATGCCTGTCTAGAGCTTGTGACCTGTGGATGTAAAATCAAAGTGCAGGACAGTCCGATGTACTGCTTCAAAAAGAACTTTAAATGCACTTATGCATGTGGATGTGAAGCGATGGACTGCTGCAATCCAGCTGGCCAATAGACTCATGTACATATTGTATATATGTATCAGACACTTTTTACCGTTATACTGTAATAGCTCTAGTGATAACGTAATGACAAATTAAACTACTATATTTCAGAAAGGCTACTTTTTGTTACTTGATGCCATACATTTATGTGTAATTTAAAATATTTACCTGTCAATTACAGATGCTTGGGCATTAAATGATATTTAATTTAACTTTTTTAAAGATACATCTTGCAAATATGGTACATAATGTGATGAAAAATAATACAACTATCATCGTGACATTGTTTTGACCTTTGTGACATTGCAGATGACCTTCAAAATCAAAATCGAGGGTGGCATCCACCCCTACGTTTTCCCCAATCCTATGAGAGAATAATCTAGCATGGATGCCAGGCATTAACAAAAAATGTCGCAAAAATCTTTCTAGAGGTCTCTGCCATATTTGCCTGGTGTATTTAATACCAACAAGAACTTAATTCCAATCAAATATTAAACAAATGCCATGGGCCTCTTACGCTCACCGGGACCATTAGCATTTGAAGCATTTGCATTTGAATATACATGATTCTTTACATTAAACAAATCTACCAATCAAAATTTTGAATGTAAATTCAGGCGCCTATGATCATATGATCATATTAGCCAAGTTTGGTTGAAATTAGAAGTAATTTAACAATTTCTGGTAAATTTGTCATAAAACTCAGAATGGTAAGAAGAAGCAATTTGACAATTTCCGGTACATTTTTCATAAAATCTAAGATTTTCACCCAAAAAATTGATGAATGAAAATTCCGAATGGAAGTTCTGGAGACTACGACAATAGGGTCCTTTCAGCCAAATTTGGTTGAAATCGCTCCGATTGTTAAGGAGAAGCAGTCTGACAATTTTCAGTACATTTGTCATAAATCTCAGATTTTCAAAAATTAATGAATCAAAATTCTGAATGGAAGATCTGGAGACTACAACCATAGGGTCATTTCAGCCAAATTTGGTTGAGATCTCTCATAATGGTAAGAATCAATTTGACAATTTCTGGTACATTTTGCATAAAAATCATTTTCACCAAAGAAATTGATGCATCAAAATTCCAAATGAAGTTCTGGATCCTACAACCATAGGGTCCTTCCAGCCAAATTTGGTTGAAATTGGCCAAGTGGTTAACGAGGAGTAGTGTTTTAAAGCAAAAGTTGACACGATGGATGGTTGCCATGGCATAAGCTCACTTGGCCCTTTGGACCAGGTGAGCTAATAATAAAATTGTATTTTTGTGATTTTGAAGCGTAACACTGTAGCTGTTTAATAAACTCGTCTTTGTTGATAGAAACCTAGTCCATAAATGTATGTACACTGCTCGGCAGTGGCCGAGGTCACACTAGCGTAGAATCAAGATGCTGTGGGTCATTTTCAAGTGGTTCATATATTTCCATGTAATATAATGTTAATCAAGAGTAAGGAGAAATTAGAAAAATACGATAGCTCCACAATGGACCTTTCAACTTTATCCGTCCATCATATGACATCATAATTAACTACATGACATGAAGAATGACATCATAATCAATGATGTCATGAATGACATAAGTATGTCACGAATGCATATTTGAAGACGGACTATGCATTGTTGTACGAACTGTATGTCTTTACTATTTAATAAAGTCTGTTGAATATTTTGAAACTAATTTGACTGGACACAGTTGCCACCTATGGCAACAACAGCAACCAGTCAAATTAGTTTCAAAATATTTAACAGCTTATATGTATCGTTTGCTTGAAATTGCGCCAGAGAGTTCAGGGATTGATCGATCCCAACATGAGTGAGGTGTGGGTGGAGTTTAGCCAGAGGTGGGTGGGGCTTAGCAAAAAACTGGAAAGGGCCATTAGTACAGGAACTGGTTGGTATTGATATTTTATGTTCAGTACCGATATCGGTATTTTTGGTCCAAATTACCTCAGTACCGGTACGGTATCGGTATCGCACTGATAATTCTGCAAACCCTTTTTTGTGGTTACATTGCAAGTGCATTTTCAAATTTATTGTATTGTCATGATTCGTCAATACATTCCGTTTTACTATCGATTCGTTTGAAATAACGTCCACGAACTAGCCATTTTGAGACTTATATAATAAGAGGCCCAAGGGGCTTGTATCGCTCACCTGGACTATTGGCATTTCAACTAGAATATGCTTTATCAACAAGATGGCCACTGAATCATTTATCCGACAGTTTCGAAAATTACAAATTTGAGATTAGAATACACAAAAGCACATATAACACCAATTTCGGCCTCAAAATCCCTCAAATAAAAAAATCAAATATGGACACCAAACTTGCTATATTTTGATTGGCCCATGGTGTCCAGGTTTTTTGATGGATCAACTTCCCTTGAACAAACTTCAATGGCCCTTAGTCCCTAATCATATCTGCCAAATTTCGGCCCGATTCCTTCAGCGGTTCTGGAGAAGTCGTTTTCGCTACAACTAGGTCAACCAAGATGGCCACCAAACCAGTTGACCAATCAAGTTCCCTTGAACAAACTTGGTTCAGCTCTTGCCCTAAATCATATTTCATCAGGTATGCATCAATCCCATAAGCAGCTTCGGAGATTTTTATAGACGTTTCAAAAAATCAACCAAAATTCAAGATAGCCGCCAGCCCAATTGGTCGATCGGCTTCATTTGAACTAAATTGAATCTCTACACCATAAGGATGCTTCCTGCCAAATATAATTGAAATGGGCCAGGTAGTTCTCCAGAAGAAAACATTTTAAATTTCCCATTGCTTTAGTATGGGAGCTTTTGGCAGGAAAATGATCCAAGATGGCCGCCAAACCATTTATCCGACAGTTTCAAAAATTTCAAATCTGAATTCAGAATACCCCAAAACACATACAAAACCAATTTGGGCCTCAAAATCCCTCAAATAAAAAAATCCAATATGGCCACTAAACACTATATTTTGATTGGCCCATGGCGGCCATGTTTTTTGATGGATCAACTTCTCTTGAACAAACTTGAATGGCCCATAGGCCATAATCATATCTGCCAAATTTCTGCCCGATCCCTTCAGCGGATCTGGAGAAGTAATTTTCGCTATAACTAGCTCAACCAAGATGGCTGCCTAACCATTTGACCAATCCAGTTCCCTTGAACAAACTTGGCTCAGCACTTACCCTAAATCATATTTCATGAGGTTTGCATCAATCCCCCAAGCAGTTTCCGAGAAGATTTTTAGACGTTTCTAAAACCAGCCAAAATCCAAAATGGCCACCGGCCCAATTGGCCGATCGGCTTCCTTTGAATAAACTTGAATCTCTATGCCCGAAGGATGCTTCCTGCGAAATATAATTGAATTCGGAACAGCAGTTCTCGAAAAGAAAACATTAAAAATTTCCCATTGCTTTAGCATGGGAGCTTCTGGCAGGAAAATGATTCAAGATGGCCGCCAAACCATTTATCAGTTTCAAAAATTGTAAATTTGTGATCAGAATACCGCAAAACACATACAAAACCAATTTCGGCCTCAAAATCCATCAAATAAAAAAATCCAATATGGCCGTCAAACACACTATATTTTTATTGGCCCATAGTGGCCATGTGTTTTGATGCATCAACTTCTCTTGAACAAACTCTAATGGCCCTTAAACCCTAATCATATCAGCCAAATTTCGGCCTGATCCCTTCAGCGGTTCTGGAGAAAGTCATTTTCGCTACAACTAGGTCAACTAAGATGGCCGCCTTACAGGCCAGGTGAGCTAATAATTGTCAGACAATACAACATTATGATGGGTAGCCCTCTTGTCATGCGAAATAATGAGGATTGCATGTGAAAATTTGATGGAAATTATTCTCTCTTTTGTGCAATTTGAGGCAATTTTTTTTCGGTATTGGAATTTTGGTAATTTGAGATTTGTTCGGTACAGTATTTCGATATTGTTGTGGTATCGATATGGCACGGTATTTTCGGTATACCTAACAGCTCTAACAGGAGCCATATTTCACCGCAGAAATGCAGGAATACCGCCTCAGATCATCAGGATTTCAGAATTTATCGGGGGAGGACCCCAAACCCCTTGCTTCAAGGGAGGGGCAAAATACTCTCTCAGACCCTACCCCCTGTCCACTTCTTGTCGAGGGTGCTAATAACTTTAGACCCCGCCCGGAGGATCAAAGGGTTAACTCTCTCCAATGGAGGTAATGACAATGATGAAAATGTTTTTTTAATCCTCTTGTGCCATTCGCTCCTCGAAGCGCTCAAAACACTATCTGTATCAATAAAACCATTAACCCTTTAACACTCATATCAGTCAAAACGGCACCAGAAGTGGTCTTGAGAAATGTCCATTTGCAGACCAAAAGAAGACAATTTTTGAAAATTTACCACTGGAATGTCTGGCTCGATAATCGGGCCAGTCATTACAGTGGTAAATTTTTAAAGACAAAGATCATCTTCTCTTAGTCTGCACATGGACATTTTCCATGAGAAAATTTAAATTTTCTTGATGCAATTAAATAAAATATTGTGATTATTCATTAAAACGTAAATTTATATGATTAAAAATAAAATAATTGAATAATCGTGAATAATTTCTACTGCATAAAATATTTCAAAAAAACCCACAGAACCCCCCCCCCCCCTTGCGGGTTGGTCTGTTGTTTTATTAACCATTATAAAAACATACTTACCATTCAATCACTACTTGCTAAATCAATTATCTGCATTTAGCTACCAGAATAAGATTTTTATGCTTGCATACACTCCTCCCCATGCCTATTCCTTTAAATATGGAGCCTCAACCAGGTTACTGGTTAGGTCCATCTCCAGTATATTAACTGATATAGACTGGCACCAGTCTGTATTCACTCCATAGTGATGCCTGTCACTAAGCCCGCTTGCGCATGCGCATGCACACTGGAGCCCAACTAGGAAACAGATTCACTTTTCTGAATTTAAGTGTCAAATATTATAGGCAAATTCTCAAATCAATTCCACGCAGGGTGGCTGAGGCCGGGTCGTAGTGATTGAATGGTATGTTTTTATAGTGGTTAATAAAACAACAGACCAACCCGCAAGGGGGTCTGTGGGGGGTTGTTATTACACCACAAAAACATCCATTACCCTTCAATCACTACTTGCTAAACCCGTAGATTTGGTCAGTGCCCCACTTAAAACATTAGGTGGGAGGCGATTTGAGAATCAACAAACAAGGATAAAAATCAAACCAATCTTATCCAAATGTTAATAACATAACATAATAGTGCATTTAAATCAATCACACCGTGATTATCAAATAAGGAAAACTTGAACTTAAAGAGATAAATAAAAACCAAAATAAGCTCTCACCATTTCTTACAGATGCAGTCTTAACGAAAATGGCGAGATGTGCTTGGTAAATGGTCTTCGGCTATTTTGGTTAAAATCATAATATTACGAAAGAAGGAGGCTGCTGCACTCTGATCTTTCAGATAAAAGGATGTAAAAGAAGATTCAGATTTCCATCCTGCAACCTGCATGACTTCATCTAAATACGAACCAGCAAAAAGCGCAAAAGAAGGAAGGGCACGAGACCTTGGCCTGAACACCACTCTCCAAAAATTTTAAGTCGAAACTTGTAAACTCTGCAGGGCGACTCTCTTCTGGAAGAATCGATAATAACTGGAGATCTTGAAGAAACTTTATTCTCGTAGACTTTAGTTTCGATATTCTCCAAACACACAGACTGAAGATTTCTGGTTTTGGATAAAGACAAAGACCTCTTACTCGAGACAGAAGATCCTGCAAGAATGGAAGAAGACGAGGGAAGTCTACCAGGAGATCTAGAACGTCTACAAACCAAATCCTCTTTGGCCAAAAAGGAGCTATTAAAAGAATCTCGCAGATTTGTTCTTTGACCTTCTTCAACACTAACGGAATCAAAATCGTTGGAGGGAACACATAGACGAACATTCCTGTCCAGGACTGAGACTGGGCATCCACCGCCAGGGCTTGACTGTCTGGAAAAGGAGACATGTAAGAGGAGATCTGAGCATTAAGAGATGTCGCAGAGATCTACCAAAGGACAATCCATAAGACTGAAAATCGCTTTGACAACCGACCCCTTTAACTACCACTCTGTGTGGGCGAATTTGCTGGGACGTGACAGTTGGTCCGCAAGAAAAATCAGACTGCCTGGGACATGAGAAGACACTAGAAGAATCTGATTCTTGCGACACCATAAGAGAAGGTTCCACACTTATTGACAAAGGACCTTGTACCCCCGTGCCTGTTGATATAAGAGACCACTGTCGAATTATCTGACCGAATCGAGACTTTGAGACCTATCACAAGATCTGACCATGAAAGGAGAGCCTTCTTGAGAGCACACAATTCCAGAATGTTGATATGAGCTGTCGACTCCTCCAGAGACCAAAGACCGGAAACCGACAGGGAGTCCCTGACTGCTCCCCATCCCTCCTGAGAAGCGTCTGTGAAGATAATCACCTGAGGGGGGGGGGGCTTTACCAGTGGAACACCCATCAGAAGCGATCACTCAGCAATAATTGTGCAAGCCTATACACAGGCCATTTTTGAAAGTCTGCTTAGCCAGTGTCTATTTGCAGGCAAAGAGAACATTTTTTGAAAATTTACTATTGGAATGACTCGCTTGTTAATACTTTGAAACCAGTCAAATTAGTTTCAAAGTATTCATTAGAATAGTCTTAGTTAAATTGTAAATTTATTAAAGACACACAAAGTGACAGACTTTTTGAGTTTCATGACAGATGTATAATACTAATAACAAGAGGCCCAAGGGGCCTGTGTCGCTCACTTGGAACATTTACAACTCAACTAATCTTTATGGAGTTTTACATCAATCAGTGCCACTTCCAATGACTTTCAGTCAAATGGTTGATTTTGCAAAGGTGCTTTTGAACAATATTTAAGCAAAAATAGAAGACATCAGTACTAACAACAGAAATTGATGACATGCAGTCAAACTTGTATTAAGACACCACTCAAGTGAGAATCAGAAGACAGCCTCTTATGGTAACTGGTTTCCTAACCCTTTAATGGTCATGATTTTTCAGTAAAACAAAACTTTCAGGTTATGTCTATTTGCAGGCCAAGATATGGAGCATTTTGAAAATGTATCACTGGAATGACTGGCTCGATTATCGAGCCAGTCATTCCAGTGGTAAATTTTCAAAAATACTCATGCTGGCCTGCAAATCGACATTCCTCAAGGCCACTGCAGAGGCAGGTTTTCTCTGGTTTGACCATTAAAGGGCTAATAAAGTTTCAAATACATTGCTTAATTGCATTTAGCAAATGAAGAAAATAGTCTGTAAGGCAGGTGGTCTCTTAACCCTTTCACCCATAAATCCCGGAAAAAGTATGTTCTTTATGATATAAAACTTATTTTGTTGAATATTTTGAAATTAATTTTACGCGAAGCCGTTGTGCCTTAGGCAATATTGGCTTTCTTTAAGAAGGGTTAATACAGATGGTCTTTATAGCAGGTTCAACTGAGTATATTCCAAACCATCCTTTTAACACGTGTACATCTTGCTGAATGGCCAAGTTCGCGATGCTGCAGTTTATTTAAAAAATAATTTGACTGAGTCATGGCTGACTTAGGCAGCAGCAACTTTCAATGAATCAAATACATTTCAAAATATTTTAACAGTATAGGTATCAGAGTACACAATACATATCTTAAATATTTAGGCAGCAGTTGCAGGGAAAAGGTTAACCTGTTAATTTAGTTTTTATCTATTATGGTAATAAAAGCTGTCATATGTCAATGGATGGTGGAAATAAAACTCCAATTGCACATTAATTAACCATTTAACCATTGAATTTAAGAAAAGTTCAATTTTCTCATAGAAAATGTCTATTTGCAGACCAAGACTATTTTTGAAAATTTACCACTGGAATGACTGGCTCGTTAAAAAGAGTCCGTCATTCCAATGGTAAAATTTTCAAAAATAGTCTTCATTTGGTCTGCAAATGGACATTTCTCAAGACCACTGCCGAAGCCGTTTTTGGCTGATATGATGGCTAAAGGGTTAACCATTTTCCTAACCTAGCAAAATAGGTAAGATATTGTGTCCTCTGATATCATAGCCAGGTGAGCTAATAATAATAAATTGATAAGAAGCGAATCTTATTAATGCATTTAACTGGAAATAATGCGCTAAGCTGTTACTTAACAGTTGTTGTGTAAGCTGTTGCTGTCAATTGTATAACAGCAACAGCACTGTCTATGACAGCAATGGTCTTCAGCAATGGTGTTTACAAACTGTACACCAGCCTTTCTAATACTGGCTTTGTAACAATTTATCTCTAGACATTGGTGTGACAAGGGTTGAATAGTCATGCTGAAAACTGTTGCTGCACTTGACAGTAACACACATCATCAGCAAAACCATTTTCAAAATGTCTGTCACCATGCTACATGCTGTCCAACAAAACTTGTGAATAACGCAATACTCAACTAAATTCATTGCTAGAATTAATTGGCTTTAACCCTTTAACCCTCAAATTTATTCAAGACAATTTAAATTTTCTCAAAGAAAATGTCCACTTGCAGACCAAGAGAAGACTATTTTTGAAAATTTATCACTGGAATGACTGGCTCCATTATCTTTTCTTTTAGTCGGCAAATGGACATTTCTCACGACCACTGCAGAAGCCGTTTTTGGCTGATATGAGTGTTAAAGGGTTAATGATGAATTAATTAAATAAATCTTTTAGAATCAGTATGTGAATATGGTACACTTCATCAGCTCACTACCTCACAGGGTATTAATTTCATTTCAATCCTGAGAATTAGAGTTGTGGTTTTAAATTACAAGATTAAATGTTTTCCTATGCTGGCTAAATATCTAAGATAACAATACATATGCTGACATATATGACTTTGAATATTTTGATATTTATTTGACAGAAAGTTGTTGCATTCTAAGGCAGCAATGACTTTCAGTCAAATTATTATTTTGAACTAGTGAACAACTGCTGCTAAGTGAGTTTGGTCACTCTGTCAAATGATTACAAGGGTTTTAGAATGCAGTTCAACATGCTATAAAGACCACCTGTACTAAATGCCAATTTTACTACATGCCGCCAATCCGTTTATCTGATAGATTCAGAAATGGCATGGTTGAAATCAGTATACTCATAACCCTGTACTAACCAAATTTTTGCTTCAAGATCCATCAAACAAAAAAATCCAATATGGCCGCCGAACATGCTGTATTTTGATTGGCCCACTGCGGCCAAGTTTTTTTAACGGATCAACTTCCCTTGAATAAACTTTAATGCCCCTTAATCCCTAATTAGATCTGCCAAATTTTTATCCCTTCAGCGGTTCTGGAGCTGTTTTGGCTAAAACTAGGTCAACCAAAATGGCCGCCGAACCATTTGACCAATCAAGTTCCCTTGAACAAACTTGGTTCAGCTCTTGCCCTAGATCATATTTCATGGGGTTTGTTTCAATCCACCTAGCGGTTTCGGAGAAGATTTTTAAAGACGTTTAAAAAAATTGGCCAAAAATCAAAATTGGCGGATCGGCTTCGTTTGAACAAATTTGAATCTCTACAACCTAAGGATGCTTCCTGCCAAATATAATTGAAATCGTCCCATAAGTTCTCGAAAAGTAGACATTTTAGATTTCCCATTGCTTTAGTATGGGAGCTTTTGGCGGGAAAATCATCCAAGATGGCCACCAAACCGTTTATCCAACAGCTTTGAAAATTGCAAATTTGTGATCAGAATACCCAAAAAACCTATATAAAACCAATTTCAGCCTCAAAATCCATCAAATAAAAAAATCCAATATGCCCACCAAACATGCTGTATTTTGATTGGCCGACTGCACCATGTTTTTTGACGGATGAACTTCCCTTGAACAAACTTTAATGGCCTTTAGTCCCTAATCATATCTGCCCAATCTTGGCCTGATCCCTTCAGCGGTTCTGGAGAAGAAGTCGTTTTCGCTAAAACTAGCTCAACCAAAATGGCCGCTGAACCATTTGGCCAATCAAGTTCCCTTGAACAAACTTGGTTCAGCTCTTGCCCTAGATCATATTTCATAGGATTTGCTTCAATCCACAAAGCGGTTTCGGAGAAGAAGATTGTTAAAGACATTTCCTAAAATCGGCCGAAATCCAAATTGGCCACCGGCCAAATTGGCCGATCGGCTTCGTTTGAACAAACTTGGATCCCTATGTCCTAAGGATACTTCCTGCCAAAGATAACTTATATCGGCCTAGTGGTTCTTGAGAAGAAGTCGTTTAAAGGAAAAAGTTGACGGATGGACAGACAGACGGACGGACGCACGCCGGACTGACGACGGACGGTCGCCATGGGATAAGCTCACTTGGCCATTCTGGCCAGGTGAGCTAATAATATGTGACATGACCTACATGTGACTGAATGGACTGTTCCAGTGTTAGCTATGCCCTGGCCATCGCTAGCTTATCTCCAGCAACACCTCGCTCATGTTGGGATCGATTGATCCCTGAACTCCCTGACTATCAATTTCCAGAAAACTATAAATGTAAGCTGTTGAATATTTTGAAACTAAGTTGACTGGATGTTGTTGCTGCCTATAGCAGCAACAGTGCCTTGTCAAATTAGTTTCAAAATATTCAACCGCATGTTTATTAAATAGCAAAGACACAATCCGTACAACAACGCTTAGTCCATCATCAATTAAGCGTTTGTGACAAACTTATCTACGTCATTCATGACATCATTGATTATGACATCATCTTTCACGTCAACGTCACGTGATTGATTATGTCAGACATCATATGATTCAGCAGCCATACAGTTAAAGAGTTAGGCCTGTTTTATAAGTCATGAACTTTATGTCTCGACTGTAGCACGGTGTTGACTATTGATAATTTTGATTTAGAAGTAAAATTTTGTCGTGCCATGCCAATCTATTATTAAAACAAGATGCCCAAGGGGCCTGTGTCGCTCACCTGGAGCACTCAAGTGGGTGGTGTAATAGTCTTTTTCCACTGGTTTCGGAGTAGATTTTTAAAAACGTTTCCAAAAATCAGTCGAAATCCAAGATGCCCACCCACAGAATTGGCTGATCAGGTTCATTTGAACAAATTTGGATCCCTATGCCCTAAGGATGCCTCCTGCCAAATATAATTGAAATTGGCCTAGTAGTTCTCGAGAAGACATTTAAAATTTCCCACTGCTTTAGTATGGGAGGCTTTGGCAGAAAAATAATCCAAAATGGCCACCAAACTGTTTATCCTACTGTTTCTAAAATGGCAAATTTGAGCTCAGAATACGCAAAAATATATATATAAAATCAATTTCGGCCTCAAAATCCATCAAATGAAAAAATCCAATATGGTCGTCAAACACGCTACATTTTGATTGTTCCACTGCGGCCATGTTTTTTATGTAGCTCCTTCACTTGAACAAACTTTAATTGCACTCACGAGCCTAATCATATCTCCCAGATTTCGGCCCAGTCAAAACATAAGTTATCCAAGATGGCCGCCAAACCGTTTGGCCAATCAGGTTCCCTTGAACAAACTTGGTGCAGTTCTTTCCCTAGATGATATTTCATGCGTTTTGAATTGAACCCCCAAGCGGTTTTGTAGATTTTAAAAGACATATCTAAAAATCGACCAAAATCCAAGATGGTGCGAGAAGAATACATGTTAAATTTCCCATCGACCTCAAAATCCATCAAATAAAAAATCCAATATGCCCACCAAACACGCTACATTTTGTTTGGCCCATGGCTGCCATGTTTTCTGATGGATCACCTTCCTTTTGAACAAAGTTTAATGGCCCTTAGTGTCTAATCTTATCTCCCCAATTTCGGCCTGATCACTTCAGCGGTTCTGGAGAAGTAATTTTCAGGAAAACTAGGTCATCCAAGATGGCCGCCAAACCATTCAGCGAATCCAGTCCTCTTGAACAAACTTGGCTTACCTCTTGTCCTAGATGATGTTTCATTAATTTTGAACCGATTCCACAAGCGGTTTCGGAGAAGATTTTTAAAGATGTTTTCTAAAATCGGCCAAAATCGTCTTCACTTGAACAAACTTAGATTCCTATATGCCTTAATGATGCTTATTGCCAAACATAATTGAAATCGGCCAAGCGGTTCTTGAGAAGAAGTCGTTTAAAGGAAAAGTTGATGGACGACGAAGGGTCGCCATGGCATAAGCTCACTTGGCCTTTCAGGCCAGGTAAGCAAAAAACCACAGTAGTGTGATTGCGAGTGTATTCAGAGAGCGAGAGCAAGGGCAATAGTTACCGAATGGTGGCCCAGAGTTGGCCCAAAGTTGGCATGCAGTAAAAATATGCATCTGTTTGGAATTTATTTAATTTTTCCATATATATATATTTTTTATTACATTCTGAACTTTAGTTCACTTTTTATTTGTGTTTATCCCAAACTGACATAAATCCCATACAAATGCATATTCCCCGCATCTCTGGGCCACCATACATTAACTATCGCCCTAGCCCAAGATTTTCGTAATTTGCTCAGTTCAATCTGTAAACAATAGGCCCAAATGAACCATTTGCATATAAAATAGATATGCTCGATAATTTTTGGGAAATCCAAGATGGCCACCCAAGGAATTGACCAATTAAAATTGTGAATAGAAGTTCTAGAGTCTACCATGATAGGGTCGCTTTAGCCAAGTTTAGTTGAAATATGTCAAGCAGCTTAGGTGGAGTAGGAAAAAAAATGTTCACTCAAAATTCTGAATAGATGTTCCTATCTAAGCCTACCACCATAGAATCCATACAGTCAAACTTGGGTGAAATATGTCAAGCAGCTAATGAGGAGTAGCAATTTTACAATTTCCGGTACATTTTTCAGAAAATATAAGATTTTGCCCAAAAAACTGATCAATCAAAATTCTGAATGGAAGTTCTAGAACCTATGGCAATAGGATCATTTCAGCCAAATTTGGTTAAAAGCGGCCAAGATGGTAAGGAGAAGAGGCAATTTGACAATTTCCAGTGCATTTAAAATAAAATCTCAGATTTCACACCAAAAAATTGACGAATCAAATTCTGAACGGATGTTCTAGAGTCCATCACCACAGGATCCTTTCAATTAAATTTGTTTGAAATCACTCATAATGGTAAGAAGAAGCAATTTGACAATTTATGAATCAACATTCCGAATGGAGGATTTGGAGCCTACAACCATAGGGTACTTCAAACCAAATTTGGTTGAAATCGGCCAACCGGTTGAGAAGTGTTTTAAAGAAAAAGTTGACGGATGGATGACGGACAACAGATGATGGATGGACGGCGGATGGTTGCCACGACATACGCTCACTTGGCCAGGTGAGCGAAAAATGCTTAAATTGATTAAAATTGTATACTTTCAGAGTCTTAAATTGTGTACCTCAATGTAACGAAACGAAATAAATCTTATCATATGATAATTTCATAACGTATAAATTAATACAATTTTTTTAAACTGTAAGACTGAATTAGACGCATATTTTGTAAATAATTCGACTGGAAGTTGTTGCTGCTTTAGCCAGCACTAGCTGTCAGTCAAATCAGTTTTAAAATATTTAGCAGAATACTCCCTCATAGATAATCTCTTTGGTCTGTAA
This sequence comes from Chaetoderma sp. LZ-2023a, assembly GCA_034401795.1. Taxonomy (NCBI): domain Eukaryota; kingdom Metazoa; phylum Mollusca; class Caudofoveata; order Chaetodermatida; family Chaetodermatidae; genus Chaetoderma; species Chaetoderma sp. LZ-2023a. Next base: position 48,726,240 of record CM067359.1, read on the forward strand.
CTTTTAAATTGTTAAGGAACAGTTGCGTACATATGGGGATGGGGTGGGGCAGATTTCTTCAGCTGAGAAATTTTATTGGAAATGTTTTATGGAAAGACTTATTTCCACAGATTATTTCCTAAAAAAGAATTATCACTCTGACTGCAAGAAATAGCTTCTCAGAACGTCTGGTTTTCAAATTTTTCCTAAAGATACTTATTTCCCTAAAACTTTAGCCAAAATGGGGACACTTTCCACTGCTTGATTCTCTGGCTGGAAAAATCCTTAGAATAGAAGCTAGGCCCCATTAACCTCACCCCACCCACTTCACCTTTGCCCCTCCACCCACCCAAACCCCTTGACAAATGTCATGTATGCCCTTGTACCGGTACAGAAAATAACAAATGTTATATTTTTGACAAGATTGTTAATAGCATCTTGTTCTATGCATCTTCCCTGTTCGAGTACTAAATTGAAAACGAAGAGTGTGCGTGCATGTGATGGACGAACGAATGAATGAATTTTATTTTCGGACCATTGCCCAATCAGATATCAAGACTAACACTGATATGTCATTCTGTGCTGGTACGGCACATGAAAAGTGTGTGATGTGTGATGTCACATGATATGTGTGACATCACACTATTGATGTAATATATAGGTGAGGGGATTGAAATTGAAGAAGTTAAATAGGTCATACACACACACACACACACACACACACACACACACACACACACACACACACACACACACACACACACACACACACTCCCCCCCCCCCTCATTAGTTCGGTACACATCTTCATTCACATGGTCAATTTGACCGCTAGGGATGTTGGTATATGATTAATGCAGACAATTTAGTGTTCTGAGATTTTCTCCTCTAGAAAACCCCATTTAAAACTCGTTAGGATAGGGCACACTACATATCCGCGCGTTATATTATTGTGGCGCCTTTATACATCTCAATCTGTGTGTTCATTTCAACAATGACCCCAAAAAAATCAGGGGTGACTCTCTGTGGACTACGATGACATTAATTCGTTACTGACCGCCAGGTAGTCAAGATGCCGCATATGACTACGTAATTTCGGAACCTGAATTCGCCTTGTTGATCGGTGTGATCCGGATATATAGGCCGATAGCATGACTGCTACTGTACATATTTTCAAACTTTGAACTGTCACCATCTTGCTGTATCCGTCAGTTATCCAATCGGAAGATGAAATCCGGTCTAGAGGAGCATCGTTGAGCATTGGTCTTGGTGACGCTTTAATGGTCGAATCGGGCATAAGACATTCATGAAGCCAGTCCCGATCAGCGGGAATCTTGTTAATGGTGGCCTAGGTCCTTGTTACATCAAGAGTTCGTGGAACTATATTAATCATGGCACCGAGTCATCGTGGAACAGTGGTCCAATGACTGAAATTGACTGACTCATTGCATCTCCTGGAAAATCATCATGAATTCGTCAACACGAAGGTACCTTAAATTTGAATGTTAAAGCACTACTTACCGGCCGGTATTCATAACGTGTGCTACTTCTGCCCTATTAGGATTACATTAAATTATTGATAGGATTGCCTGATTGATTAACTTGGTTAAACCATGGGTCCATTAAATAGACTTCTGGTTGAACTAATTAATCAATTAGCCAATCAATAAAAATCTCAGAACCAGATATTAGTATTAATGAAATATGTCATCTAATCAACCTACTTATTACCATACCACTCTGATTGTATTGTCTATTATTTGATTAATCATCCATGTCATATATGATATCACGCCAGCGTTTTGCTATCTATTATGTTTGATGCGCGCATGCGATTATAAATGTTTGAATATCAGCTCAATGACTGCCTTTCAAAATTATACTTAACCCCATTACTGAGTCTTCCTGACTTGAGCAGTTTCAGGTGTGAGTCAAACTCTTCTCTCACCATTTGTTGTACGAATTGATTGACGTATATCTGTCAATAATAATGTCATGGTTTTAACCTCCAACATAGGATGAGGGTATGACATTCAAATTGTCAGAGATCTGTCAAACAGTTTCAAAACTGCTGGTGTTAGGCGGGTCCAGACTTTACACACTTGCTATTTAAGATCATAGAGGGACCTGGTCGTAAGTGCGTATGCTTTACTAGGCTTTCTCTTATCTAATAGAGATCTTTGGTCTTGGTAAATTGTTGCCAAAGCAAACCAGTCATCTCTGATTCTTGACCAAAATTAAATCTTGATATTCTCGGTGTCAAAGGGTTAAAATTTGGTCAGGCGTCAGAAACATGCTTAGTCTCTGTAGTAGGGCCTAAGTTACATAGTGCCATACCAGAGATCATCTTTTACTGGTCAAGGTAACCATATATCCTGCTATATCTGTATGTCTGAATCCGTTCAAGTTCATCAATCCAGACCCATCGTACACTCCATCAAAGCCGCTCATAAGTCCATCCACTCAATTTTGTTCAATAGCTCAGTCTACTGGAATATCAACCCTGTCTAACACTGAATCAACGAGAATATCACCGAGCCATTTGGGTGTCATGTAGGTTGAATCTTCACATTTAATTGCCAACTTTATAATTGATCAGTGTCAAATTTGGTATTTATTGTTGACAATCATTTTGAGTTTCAGTTGGTCAGATAATCAACTTATATATTAACTCCAATATTGCAGGGTTTTGTTGGATATTTGACCCCTAGTTTTCGCCTTGATTGCAAACTTTATCATTCTAGGTCATGACCTAAGTTGACCCCAGGTCATAAACTAATCTTTCTCGCCTAGAGATTCCAGCTTACCCTGAGAAGTGCAACATATAAATCAGTCATGCTTCAGTCTAGTAATGCATTAGCTCCACTCGAAAGCTCAAAAGTATGACAGTTTTCACACCATGCCAGAAAAGTTGATTTATATGTCAAACTTTTGTTGCTCTAGTTAGGACTATGTCATTTTCAGGTAAATTTAGCGTGCACATGAGAAGTTTGACTTATAAATCAGGCCTTAGAGTATTAACCATTGGCCAAATTAACCCTTTAGTGGTAAAATTTTCTCAAGAAAATTTAAATATTTGCTAATTGACTGTCCACTGATGTCCAGAGAATACAATTTTTTTAAATTTATCACTGGAATGACTGGCTCGAGCCAGTCATTCCAGTGATAAACTTTCAAAAATTATATTCTCTTGGTCCGTAAATGGACATTCCACAAGACGATAAGAGAGATGGTCTTGGCCGCTATGACCATTAAAGCATCTTAAAGGTTATTAACCCTTTAACCCTTACCACTCTGATGTCAAAATTTTAAAATTTAAAATTAAAGTAAAAGATGAACAGGTGTTTATTTTTCTAAAAATCTGGTGGAAGATGGCGCTGTCGTAGACAGCAACGTCTTCCACCAAAATTGTTGAAAAATGTACACCAGTTTCTTTGCTGTTGACACCGCAAAAAATAAGAATATTGACATCAGAGTGGTAAGGGTTAACACTCAAGCTGGCCAATAACACCTTCTGCAGTGGTCATTGAGAAAGATGACCAAGAAGCCAAGTTTTGAAAATTTATGACTGGAATGATAACCGAGCCAGTCATAATAGTGTTTAATATTTAAAAAATAATCTTATATTGTTATGCAAATTGATATTTTTTATTAGAAATTTGAAATTTTCATGAACAAATTTGAAGGGTTAAATGGTTAAAATTAAGCGTTATATACTAACTGTCCAATGTACTGTCACTCAATCACACATGCGATTCTTATATAAGAAGTATACTCTATATTGCTGACTAAGACACCAACACCATTCCACCATATCATCATTATTTTGGGCATACCAGCATCGACTCTCGTCTGTTCCCTCTTCACAGGAGATATTTTAACCCTTTTAAGTTCATGGCGGCCAAACCAACCTCTGCGGTGGTCTTGAGGATTGTCCATTTGCAGGCCAAGAGAAGACTATTTTTGAAAATTTACCGCTGGAATGCCTGGCTCGATAACCGAGCCAGTCATTCCAGTAGTAAATTTTAAGATATCTATATATAGTCCTCTCTTGGCCTGCAAATAGACATTCAACAAGCAAATATTTTGATTTTCTTGACTGAATTTATCCATTAATGGTTCAATGCCATCTCTTAGGAATTATCAGGAAGATAAAAATACAGACATTCTCGGATGATATTTTGGACTTATGAAGACATTTTCCATTTATAATTTGCTAATCGGCAAATATTGGCAGATTCTCGTCATTAGCATCGAAAACAATGTATCAAGTGAAAACGATTAATAATAGATTTCCAAAAAGGTCTCAGTCACCACTTAAGAGGTATGTGTACTTTTATTACTTTATACCAGTGGTATAACTACTATTTTTAACCTGAATTAAAAACTCGGCTAAATAATACATCATCTTTGATATCTACACAAAACCGACAGACACTCACGGCTACCTTCACTATGATTCAGCTCATCCCTCAACCTGCAAGGACTTGTCCCTATACGGACAATTCTTTAGATTGAGACGCATCTTCCCTCTCATAGAAGACTATGACAAGAATAGTATCCTCCTACAAGGCCATTTTGCAGCACGAGGCTACCCCACAGGCATCCTGAACAAATCCAGGGCCTAAGCAAGATCACAAGACAGACAACAAATCCTCCGTCCACCACCAAAAGCAACCGCCAAAACCCATACGCAAAAGCCAATCTTTGTATGTGAGCTCACAAGGACAGGCATTTTCTTGAAGAAAACCATAAAAAGTACTGGCCAATTCTGGAAGCTAGCAACAAATGCAGGATATAACAACAAATGCAGGATAGCTTTTCCAGAAACACCACCATTTGGACACAGGAAGAACAAAACAATCAAAGACATGATTGTCAGGGCCAAACTCCCAACAGAGCACACCCCTGTCGCACACAGAAACCCCCTCATCGCATGCAAAACAAAAAACTGTATCATCTGCCAAAGGATGCAGAAAAACAGATTATTCTCTAGCTCCCACACGGGCCTATCCTACAAGGCCAAAATCATAGGCAACTGTCAAAGAAACATTGTCTACCTACTAACATGTAGCAAATGCAACAAAGAATATGTGGGAGAATCCCTGCACATCATTAAGATCTGAATTGAAGAACACTTGAGATCTATATCAAATCTCCACAAAATTGAGAGATACGACACCCCAGTTGCCAGGCATTTCAACAAACCTGGACACTCAATGAATGGACATGCAGTTCAGAATCATACAGGGTCTCACATCAGACCCCGATGATGAAAACTCCACACCTTGGAAGAGACAAAAGGAACACCATTGGATACACCAGCTCCACACAATGGAGCCCATATACATCAATCTAGCGGGTTAGGGAACACCCTTCACCTGGATCAATACGCTCACCATAGGCGGACACGCCCAGTACGTTGTTATTAAACTAAATAATGCCTCAGACTAGACATTGGAAAATAATTTGACTGAATGTTGTTTCTGCCTCAGTCAGAAAGAACATCCAGTCAAATTGTTTTCAAAATAATAACCAGAATGATAGTAAATATGGAATGGAACTACCGGTAGGCATATAGAATAAAAATATATTCGGCAGATGTTCAGGTCACGATTCAATTACTGGATATATAAAATTTGATATTATTTCATTCAAATGATTAATATGAATGTATATATACAGAATGTATTATGACAATCTATGCTTTTTTCTACATTCTGATGGCAAATGTCAAAAACACTAAACCATTTAATGCCCATGTCGGCCAAAACCTGCAGTGTTCTTGATGTACGTCAATTTATAAGACAATTTAAAACTTTTTTGAAATTTTACAACTGAAATTTCAAGAAATCAAGGGGATTACTCTGGTAATTACAATCTGATTTCAGCCAAATTGCAATCCCAGCCAAAGTCTTATGCAGAGGGATCTATTTCCAAAATTTGAACTGAATCCGTGCAGACTAACTGAGGTAATCGAATGTAAACCAAATATCTTACGATTTTTCAAAAAACCAAGGGGATACTCCAGTGATATAAAAAATACAATCCAAGTCAAGATGTGGTGGGAGGCATTTTTGAAATTTGAACTCAAATCCATGCAGGCTAACTGCCTGTCGATTAAGTCAGGAGGGGGTGGGGGTGGGGGTGGTGCATTGGGGGGGGGGGGTGCTTTAACATTGGCCACATTCACTGGCACAATTAACCCATATCACAACGATGTCAAATAGGTTCTAATCGCTACACATCGTGTCGACATAAGACTTGTTACGTACATTTTGTAAAATAATGCTGCTGAAAGAAAGCTGGTGCTGTTGAAGACAGCGACAACTTTCAGCAGCATTGTTTGAAAAATGAAGACTTCAATACCAGGTAGCAAATAAAAGGAACAGAATTTAGGAATATAACAACTTAGTGTTCAATCAGATAAATATCAAAGTACAGTAGCGATCAGAAGGAACTTAAACGTAACATGTTTCCAAAACAAAATAAAATGTACTTTTGAAATTTGAACATAATTGTATTGGAAGGTATTACTGCCACCTAAAGCAGCAATGTCTTCCAATCCAATTATGTTCAAAACATTCAACAGAACATTTCTTCCTAACTAACATGTTTCTGTTTTTGTTTTCGAAACATGTTGACTTATTTATGAGCTGTACTGGCCTAATTTATTCAAAGATCTTATCCTGTCCAATTTCTCTACGCATAATTAGCTAAATAGCCACACCAGATTTCTATCAAATTTTCTAGCTTTAGGTTATTTTTCTTTCAACTTTCTAAAAAACCTTTAGGGTGCAAGTTTTTTTAATGTAACGGTACTTTGAATTTGTATTTCTAACAACATGATTCTGAGAGTGGGAAGGGAATAACAGAAGACGAGTATTTAGCGGTGAAATGTGTCACATGTGTCACATGTTAAGTCACGTAATAGAGGAGGAATCCAGTTCTGGTTATGCTTCTCCCATTTCCAGCTAAACTCCACCCATTTTGGTGGCTGGGGGTTGGGGTGGGGTGGGTGGGTGGGTGGTGGTTATGCCAACAACAACCTTCAGTCAAATAGTTTTCAAAATATTCAGCAGGTCCAGCGTTATTGCCAATTAAAGTTCTTGTCCGGTGGCTCACTGCAGTCAGACAGCTTTTTACACTTTGAATCTGAATTCCCCAAAACTTCAGATGTTTAATATTTTGAAATCAATTTCACTGGCAGCTGTTGCTATCCATGGCACCAACACAACCCCATGAATTTATTTACACCTTTAATTATCAAGTTGGCCGAAGCCAGGCTCTGTAGAGACTTTGAGGATTGATGTCCATTTGCAGGCCAAGAGAAAACTATTTTCAAAATTTACTACTGGAATGCCTGCTTCGGTAAATGAGTCAGTCATTCCAGTGGTAAAATTACAAATATGAAAGTGAACAAATATTGTTAATTTGACCATTAAAAGACCAAAGGCTAATAGTGACAGCAGCGATATGATTTAGCTTATTACACTTAGAAGGTAACTGCCATTCAGGTCTGACTGATCAATATATATTATGCAGCCGTGAGATAAGATCTCTTTAAATGGATCGTTTCAATCATCATGTATTACTGGTAGTATCCACTATGACACGAAGAAACGCTAGGCTGTATTAGGTGTTTTCATAACTCATGATCACAATCGTTTCCATCAAACAACTGACTTTGTGATTACAATCTGTAGAAATTGAACGTTAAGTCTCTTACCTCTAGCAATGATTGAAATTCGATTTCAAGGAATCGCATATAAGTAAATCATGCTATCCCGACTGCATGAGTGCACTTCGTAGCCAGGGGAACATTTAATTTCCAAAATGACCCCTCTTACAATTGATCCTTCTAAGTTGGTATTTATTTACTGTTATTTAACTGCCTGCTGAATTTCTGCAGACTACACATTCCATGGGGTTTAACTCCGGATATGCAAAATATTTTGAAAACAATTTGCTAAGCCACCAACAACTTTCAGTTAAATTGTTTTCAAAATATTCAGCATGTCCAGAAATTATTCTCTGGTGGCTCACAGTAGTCAGATGGTTAAAAAAAACCATCCCAAAAACATCTGAAAATCTTTTGAAAACTATTTGACTGAATACTGGTGGCGGCTAAGTATATAAGTTATGCACAATCAAAATGGGTATACATTTAACTTGTTCGTGGTGCTCCTCAAAGTTGCTGCAGGAGTACAAGACCATTCTCAAAATATATAGTGACTTTAAGCATTTAACATCACTATCCAGCAGCACAACTGTTAAAATATTATTCAGGTTGCTGGTTGGTCTATAACTCTATATACAATTTGATATTATCTTATAGTCTACGCATTAACATAAAATTATTAACCCATAGACAATTGAAATTTCAAATTTGTAAACTTGTTTCTGCGCGATGACTGATGTTCAGTTTAGAAACAATATTGCTGAAAGCTGTTGTTGTCTAGACAACAACAGCTTTCAGCAATATTGTTTCCAAATCAATCACATCAGTATTCTATCTACTCCTCAACAGTAAATATCAGGTTTTTACATCAATGTGGCATCGGCTAATTTATATAATTATTTTGAAACTCAGGTTTTGATTTATCGTCATTGCCATGGCTTGAAATAATGGATATTTTGGGGAAGTCTTGACATCAAAGTTATTTTCTCCTGGAATCAATCAATATATTTATGTGAATTCTTTGGTAAAATGGACAATTTAAGGTGAGTGATGTACCCGTAATTGCCCTAAATCCATTTGGATTATCGGAACAGCTGTCCATTCATACTTGTGTCAATATGGTACATTCCTGCTAACTACAAGAAAGTTGGTTAACGTAGGTGCGATATCGCCGGTTGTACAATAGCAGGCTGTTTAAGCCAGAGACCTGTCTGTTGGACATGTAAATTCCATTTTGGACAGGTAGTAAAAGTCAGAAATTAATAAGGACAGGTTAAAATTTAAAAGAATTTTACCAATTTAACTAGGAAATTTGAAAAACGTTCTATCTTGGAGAATTATTTAAGTATTAAGACCTATAGTCATTGTCTGTGAACACCCTATTTTCAATTCCTGGCAAACAGCTTGGTACAATATTCAGGTATTATCCTGATCGCATAAGTCATGATTACCATACATACATTTCATCATGTAATTTATATAATATTAACATAAGTTATTTTATTATAAACTTGCAATATTTCGATGGCAACATATTCCCAATTGAGGGATAAATATATCACTCAAGAAATGCTATTTACAGGCATTACATCACAAGAAAATATGTCAACAAGATACTTAAGATGATGTATCGCTCACCAGGAACATTTCAACTAGAAAGGTCATCGCTTTCATGTAGAACACTAAGGTTTGGCCAGAACCACAAGAACAACAAGGATGTGTCCTAACACATTTTGTTAAAATCGGTCCAGTTGAGGTGATAGTTTCAATTGCCCATTGCATTACTATGGGAGTTTTTGCTGGTAAAAAAATCTGAGATGGCCACCAATCCATTATTTCCGACATGTTTGAAAGTGACACATTTGAAATCAGCATATCCAAAAACCTAAAATCAAATTCAGCTTCAAAATCCATTAAATAAAAAAAATAATATGGCCAACAAACATGCTACATTTTGATTGGTCCACTGTGGCCATGCCTTTTATGTATTAACTTCCAATCTTTGAACAAAGCTTAATGGCCCTTAATGCCTAATCATATTTCCCAAGTTTCAGACCGATTCATTCGATCCTAGAGAAGTCGTTTTAGCTAAAACTATATCATCCAAGATGGCCACCGAAGCATTTGGCCAATTAAATTCCCTAGAAAAAAACTCAGTTTCGGAGAAGACTTCAAAGACATTTCAACGAATCTGCCAAAATACAAGATGTCTGCAGGCCAAATTGGCAGATCAGCTTCCTTTGAACAAACTTGGATCTTTATGCCCTTAAAGGATGCTTCCTGCCAAATATAATTGAAATCGGTTCTCAAGAAGACATTTTATATTTCCTATTGCTTTAGTATAGCAGTCTTTGGCGAGAAAAAGATCCAAGATGGCCGCCCAACTGTTTGGACTGTTTTTCGAAAGTGGAAATTTGAAATCAGCATACCTAAAAAAACTAGGTAAAACCAATTTTGGCTTCAAAACCCATCAAATAAAATAATTCAATATGGTCGCCAAATGCACCACATTTTGATTGGTCCATGGTAGCCATGCTTTTTACATGGCCCTAAGTCCCTAATCATATCTTCAAAATGTTGTCCTGATCAGTTCAACGGTTTTGGAAGCGAATTCGCTTTTGCGAAAACTAGGCCATCTAAGATGGCAGCCGAACAATGTGGCCAATCAAGTTCCCTTGAACAAACTTGGTTCAGCTATTTGCCCTAGATGATATTACATGAGTTTTGAATCAATCCTCCAAGTCAGGCTTCGGAGAAGATTTTTAAAGCTGTTTCTAAAAATTGGCTAAAATCCAGAATTGCCACCAGCCAAATTGACCGATCCGCTTTCTTTTAACAAACTTACATCTCTATCCCTTAAAGGATGCTTCCTTTCAAATATAATTGAAATCGGGCCAATGGCTCTCAAGAAGGCATTTGAAATTTTCCATTGCTTTTGTATGGGAGTTTTTGGCGGGAAAAAGATCCAAGATGACCACCAATACTGTTTATCTGACAGTTTTGAAAGTGGAAGTTTGAACTCCGAAAGCACAAAACATATATAAAACCAATTTCGGCTTCAAAATTCATCAAATGAAAAAATTGAATATGGCCGCTAACCAAGCAAAATTTTGATTAGTCCATGGATGTCATGTTTTAGGACGTATCAACTTCCCTTGAACAAACTTTAATGGTCCTTAGTCCCTAATCATATCTACCAAATTTCGGCCCGATCCGTTAAGACGTTCTGCAGATGTAATTGTCACGAAAACTAGGCCATCCAAGGCAGTCGCCAAACCATTTGGCCAATCAAGTTCCCTTGAATAAACTTGGTTACGCTCTTGCCCTAGATGATATTTCAGGAGTTTTGAATTGATCTCCCAAGCGGTTTCAGAAAAGATTTTCAAAGGGCTTTCTAAGAATCGGCCCAAATCCTAGATGGTCGCCGGCCAAATTCGCTAATTGGCTTCATTTGAACAAACTTGGATCTCCATGCCCTAAGGATGCTTCCTGCCAAATATAATTGAAATCCACCCAGTGGTGCTTGAGAAGTGGTTTACAGGCAAAGTTGATGGACAGATGACACATGAGATGGATGCTCGCTACGGCATAAGCTCACATGGCCTTTGAGGCTGAATACTCTTGTATCTCGTACTAGATGGCCATGACAAATTTGTAAACTTAAAAAAAGCCAGAGGAATGAGTTACACTTTTAAGGTAGGGATAGAAATAATGAACATAGACAGTGACAACACACAATTATGACATCTGCTAACCAATTTTGAAATTTTTTTTTGACGATCCAAAGCTCTCGTCATTGCTCCATGAGCCAACAAGAACTCTTTCAGGTGTTAACCCTTTAATCCTCAAATTTATTCAAGAAAATTTAAATTTTCTCTTGAAAATGTCCATTTGCAGATGAAGAGAAGACTGTTTTCTAAAATTTTACCACTGGAATGACTGGCTCGGTTATCGAGCCAGTCATTCCAGTGGTAAATTTTCAAAAATAGTCTTCTTTTGGTCTGCAAATGGACATTTGCCAAGACCACTGCAGAAGGCGTTTTTAGCTGATATGAGGGTTACACGGTTAAATAAATAACTTTCTCCCAGTAATACTTTTAAGAAATGAGAATGAAAATGGGTACGTTACTTGATCAGGCCAATGCTTACATTCCTTGCAGCAAAATAAGTGGAGTGCATTTGACCTTATGACCCTGGATGAAAGGAAAGACATTTCTCATGAGCATACACAGTATTATAAGCACTTATTTTATCACATTAGCTCCGTGAAGCCATTCAAGCTCTACAACACGATTAAAATATTTAAATAAAATAACAAAGACACACCTGTTGCACAAAACTTTAATCTTCCAAACCACGGACCCACAGATGTCATTCACAGAATTATTGAGGCGTTACTTCATGATCCTGATAGCGCGGAAGCCACTGCTTTCCGCAAGGACCGTGAAAAATTCTGGATCCATCAGCTGCATTGTATGTATCCTGTAGGCATCAATCCCGCTGATTGGTAACCTTCTCTACCTACCATACTTTCGTGTCTATATTGCACACTAATAGATAACACGCAGGGCAAAATTTGACAAAATATAAGCCAAAAAAGCCTTATACAGGTATATAACACGCAGTCATAGTTCAGAAAGATTGCAAAACATTTTTCCGACGAACGAAAATTGGTCCCATAAAACACTCATTAATAACCGCGGCTTCTAATAGGACAAGGGCTGTAAATTCTTTAAATCGAAACCTCACAGAAAGGGTGGCGACTTCTATTAGGTATATTTCAAGAAAAAAATTGGGGGAAAAATGATACAAAAAAATGTACACAAAATTAGAACATTTAAGATTTTTCACGCTAGAAATTCTTACCATCTTACCTATACTTAATGTATACCTTATATCCATCATCGCAGGAGTGAAATTATTAATTGGGACCGCCTAAATATTGCGTATATTTTAATAACCATTGTTTATTTCATCAAAATTACTCCAGTTTGATATAAAATAGCGTCGCAAAAAATAGAAATCATGTGATGTATTAGGCTATGGGACGAGTTTAGGTTGTTACCCGAGTAGCATGACGAGGCTAATAGTAGTACCAGGTTAGAGACCTGCGCAATCCACAAATAGGAGGGGAGCATCAAGTAGCTACAAGAGTGACGGCATAAACTCGTCCTATAGCTGATTAATACGGTGATTAATACTTGGTAGAATGTAATGTAACCAAGTCGGCCGGGACAAAATCGCCCATGTGAACACAAATTTCGCCAGTAAATATATTGCTGAATACATTTACTGATTAGGTAATAGTGAATTTATTGCTCAAATTGTTTTAAAAACATTATCTTCTGTATATATTTATTATTAATTTGCGACATTGGCATTTGCGACGTCGCAAAATCTGTTTATTTGGGAGGTCTCCTTCTAGTCCAAATAAAGTTCAGTGGAATGCCTCCAATCACAAGAGCTTTAATTTGGTCATCCAACTTAAGAAGTGATCTAACTTCATTTTATTTCTTACGTTGTTTTGGGTCATCTTATGTTGGTTTACTATATATAATATATATAATACATGTACAATTGACTTGTCAGTTTGAGTTTTATTTCACCATTTAAGAATCATACACATATGATTCACAAATATTACATAGGTTTCCCTTTGATATATTGCATTTTTTGGCTTAATTGTACATCAGGGCGGCCGTTCTGACCCAAAATTCTGAGCCCAAAATGTGATAAAAGTTTATACTAATGCATAATACACACCCCCCTTCTAGCCTGGAGCAAAATGAGCAAAAAATTGCGTAATATATACATGAAAGTATGGTATGGTAGTTAAACATTTGAAATATTTAAATCCGTTAGAAAATGATAATATTTTATAGATTTGCCTGAAGGAAGTCTGACAGGTAATGACAAATTCGTTATGATACATGGTATATTCTGCTAGGTGTTTTACGATCAGATCTGAATACGATATAAATCAAATGATCCCTACTCCCACACCACAAAGGCAGCCATCTCTTAGAGTGAGACGCTGCCAATCCCAATGGTTTGGATAGATGAATGGATGCATGGACAGACGAAAGGGGATAATGATTATACATAACAAGTGGCCCAAGGGCCTGTGATGCTCACCTGGACCATTTGCATTTAAATAGACATGAAAGATAAGTTTTGAAAAATCTAAGATGGCCAACAAAGAAATTGACCAATCAGAATTTCTGTTTGATATCTTGAAGTCTACTGGCATAGGATCATTCCACCCAAGTTTCCTTGAAACGGGGACATTAATTTAAGAAATAGCGTTTTAAATGGTTTTCAAGTTAAAAAAAAATCCAAGATGGCTGCCAAAATATCGACCAACCAAAATTCTGAATAGATGTTCTAGAGCCTACCAATATAGAATCGTTCCAGCCACATTTGGATCAAATTTACCAATCCGGTAAATTTTTCATAAAATCTATGATTTTCAACCCAAAACGTGACCTGAAATCCTGGAATATGTCGTCTGCCAAACTCAGCATGGTTAAGATGCTCACAAAGAACAAGATACGATGGCTGTATTCGACTGGGACTTTTCCGTAAAGCAAATTTACTCGCGAAGTTGCCAAAATGTGCTCTACGCAAATGTACCAGTCAAATACAAAAAACCTAGCAGTAGTGAAAGTGCAGAAACAGACAAAATCGCCTAAACCTTGAAAATAAAACCCACCTTTCAGCTCCGTTTTTAGATATAGTAAAAGATGAATAATAGTAGAATTGACCTAATGCATTTTCAAATTTTGCATCACGTGACATACGAAACATGCCACACGTTTTGGCTCCGGTTTGTTTCGTGCTCTATTTCTTTCCTGGAAATACTAGTCGAATAAAAAATATACTCTATGGAGCCAATATACTCTAACTTTTCACCCAGTCGAATACAGCCATTGTCCAGAGAATGTTGAACAAAAGTGATTGAAGATAAAAGATGTTTACACTCATTTCAGCCACAGAAAACACAGTAATCATCATCATCATCATCATCATTTTGAAACAAATTTGACTGGGAGTTCCAGTTAAATTAGTTTAAAAATATTCAACAGCGTTCCTGGATAGGCGTCGTAAAATCGAGACAGTGAAATTTAAAACATTAACCTGTACCACTCAACATGCTATCTTTTTATTGTGCCAGTATCAAAGAAACTTGTGTAGATTTTTAACCAATTTTGGTGGATGATGGCAATTGCACCAAATTTGTTCAAAATGAACACCAGTTCACTCTTTTACTTTAATATGATAATTTAAAATTTTGATATCAAAGTGGTAAAGCTAAACCCTTTAACTCTTAGATCAGCCAGAAATGGCTTCTACAGCGGTCTTTAGGAATGTCCATTTGCAGACCAAGAAAAGACCATTTTTGAAAAATTACCACTGGAATGACTGACTCAATTTTAAAACTCTTCTCTTGATCTGCAAATACAAAGTTGAAATTTTCTTGAACAAATTTCAGTGTTAACCCTTTAACACTTATATCAGCCAAAAGTGGCCTCACCCGAAGACTATTTTTTAAAAATTTATCACTGGAATGACTGGCTCGATAACCGAGCCAGTCATTCCAGTGATAAATTTTCAAACATAATCTACTCTTGGTCTGCGAATGGACCTTTTCTACAAGAAAATTTAAATTTTCTTGAACAAATTTGAGTGTTAAAGGGTTATCTCGTACTGATGTCAGATTTTTAATTTTTCAAATTAAATTAAAAGATGAACTGCTGTACCATTTTTCAACAAATTTGAAGACAACAACATCGTCCACCAAAATTGTTGAAAACTGTGCCCCCAATTCTTTCCTATTGGCATGGTAAAAGATAGATTATTGACATATCAGAGTGATAAGGGTTAGAGATAATCAGTGTGTCACAAATTGCTATTCAATATGCAAATAACTTTTATTTTCTTGACCAAATTTTATCATTAAACGGTTAACCAGGAGTGATATGCAACTTAGGCAGCTTTGTCCAGGCAGGCAGGCAGGCTGGCAGACAGACAGACAGACAGACAGCAAGACAGACAGACAGGCAGACAGGCAGACAGGCAGACAGACAGACAGACAGACAGACAGATTGAATTGGCTGACACCTTGGTGAATTAAATGTTCATCGAAAAACTTTAACTGTCTTTGGCTTTCTTGTCATAAAAATAAGCACACTCGAAAAGTATGGAAAAAATATCAAAATTAATTTCATGGAGCAAGGATGCAATCATGGTAAAGATTAAAACTGCTTAAAATGGTCTAAGTCATTGGTGAATTAAATGTAAAAGGCACTGTACATAATGGACCTTTCCAGTTTTAGCTATGCCCCGCCCATTTCTATCTAAATTCCACCCACACTTCGCCGTGCTGGGATTGATCGATCCCCGAATGCCCTAACTATCAATTTCCTGAAAACTATATAGGTAAGCTGTTGAATATTTTGTAACTAATTTTCCTATGGCAACAACATCGCCCAGTCAAATTAGTTTCAAAATATTTAACAGAATATTGATTAAATAGTAGACACACAATTCGTACAACAACGCAGAGTCCGTCTTCAAATATGCGTTCGTGACGTACTTATCGACGTCATTCATTATGATGTCATGCTACAGGTCGCGTAGTTGATTATGACATCATAGGATGGGTTGATAAAGCGGAAAGATCTATTCTCAGATAGGATATCAACAGTGAATTCCTGTATTAACATTCCTCAAGACAACTGCAGAGGCCAATTTTGGATGGCTTGGCCATTAAATGGTTAAATGGTCAATATCTTTTTTTTTATTTTACCACTCTATACCGCTCTATTCCAGCGGTAAATTTTCTGGATTTTTTCTGATTTTCTGGATGTTTTCGGATCACACCCAAGGTCGCGGAATCATAATTTATCATCATCCCCTCATTTACTGTATTACAATTAGAGGCAAATAGCACCAGCCGTTTCCAAGATATGTATGGATCCAGAATTTGATCCGATTCAGATCCGGGTTCTTTTATCTGGATCACAGACCAAATATGGAAATGACGCCCATTTCAAATGGCAAGTTCCTTTGCTGTGTTAAATATCAAATCAGTAGTTTTGTGATGTATCTCCGGACAGACAGACCGACCGACAGACAGAGAGATACACACACAGACAGACACGCACAGAGAGAGACCAGTTTAATAGTTAATTTGGCCAAAATGTTACCAGGGGTCTTGGGCAATCTCCATTTTCAAGTCGAGACTATGTTTGAAATTTACTACTGGAATGACTGGCTCGGTAACGAGCCGTTTTACTGAGCCATTCTACTGGTAAATTTTCAAAAAGGTTCTGTTAGCCTGCAAATGGACATTGACCAAGCATAACTCTGGCCTTTCTTAACCAATTGTGACCATCAAATGGCTAATTAAAGACTTCATTTGATCAATTTGATGGATTAACCCTTTAATGGTCAAGCTGCCCAAAACCAGCCTTTGCAATGCTCTTGAGGAATGTCCATTTGCAGGCCAAGAGAAAACTATTTTTTAAATTTTATCACTGGAATGACTGGCTCGATGATCGAGCCAGTCATTCCATTTGTAAATTTAAAAAAATTGTGTTCCAGAAGCCGTTTTTGGCTGATATGAATGTTAAAGGGTTAAATGGTTGTAGAACTACCATCTTTTAGCCTGAGGGACAGGTGTCCTCAAAATGTACTCATTCACCCGCACTCGTTCACTTCATGCAAAATCTTTATACACATAATTCTTTCGCAACGAAACAAAAAGAAATGTATATTGAATTAGTCAACAGAATCGGCAGCCATATCAGAACATGGAGATAGAAGGTATCCACGGCAACAAACAACGTCATGCACGCACGGCAACCAGGAATAGATGCAGCGGTAGCTTTGTCTTTTGTAGCATGGCGCCGAGTAGTCGCATAACAGGTGATCAATATGTGGATTGATTTAACCATTTAAAGACTAAAGATAAGGGTTAAGAATATCAATATATATTTGCAGGCCAAGAAAACATTATGAGAAATTACCACAGGAATGACTGGCTTGGGATGTTTTCACAAATAGTCTTCTCTTTTGGTTTAAAAATGGACATTTCTCATGACAAAAGCAGAGGTCGGTAATATTTTCTTTAACCTGTATATAGGTTCATTTCATTTTTTTCAAAGAAAATGTTAATTTGCAGACCAAGAGAAGACCATTTTTGCAAATTTACAACTGGAATAACTGGCTCAGTTATCGAGCCAGTCATTCCAGTTGTAAATTTTCAAAAATAGTTTTCTCTGTGTTGGCAATATGAACACTTCTCAACACCCCTGCCATTTTTGGCTGATATGAATGTTAACTCTTTAATGGCCAAATTTAGTCATGAAAATTTTAATTATTTCTTATTGAATGTCCATTTACAGGCCAAAAGAATAACATTTTTGAGAAATTATCTTTGGAATGACTGGCTTGGTTATCGAGCCAGTCATTCCAGTGGTAAATTTTCAAAAATTATATTCTCTTGGCGTGTAAATGGACATTCTACAAGACCATAGCAGAGGCCGATTTTGGCCGGTATGACCAGTAAAGTGTTAAAAGTCTAAAGGATTAAACGAGATTTGAGATGAGATAAACATCATTGTTATGATGCAGATATTCATATCTAGGTGAAATCTTGAACCGATTTTATCTAGACATTTCAAACACCACCCCACCCCACTCCCACCCCCACCAGGCCAGGTGAGCTAAAAACAGGATGCAACAAATTCCATAATTCAGCTGTTAGCCTTTGAATTTCCATAAAACGAGGTTAGATATCTTATTCCATTGAAGATCCCTGTGTTGTCCACAATACCCTGCATTGTCCAATATACACTGTTAGGTATTACCCAAGTACACTTTATTTGAATTATTTAATACCACCTACCCACTATGATAGTTCAAACAGAAACTGACGGGTTTACTGCAGGAAAATCTAAGAATATCTGGATATTTTTACATCAACGATTTAACCCGTTAATCCTCAAATTTGATCACGAATATTTAAATTTTCTCACAGAAAATGTCCATTTGTAGACCAAGAAGACAATTTTAGAAAATTTAACACTGGAATGACTGGCTCGGTTATCAAGCCAGTCATTCCAGTTATAAATTTTCCAAAAATATTCTTCTCTAGGTATACAAATTAATATTTCACAAGACCACTGCAGAAGCAGTTTTTGGCTGATGTGAGTGTTAAAGTGTTGACCTTTGAAACGTTACTCTCTCAATTCCAAAAACAATTGTAGGAAAGCTGATGTTGTGTATATTTTGAAACTAATTTGACTGGAAGCTGTTGCAAGAGCTCCAAATTATCAATAAAATATTCCTTAGATCATAAAGCTGAGTCTGTAAGGCTTAAATGGGTATATTAACCCTTTAAGCCCTTGAATTTGTTAAAAAAAAATTATATTTTCTCATGTAAAATGTCAATTTGCGGACCAAGAGAAGACTATTTTTGAAAATTTACCACTGGAATGACGGGCTCGATAACCGAGCCAGTCATTCCTGTGGTAAATTTTCAAAAATAGTCTTCTATTGGTCTGCAAATGGACATTTCTCAAGACCACTGCAGAAGCCGTTTTCGGCTGATATGACTGTTAAAGAGTTAATGCCAAGGCCAAACAAAGCATTTCGAGCTATTGTTCATCTTATAATCAATATTAGATATTAACCCTATTACACTCAAGTTGCCCAAAAACAGCTTTTGCACTGGTCTTGATAAATATCTATTTGCAGACCAAGAGAAGGCTATTTTTGAAAATTTATCACCGGAATATTGAGCCAGTCATTCCTGTGAAAAATAGTCAAATAATAGTCTTCGCATGGTCTGCAATTCATGGACATTTTCTATGAGAAAATTTAGATTTTTTAAGAGAAATTTGATGGTTAAATTATTTTTAAGTTCTTCGTGGAGAGAATAGTGGTACAATAATATTAACAAGGCCACCTACCACACACTGTTAACCCATACACGGCGAAGCCGACTAAAACTGGCCTCTGCAGTGAACTTAGCCATGACCATTTGCAGACCAACGCAAGACTATTTTTTGATAATTCACCACTGGAATGACTGGCTCAATAACCGAGCCAGTTATTTCAGTGGTATAATTTCAAAGATAATATTCTCTTGGCCTGCAAATGGTCACTGAATAAGCAAATATTCTCATTTTCTTTTTACCAATTTTAATCATTAAAGGGTTAGTCTAACATCCAATACATTAACACTTTAATTGTCAAGATTCGTCCAGAAAATTCAGACATTTGCTCAGTGAATGTCCATTTACATACCTAGAGAAGACTGCTTTTGAAAATCTACCATTGGAATGACTGGCTCAGTTAACATCGTTCCAGTCATACGTGCGGTAAATTTTCAAAATGTCTTATGACCTGTAAATGGACATACCTAATTAAGACCACTGTAGATGCTCGAACCTTTCAATAATAATTTGTGAATAAATCGTATACAATAATCTGGGAATTCACAGATCTCCAGGAAGCTACAAGGGAAAGAGTTAACCATTAAATGCCCAGTGAAAAACTGTAACATTTGCCTATTTCTTGCTGCATGATACACGCTATGTTTCATGAGTTTTGGAAAATCAGTTTTTCTAATAAATCATGAAAAAGTCATGGAATGTTAAACCTTGGAAACTTGATGACCCAGTATCTCAATTTCAAGTCATTATCATCCTCAAGTAATCTGTTGAATGTTTTGAAATTAATTCGACTGGAAACTGTTGCTGCCTTATGTAAGTGTTGTCTCATAAAATTCGCTATTTGAAATTCAAAAACTTAAAAACATTGTCAGGACTTGAAGTATTTGTCCTCCTCTAGGTCTTTGAATTTTGGTCATGTAAAGTCATGAAAGTCATTGAATTTAGCACTGCAAAGCGATTACGGATATTGAGAATAACAGTAGACCTACAGGTAATACAAGAAATGAATCTTAAATGCCCATTTTAGAGACAGACAAATAATATTTTGAAAAATTATTAAAGATATTATCCCTGGTAATTTTGAAAAATATTTGTTTCTTTACATTTAAACTCACCCTGAAGACACTCCTCCACTTTGCTTCACGTTTCATATTTTCTTTTTATATAGTTTCTTCCCCAGGCTTAGTCCCACCACCCTATGAAGTTTCAACGCGATCCGACAAACGGTAACAGAGTTATCATCCGAAAACCAATTTTCAAGATGGCCATTGGTGGCTGGTGGCCATCTTGGATTTCAGATCATCGTTGATAGGTTTCTTCCCAAGACCTAGTCCAACACAAGATTTGGCGGGGTATAAAAATTAAGCAAGCTTAATATATCCAATATATTCAACAGCTTACCTGTGTATTTTTTTGGAAATTGATAGTAAGGGTGTTCAGAGATCGATCAATCCCAACACGAGCGAGGTGTGGGCGGAGCTTGGCTAGAGATGGGCGGGGCATAGCTAAAACCGGAAAGGTCCATTAGAAACTAATTTCTACAAAATCACCAGTAGGCTGCATTACATTAAATCATAGGGAAGTCATCTGCATTCAGTGGTTTTAAACACAATTATTTGATTCTTCATAGTCATACCAAAATGCTCCTCATGGGGCTGCATCAGTGTCTTGGACATAATTTTCTATACACTGTATCCAAAAGCTGGCCCGATATAACATATTTTAATCTTAGACATCTTCAATGAAATAATTTTAAACTAGATGATAAAATATTTATGGTCCCCCACCACCCTCCATCTCACACACACACACGCATGCACGCACACACACACACACACACACACACACACACACACACACACACACACACACACACACACACAAAAGGAGATAATGATTAATGATCAGTGAATATGTATAAAAACTATAAGTAATTTTACAGAATAAGCCTTTTCAACCTAATTTCGTCAAGAGACTCCAGGCCAATTTTAAGTTATCGACACAAAAACTCAAAATTTGTATGAGCAGACGGACAGAAGATGGATGGATAGATGGATTGGTCCCAAAAATAACCTCCATCTCTCTAGCCTCTTCCCAAGAAATGTCACCACGATACTCCACCCAAAAGTAAAGTATTCAAAAGAAACAAAGCGTGTGTGCGTGCGTGCGTGCGTGCGTGCGTGTGTGTGTGGGGGGTGGTTGCCATTTGTGTCCAGAACAGTCGACATTCTGTTGCATATAGTATGGCTGCTGTCAAGTGTTACACATGCCTGTTAATGTGTTATGTCACAACCGTTATGTTATTCATCAGCAACTACTGCCATGCCTGGGAAAGGTTGATTACATTGATTAAAAAACAATTCATGATTAGTTATTGTTCAGAGGTCTTCAAATACTACTAATATTAAACGTAACTTTTTTGGGAGGAAGCAGAATTTAAGTTGGCGCGTAATTTAATTTGCTCACTTGTATTCATAAAATTGAAAATCATTTACTCACAATATACAGAGCCTCTCTCTATCCTGTTCCATTAACCCTTACCACTCTGATATAAAATTTTTAATTTTTAGATTAAATTAAGACAAACTTTTTCAATAAATTTGATGGACGATGTTGCTGAAAAACATACACCAGTTGTCCTGAGGAATGTCATTTGCCGGTAAATCAATCACAATTACAACTGGAATGACTGACCCAAAAATCATTGTATATTTTCAAATTCTTAAATAGCAGATATCATGGAGTACATTTAGTTGTTGATGATTGATAGCTCGCTACAGCCCATTCAAACACCACCATATTAACTAGGCAAAAATCACATGATACACACACACACACCCACACACCCATCACACACCCCTCGACCATCCACAAAGCCAGTCATTTTGATGGATGCCATGACAGATGAATGGACTTATGGGTAGTAAGACATATGGGATGGGGGGATGGACTGACCAACAGATAATAGGCTTCTCACCAGCCACAAGAGATGACTAACCTATCCATGAACACATTCAAGCACCGGATTAGTTATTGATTGATAACCAAATATAAATGGACACACTCTTGTTTGACCATCTCAAACCAGAAATGACAAGTCATTTTAGGGTAGCATTAACAACGAATAACCTACATTCCCCTACTACCAAAGACAACCTTCACAGCATGTTTCATAGTGATGCTCCAAGCAAAAGTAGTTATTGAATGAAAAACTACAATTTGCAGGGACGGATGAGCATATGGTCAGAAAGGCAGATGGATGGATGGATAGATGGACTGAGTGATGGGCTGACCCACAAATTACCAACATTTCCCTATGACATAGTCAACCTCCCCAGGAAGTTTCGTCTCCAAGCAGAAGTAGTTATCGAATGCAAACCTGTCCTGTGTGTGACAGATGAACAGACAGAAACGAAGTTATAACATTCGACCCACACCCATGATTTTTACGAAAGTTGCGGGGGGGGGGGGGGGGGGGGGGGGTTGTGTAAAGAAGAGGGAGGGAGGGATAATAAAGAAACATAGTGTTTGCCAGAACTAGAACTTAATCCGAATGATGGTACATATATGTCAATAATATGATACAAAGTCTGTGACTGCTTGGCAGCTCCACCATGTCCAGATCGAAGCCCTCTTGAATAGACTCGATGCGTGTCATTGTGAACACCTGCCAGCCATCATAAACCCGCTGCCCACACAGCATAATCTCAAACTCGGCACTGTACAAACTGTACAACATGGCTCCACTATCCGTGACGGTAGCGCAGTAGCGATGCCCAATGTTTGGACCTGTAGTTGCTCATACATTTCCCTCACCATATGTATCAACTGAGTGCTTAATTCCCCCCATTTAGATTAACCTTGATAAAGATTTTAAATCTACGCAAGGGACAGAATTCAAATTATACACCATTCTGACCGTAGATTATCTCCCTTAAAACAACTCTAACCGCTATACCACCCAAAATAACACACACATATGCAAGAATAACTTCCTGAATTCATTATCTCCATTATCGCGTTCAGATTACCGTGAGTAATTTTTCTAAGCCTATTTGATACTTTTTTTAAGTTGTAGTGGTATTTTTATTCATCTTCGGTACAGATTTGAATATGACCTCGCCGCGCAAGAAAAAGAAGTTAAGTATCGTTAATCTGTCGCTACGTATTTATGTAAAGTTACGGGTTTTCGTTCTGAACGAAGAGATTACATATACGCGCATTGCTGGAATAATCATTTATTAATTTATTATTCTAGTGAATTATTCTTTATGTTAGCGATGTCTCCCGTTACTATGCTGGTTTTTATTCAGCCATAAGTAAAATTTTGTCAGAGTTAATGTCAATATTGGTCAGACGTTAAGAACTTTAAGATAAATTTTAATGGAGTGATTGTATTCTTATAGGCATTTTTTTTTTTTAGGCGGTGGATATGAGCCCCAAGAAAGGGTCTCCTAAAAAAATCCTAGATGTTCTGTTAAGGCATGTAGGTGATGTGAGATCGGCATATGATGGTCATGCAAGCGTCTATTGTTCCAAATGTTCATCAGACTCCCTGTGTGGTGTGTGTATGAGTTGGGATGTGCCCTCACGGACAGAATTTATTACGTTCTTTTCTGTTAGCAAGTCTGGCCTTGATCACTCTCAGATCCCGCCTCTTTTAGCACCTGCTGCTACAGCGGTCTCTCTTTCGTCTAGTAAGGAAGGTGGCTTGAGGGATTTTCCTTCTCTGCTTTATCTTATGACAAAGATGATTTCTTCATTGGCCTCGTCTATGAATGATAAGCTTTCAGGAGAAGTAGATTTGGCCATATCTCGGACTAAATTCCAGCAGTGAATGTGGCTCGCTCGAGACTGGAGATGCATGGTGGTTCTTCGTCTGTCAAGGTCATTAGCGGAAAGACTAGTAGTTCTTATCTTGCGTTCTTTGTTCGTGAGGTTTGTAGATCTTCTTCAGGGCCCGGTCAAGACGTTTTTTCTTGTTTTTCTGTTTCACCGGTTCAGGATGGTGGTGTGGCCTCTTTCCGTTGTGGTGTTAATGTAGCTCGTGGTGGAATTGGGCCCAGTTCCGAGCTTACACTTGGAGTTTTTTCATGTCACGATGGTCTCAATCTTATTCCTTTGGGTTCTGAGGCTTCGATGCAATTTCTGCGAGGCAGTGTGATGGTAGGAAGGTTGCCGTTGATGAATGTTCAGAGATTAAGTCTTCATTTTATATTAGTCAGGACGACCCGATGTGTAGTGTTTTTGTGGATGAGATGGTAGCTAATGATGTGCAGTCAGGAGTGTTGGAATGTGTTGTGTTTGATATAGTTTGCCGTCTGGATTAAGGGGATCTGAGAGGCAGAGATCTCCCTTGCCAGTTGTTTCGTCTCCCCGGCTGAATCATCTTCAGAGGATGAGAGAGGTTCTCCCGCTAGGAAAAAGAAGAGTAAGCTACAGGATTACATATCTTCTAATCCTGAAGTAGATAAGTTTGTTATATAGAGCCAATCCGGATCAATGGGATGCAGCGCATAAATGGTCAGCAGAGATGCTGTGTATAGAATTGGAAGATCTATCGGTAGACAAGCCATCTCATTATGTTTCGGCATTGCATCATTCTCCTGTGTCAACATCCAGTAAGGTGTTGCCGTCTGATTACATGGTCATTGCTATGCTGGACAAACATACAGTGGATGTAGCTTCTTCCGGTTTATCAAATGATCTTTTTAAGCATGCATCTCCATGTGTTCGGGTTCCAGAATTTGATTTTCAGATGCTTGGTAAGACTGATCAGTATCTTGCCATTCAGTGATAGAGCTGCTAACATGAATTATGTGTCGAGATACGGCTATGACATATTTTCCGATGTATCAGTGAACGCATCACAAACGCGCCGCCATCCAATTTAACAACGGATAAATCGTTTGTTCCTAACTTCGCTAAATGTCACCTTTATATCCTAAATAAAGCCTCTGAATAAACCTAATGTGAAACGAGTAGTTTTTATGAATATGTGAGCAAATTTAGCAGAAATTGCATGGAATACTATAATTATATACTGATTCAAGGTGACTGAGAAAACCGTTCCAATTTCGTGGTATTTTTTTCAAACTTTTTCCACCATAATTAACCTGACCCCTTTGCTGACCGCTACCCGCCCGGCGGTATAATTAGAATAAATACTGTATATGTCTATTCCAGAGGGCAACTAAAAGTTAATAATTTTATATCCATTTCATCTGAAGCCATGCTGAAAGCGGTAGAGGAGAAATGTCAAATTCCTCTCGATGTCATATTGGCTGATGCGGATGCCTGTCGATCGGCATTGTTTCTTAATTCATCTTTGTTATCTTCTATTACATATTTAAGAAATAAGTCTATTCTTAAAAATCTGAAGATTAGTAAGCATCTTCATAATAACTTGTTGGCGGCGGCGGCCCCCTTTGGGGATGTGTTTGGTTCATCTGCAGTCAACGTTATTAAGAAGGAATCTGAGAGAGTGAAACATGCAGAGAGTATTAAAGTGAGGATTTCAGAGCCAGTTTTAGTGAATCATAAGTGCCCTGCGAGCAAGGGGAAAGAAAACTTTTCAAAGAATAAGCAAAGGAAGGAAGGAAGACAGATCCCATGAGTCGAGTTTTCACGAATTCCAGGTTTTCTCAGAATCGGGCTTCCTCGAGTGTTCCAAGGGATAGAGTTGAGCAGCCAGTAGTGATGCAGCCGAGGTTAGATAGTTATGAACAGGTAGCATAAGGAAGTCTATGACCATCATTCAACTTGAACTGGGGTAGATCTTCTAGAGGAAGTGGTCATTTTAGGGCCAGGTCATGGGGTTGTTTTTGACGGTCTGCAGTTGGTCGTAGACTCGTAGCTCAAGATCCTTCTCAGCAATCTCAGATGTTAAAGGGTCCTCAAGTTTCCTGAGTGGTCTCTTTTTCGAATATCAATGGGGATGTCCTATTCAAAATGCTTGGATGTTGTCAGAGGGTTATGCTCCAGACTGAATTGCCACTCCCACTCGATTATCCAACGTTCTAATTTGGACAAGAGTTCCAGTAGTACCAGATCAGAAAGTAGCGTTAGAAGAATTTCAATCGCTGTTGGACAAGAAGGCAGTGGAGTTAGTGGAGAGTTGGGAAGTAGATGAGGGCTTTTATTCTATGGTTTTCCTCATCAGGTTGGAGACTGGTGATAAACCTAAAAAAATATATATATACTCTTTTGATGTTCAAGATGGAAATAGTGACCTCTGTAATTGCAGGTTTGAGGAAGGGGATGTGGACATCCTCTCTGGTTTTCAAGGATGCCTACTTCCACATTCCCATGCAGCCGGCATTCAGGAGGTTCCTGAGATTTGCTTCTCGGGGGAATTTTTTTCAGTTCCGAGTTCTGCCGTTTGGCCTTACATCTGATTTTCACAAAAGTGGCGTCGACAGTAGTCTCGTTCTTGAGACGACATGGTGTTCCAATTCATGTCTAGATAGATGACTGGTTGTTGAAGGAGACCGAAAAGACTTACCAGAGAATCTTCACATTGCATTGGATTGCATCCTGTCCCTAGATTGGACAGTAAATTTAAAGAAGTCAAGGATGTCTCAAGACCAGGTTTTCGGTCATCGAGGAATTCAGTTTAATTTGGAGATAGGTCATATGTATCCTCCAGTTCAGTTGTTTGATGTCCTGGCGGAGGTGATGTCACGTTTGACAGTAGGGAGTTTCATTCCGGTGGTGCCGAGATTGTTGGGCCTGATGAGTTGCTTGGAGAGAGTGGTCACGTGGGCAGCTCTTATGAGGCCTTTTCAGTTATATCTGATGAGCCTGTGGAAACAGTCCCATGACAGTCTATTTATGCAGATTCCAATTTCGTCCTATCTGATTTCTTTCTGCTGATTTTGGAATGACCGGAAGTGTCTTCTCCTAGGAGTTCCACTAAAGAAGGTTCCACAGGTGGTTCTGTTCACAGATGCGTAAAAACAGGGGTGGGGAGCATTATGGAGTGAGAAGCAAGTCTGTGGCTGGTGGTCAGGGTTCAAGAGGAAGGAACATGTCAATCTGTTAGAGCTATGGGTGGTGAAGTTGGTCATGGAACAATGGATTGTTTTCCCCTTCAGTCTGTGTCGATTCAGTCAGACAACTCCACTGTAGTAGCATATATAAACAAGCATGAGAGGGGGGGGGGGAACCAAGTCATCTTTCCTTTGCATAGAAGTTTGGAAGTTATTGATATGGTGCAGAGAGAAGGGATCGACCTTGTCAGCGGCCCATATGCCGGGCAGGATTAACTTTCTGGTGGATCAGTTATACAGAAGGAGCAAGTTTGCTGACACAGAATGGTCCCTGAATGACTCAGTGGTAAAGCAGATTTTTTAAGTGTTCAGCCGTCCGAAGTTAGACCTTCCCACCAATGGTTCTAGTTCCTTTAGTGATTCAGAAAGTATGTCAGGAGCGGTTTGTCTTCTTCTAATAGCTCAATTGTGGTCGACCAAGGGCTGGTTCACAGATCTGCTGGAGTTAATGGTGGACTGCCCTCGTTTTCTGCCAGTTCAAGAGGATCTGTTGTCTCAGGACAAGGGCAGAATAGTTCAACCAAACCCAGGATGCTTCCAGCTGTCAGTTCAGAAGATATCAGGCCGACAGCGTTTTGGATCAATCAAGAATACAATCTACTAAAAAGTTGTATTCTTGTAGATTTTACATATTTCAGGAATTGTCCCCAGAAGAATATTGTGCCCCATTTGGCCACTATATTTAAAATAGCTGATTTTTTAGCTTATATCTTTGAGGATCAAGTTATCAGATAACACTATCAGGGGCTACATGTTTTCAATTGCGCCTCAAGTGTTGTGTTTGCGAGATGCTAATGCTCATGATAACAAGTTCTTGTAAAATCTGATAACAGTTATAGCGAATTCAAGACCAGGTTTCAAGAAGCCTCTTCCTTCGTGGGATTTAGGACTGGTGATGCAAGTTCTCGCTGGTTGTCACTTTGAACCTCTTGGCTCTATTTCTGAACCTCTTGCTCCATTTCTCTGAACCTATTGACGTTTAAAGCAATGTTTTGGGCTGCAGCTGCATCAGCGAAGAGAAGAAGTGAAATTCATGCCATTTCTGCAGAGCCTTTTGTGCTAGAGTCTAACGAACTTGTCCCCTCAGGATTAGGTTTGATGTCCTGTTAGAGCCATCTTGATTTATAAGAAATGTACAGCTTTCAAAATGTCAGATAATAAGCATTTATGGATCACATTTGTATGTAAGGTTAACGGTCCAGCCTCGCTTCACGCTTCATGCTATTTCTCATTGGACTGTGGAGACCATTAGGTTCTGTCATGAAGTAGCCACACCAGGGGATAGTCAACGAGTCAAAGCGCATGACGTGAGACGTATGGCTTCATCCCATGTTCTTCTGAATGGAGCTCCATTGGTGACATTATGACAATTGTCGGGTGGAAGTCAGCAAACACATTTATGAATTTCTACTTAAAAGATCAAGGCATGGCTGCTACCTTCTTTAGATCTATTACAAACTATGCTACTCGGGCTCAATTTCCTCTGTCTGGTCACACTGCTCTAGGATAACCTCATCTCAGGTTTTTGTAATTTTGTGCGTAGTCTGGTTATTTTGTTTGGAGAGTGGTTCATGCACCTTTTCCTTATAGCACATGATGTTTGGTCGGGATGTGTTTATTTTGATAAAGGTTTTTCCTTATGTTTTCTAACCTCCTATCATTATTTGTCAATCCTGCCTCCCATCAGAGAAGATATTCCAATTCGATGTTTAAGCACTCAGTTGATACATATTGTGAGGGAAATGTATTAGCAACAAGAGGGCTTCCAGGGGTTTAGCCCCTTGTTCTAATAATTATACTCACCATATATATCAACTTTCCCTTCCTTATCCACCCCACTATGGGATGGGACAGGATTGAGAGCATGGGTTGCGGAAATAATGATTTCAGAAAGTTGTTCTTGCGCATGTATGTGTTGTTTTGCCGTGACTTGTATTTGGGTGGCATAGAGTTGTTTTGAGGGAGATAATCTAGGGTCAGAATGGTGTATAATTTGATTTCTGTCCCTTGTGTAGTGTACATGACAGTAGGTTTAGAAACTTTATTAGGGTTAATCTTAATGGGCGGAATTAAGCACTCAGTTGATACATATATGGTGAGTATAATTATTAGAACAATGGCTTAAACCACCTGGGAGACCTCTTAATCTATAGACATTCTTGGAATGGTCAGAGAATAAACTCGCTCGGACAGTATTGTAGTTTAGTGGGTGGCAAGCATAAAGTATACACAGTACACCATAGCACTAACCTGTTACAAATCTGTTTTGCGATCAGACCTAAAAAACGCTTGTGAGATTACGTGATTAAATAAAAAATTGTGATTATTTTTTAAATCGTAAATTTACATCATTAAATATTAAATAATCAAATAATCATGAATAATTTGTTCTTCATAAAATATCGCAAAACCTATCCTTTAATCACTCATTTATGTGATAGACAGGTCATGAAAATTGACATTTTGCTCAGCGAATGTATGTCCATTTGCAGGCCAAGAAGACTATTTATTGAAAATGCATTACTGGAATGACTGGCTCGAACATCAAACCAGTCATTCCAAAAATAGTCTTCTCTTGCCCACCAGATGGAAATTTATTAACATAACTGCAGGTTTCGGCTTTGTTGTTATGGTTGGGTAATTTGTAATTGAGTAATCACGATTATTCTTTAAAAAGAGGCCCAAGGGCCTCTGGCGCTCACCTGGACCATTAGCATTTGAACCATTTGCATTTAAAGACATGGAAAATTTTCGGAAAATCCAAGATGGCCACCAAAAGAATTGACCAATCAAAATTCTGTATATATATTCTGAAACCTACCCACCGAGTCCTTTCAGCTGAGATTGATTGAAAACATTTACTTATTGAATAAACGAAATCAAGGATTTCTTTTTTCACGAGAGAGTTGATACTTACCTCCCTAATACTTTTGATATTGCTAAATATTGGCTTTCACTCAATAAACACTCAGATTAAAACAGTTAGGTGCCCCTACTGGGCAGGGAGTCAGAGCGTAGTCTGGCGGATGCCAGCCCCACCACCGCGCATGCGCAGACTAGCACTTCCTCTGACTAATTTATTGGCTGATACACATGCAACTATAAAGAGCCTGAAGACCGAGCCTCTGTGGGGTGGAGAGGCCGGGTCCGTATCTAGGGAGGTAAGTATCAACTCTCTCGTGAAAAAAGAAATCCTTGATTTCGTTTATTTCACATCAAGAGTATACTTACCTCCCTAATACTTTTGATATTGCCAGAATTCGACAGTGAATTCGGCGGGAGGGAGGCGAGGTCAAAAGACCAGCTCATCCCTATACGCTTTTCTGCGTTTAAGGCACTTAAACTTCTGAAACTGTATGAAAAAACAGTCAGGATTTGACTAACCATCGGATAACACCCCCGATGTATGAGAGATGACCGAATGTCATATGCGCTCCCCCCCCTCCTTCCTCGGAGGAAGAGTCGAATGACCTCAATGTCCTATACGCTCTCTACGTACAAGTGCCATGTACTACAGGACAGAGACGAAAAGCTCCATTTTCGTATACTCTCAACAATGAACCACATAAATACACAAAACCATCATCATATAAATAACGGGTAACGTGACAAGACAATCAACAATGGACAACGCATACACAAGACTGACCTTGTTGAAATGGCTGCTGACATCCTCTTCCCATTGGTGAAGATCGATGCAGTCCCAAATTAGTGGTTGTTTCCATAAATTAATTGTGAAATATATAAGCAATGAGGAAACCCCATCAAAAATATATATGCCTAGTTATTTTTTCAAAATCGACAAGGCGAGAGGATTAGAGGTGTCACGGAGATAATGGTCTGTAAAACTTGACTCACAGTGCCACTGAGCCACCGACATAATATCATCCACAGGGACCCCATTAAATAGGGCAGTGGATGTCACTACGCCGCGGACACTGTGAGCCTTGGCCACGTCAACCTGCTTCCCGGTGGCGGATTTATGGCAAAACTGAATGCATTCTACAATTCACCTGGAAATGGTGTCCTTAGAAGCCCTGCCATGGGGTTCAATATATGACAACCATAACGCTGACTGGTCGGTGCGCCACTCCGCCGTACGTTGTTTGTACCGGCGAAGCGCCCGGAGAGGACACCATGCTTTAGAATTAGGATCATATCTAGTTAAAGCAGGCAAAATAATAGGTTGACCTGGATATTTCAACGACTGATTTTTAGCCAAGAAATTAATCCTAGGTAGCAGCTTAAGGCCTTCCCCTGAAACCACAAAACGGTCATCCTCGGCTGATAAGGCATGAATCTGACTCCTACGCCTAGCCGAGGCCGCAGCAATTAAAAACACAGTCTTCAGTGTTAATAGTTTCATCGAAATGGAACTAAGTGGTTCAAACGGCTTATCACCTAGTACTTGAAGCACTAGCGATAAACTCCAAGACGGAATCACCGGTGGATTCCTTGGTCTTAGATTGCCCATGCCTTTAATTAATACATTTAATGTATTCACTTCATCACTTCCCCTCTTAGCCAAGCAAGGAATAACAGACATTAAAGCTGACTTATAACCAGCAATAGAGTTAGGCTTGAGGCTATAGGCATCATAGAGGTGAATGAGGAAATCAGCTACTACCTGAATAGATGCATCCATTGGATCAATACATCTTTTTGAGCACCATTCTGCAAATCTGTTGATTTTATAATTATATGCTCTGGAGGTTGACCCCCTCCTGGCTTTGGCCATAAACATGGCTGCTTGCTCAGAAAAGCCCTCCTTAATTCTAGATTCCTTGACAACATCCACGCAGTCAATCTGAACATTGACGGATTGTTGTGAAGGGCCTTGCCCTGGAAGATAATATCGTCCATCAGAGGCAGAGGAACCGGATTGCAGACCAGAAGGTCCAGCAGATCCGTATACCATGATCGGCTTGGCCAATCCGGGGCGATCAGAAGCACTTGGCATTCCTCTTGTCTGATTTTCTGAAGAATTTTTGGAATCAGGATTGCTGGAGGGAATGCGTATGCATACATTCTCCCCCAGCTGATAGCTAACGCATCTGTTGCGAAAGCGCTTGGATCCGGAATCGGAGAGACGTACGTCATCTTCGCATTCTTCTTCGTTGCGAACAAATCGATGTTGGGTTTCCCCCAATGGTCGAACAGACGATCCGCCACACATTGATTTAGTTGCCATTCCGTGGGTAAAACACTCATCCTTCGGCTCAATGAGTCTGCTAGCAGGTTTAACCTTCCCGGAATATGAACTGCTTTCAAGGTAATCTGGTGATCCAGACACCAACAAAGCAGTCTCCATGTCATCATACAGAGACTGGGCGACTTCGTTCCGCCCTGGCGGTTTATGTAAGTCACAACTGTTGAGTTGTCTGAACGAATAAGAACAATCTTGCCCTGAACTTTCTGTAAGAAATGTTCCAGGCCCAGGACTACTGCTCTTAGCTCCAGTAGATTTATATGTTCCTTTGACTGTTCCAGATTCCAAAGCCCTGATATCGTGGACTCTTCCAGGCAAGCTCCCCAGCCCTCCATCGATGCATCTGTATACACAGTCACCTGAGGGTGGGGAGGGGTTAGCATAACCCCCACCAAGAGATTCTCTGTGTCCAACCACCATTGCAGGTGATGAATCAGAGGCGCCAACACTGACACATTCGAGTCCAGCGAACCTGTACTCTGGGTCCATTGTGTCATGAGAAATAACTGGATCGGCCGCCTGCATAAGGCGGCCTGAGGAATGACTGGTTCCAATGAAACCATCAACCCCAGCATTCTCAAGTAAACCCGTGCCAGGACATGACGACTGTCGCACACTGACTGAATTAATGAGATGAGTTTCTGAACTCTCTCCTGAGTAGGATAAACATATCCTGTCTCTAGATCGAAGAACATCCCCAGGTAAACAAACTTCTGGGATGGAGTCAGCTCTGATTTTGGGAAATTGATCATCCAGCCTAAGTCTGTGAGAGTTTTAAAAACAATCTCCAGACTGGCCGACAAACTTTCCCGGGTGTGCGCTTTCAACAGCCAGTCGTCTATGTACGTGTGGACTGCTATGCTTCTCCTGCGGAGGTATGCGGTGATCGCAAGAACCACACGGGTGAAAACCCGAGGAGCCGTGGAAATTTCGAAGGGTAGCACCCTGAATTCCCACTGTCTGCCCTGGAATGCAAATCTCAGGAAGCGACGGAAACTCCTGTGTATGGGGATGTGGAAATAAGCGTCCTTCAAATCTATCGACGCTGTCCACATTCCCCTCTCTAACCCCGCCACACCGAGCGCACAGTCTCCATCTTGAAACTGGGCGTCTCTATGAACTTGTTCAATGGCTTGAGGTTGAGAATTGGTCTCCACCCTCCGGTGTTCTTTGTTACTAAGAACAGGGTTGAATAGAAGCCCGGACACCTCTGTGCCGGCTGAATAGCTCCTTTTTGTATGAGGGAATTTATTTCCTCCTCGATACACAACCTTTGATCTGGATCTCTCGGATTTGGAGTCCAGATCGGCACTAGAGACAGTCGCGATGGCGGGCCTGTCATCCAATCGGGATGATACCCGACTGAAAGCCATCGCAAGACTAAACGGTCCTGAGTTAACCGTTCCCACTCTTGCATGCGGTCGGCTAATCGGCCTCCCATCGGTCCACCTAGGGATAGAGGTGGACATAAGGAGTGCAAGAGCGGCACTGTCTCCTTTGCCAGAAACACCGGCGTGGTTCTCACCGCGGTAACCGTCCCATCAGGAACGATTACCCCGCCCAGATCCTCGCGCGCCACGACCAGCACCGCGCGTACCACGGTGCGCGGGCGGCTGCCTGGCTGACTGCGCCTGAGGAGCCTGCGCCCCCCTCGCTGCTGGCCGAATCGCACCCGGCCGAGGCCGGCGCTGCGATGGTGGTTGGCCTCTGACCTGGCCACTACCACCTCGAGCCTGCAGGGGACGATACGCAGGGGGTGCGGCGCGAACGTTGGCACGACGAAGCACCTCAAACTGTTCGCGCAGCGCCCTCTGGTTATTGACCAGAGTAACCGTCTCCTGGAGGTGTCTACATCCCTCACCTCCAAAGAGACCAGGACCTGTCATAGGCGTACGTAGTAGCCTATTGTAGAGGTCCTGGGACGGGCACAGATTATCCAAGGCAAAAGTGCGCCTTGCCCGGACACTCCTGGTCACCGCCCGCGTCATACAGTCCAGAGCCAGGTTGATACAATCCTGGATGGCTCGCTGGACTGTGACCGGACTTGGCTGGCGCGATGCGGATGCTGTTACTACCCCTTGTAACAGCTGGGAGACGTGGGACAGAGCGGCAATCGAAGCCCTCCCACTCTCCTCCGCATCATGCAACGCGGCATTTGCCGAACGCAACGCGTTCGAGCACAAGACTCCCGTGTCAGAACGGGAGCCTGGCCGCGCATCCTCACCCAAAGCCGCGCGGTCATCCACGCTCGGCTTTGGTACCACACCGTACCGCTGGTAGTCCAGGGACACGATGCGGCAACGCCTGGCCACCTCGCGCGGGGCCTTAGCGAGACGTCCACTCGACTTAATGGACGTCTCCGCCGCCTCGAACATGTCAACGACATGCTCTGCCAGCGGCAGAGAAGGCATAGCGTTAGCAGTAGGCTTACCAGCTAACCACGGCCTGTGTTCACGCTGGCTAGCCGACTGCTCCACGGGCAGATCTGGTCTAACACTCACCAACCACTGGCAAGCGTCAGACCAATCCTCCTCCGTGGCTAGTTGCGAGCGCTCTACAAGACGGGGGCCTTCGTCTTCCTCCTGAGCACAAGCAACAGAGCTTGACGGCGGATACGCTGATATCCCTGGAAAGCCAGGGAGAGCATGCGGGCCTGATAATACCGGCATGCTAATCTCACTGGTTTGACCAGGAGCAGGCGCCGTGGTAGAGCGCGGGCATATACCGCCCCACCACGGCCCCGGCCAGCACCAGCTACACTCTCGGCAAGCCGAGGTATGCGGTACCGCTGGCCTTCAGCGCCCAGGGCCACAGTCTGAACCGTGGATTCTACCCCTGGGAGAGTAGAACCGTGGAAAAAGGCGCCTGTATTCCCCGCGAGGGGCGCACAAACGTCATATTCCATGGCCACGTCTTCAGACGGCGACCCTAACAGGTAATCATCATCCTCCTGGCCAGAAAGATTAGACTCCGGGTCAGCAAAGAGAGCTAACCCGGACTGGCCAGGGAAGGCGCCATACGAGGTACTGGCAGCCGCGGTGTGCGGATACCCCTGGACTGATGAGCAGCCCGCGGGTTCCAGCGACGACCGTCCACGGTCCCTATTGGGCGCGGCAATAAGCCTGCTGCCAGGGCCGTGGAACACCCCCTCTAATGGGGCCACCTCTGAATCTTCAAACAACGGAAGCGTACTAAGGAACGTTGATTCAGAGGTGGGGATTACCTGCTCCGAAGCAGATGATGAGGTCAATAAAGGATTTGGTCCAGGAAGCATGCCACGAAGCAACTCTGGAACCAAATCCTTGATTGTCCTCCTCATCTCTCCCAACATCTCGGTCCGGAAGGCCTCCATGTCCACCGCGGACGAGGCCTTCCTCTTACCCTTCTTACTTACGACCTCTTTTTTCAGCTTCTTTTTCTCCTCCTCCAACTTGTCCTTCGCCTGCAAGCACAAGAATTCGGACATTAGCTCGCCCCCCCCAGTGCTTACATATCTCGCAATTAAGCAAGGGACCACAGGGGCTACACTGAAAACATAGATGAGGGCCAAACTTGTCCCTCAAAAATCGTCCACAGGACGCACAACCAGGTCTCTGAAAAAGGCCAAAGGACGAGGAGTATGAGCAAACTAGTTACGCTTAGAAACTAACCAACTCAAGAGAAGGAAAATGATCATAAAGATCATAATTTTTATGAGAAACCAGCTTCGGACAACTTTAATTGTAATTAAAGAGCAAAGCTGATTATGACGTCATTAATCCTATGACAGGACAAAATCGATCCCAACAAACATCCCAGTGCAAGGACGAATTGTATCTTTAACCAGAACATGTGCAGAATGGACATTTCGACTACACAAGCATCAGATAAATACTGATAACAATGGCAAATAGTGTTAATTATCTCCCTTTCTCATATCAATAATTAATACCTGACACCTTGTCTAGACAAACCATCCAACCTGATGAACTGGAGAACTCCACCACTGAACGCCTCTTAACTCTCTCCACCTCAAGGGGAAGGAATTGGATCAAGAGGGCAAAGTGAGAAGACCTTTATAATAGGCCTCCAACTCACTGGGCATAGAATTTTTGGTTAGATAACCTAACAGTATTAGTAGGAAATGGAACCATGGTGGAGAGACACAAACCCTCTGCAGATGTCATGTCCTTATTTCTCCTTCACACAGACCTGTGGACATAAACACAAAGAGAGATTAGTCTTATATAGCACCTAGTTGAAATAAACCAACTAATCAAGGCGCTTATCACGTTTAGCGCGAGTCCCAGAAACACATTACAACGGGACAAAACTCGCTAATTTTACTAGAAGTCACCTGATTTAAAGGTCCAAGGCCCTCCTGTGGCGAAGTCGCTCTCTCTGCCATCCTAATCAGGGATAAACTTCTAGCAAACCGTCTCAAAAAGCTTCGAAAAGAGTATAGAAAGTTTCTAACACAAAAGCATGTGTACACTCTCAGCCAATAAATTAGCAAAGAGGTAGTGCTAGTCTGCGCATGCGCGGTGGTGGGGCTGGCATCCGCCAGACTACGCTCTGACTCCCTGCCCAGTAGGGGCACCTAACTGTTTTAATCTGAGTGTTTATTGAGTGAAAGCCAATATTTAGCAATATCAAAAGTATTAGGGAGGTAAGTATACTCTTGATGTGAAATGTCCATTTGCAGGCCAAGAGAAGAGTATTTTTGAAGATTTAACACTGGAATGGCTGGCTCGGTTACCGAGCCAGTCACTGCTGTGGTAAATTTTCAAAAATGGTCTTCTCTTGGCCTGCAAATGGGCATTCCTCAAGACTAGACAGGCCGGTTTGGGCCGGCTTCGGCATGATAGGGTAAGTTCAACATAACCATTGGCCTTTCTCTTATCAAACAGGGCAAAAACGGCTTTTGCGGTGGTCTTCATAAATGTCCATTTGCAGACCAAGGGAAAACTATTTTGTTTAAATTTACTGCTGGAATGACGGGCTCGATAACAGAGCCCGTCATTCAAGTGGTAAAATTTCAAAAATAGTCTTCTCTTGGCTTACAAATAGACATTTTCTATCAGAAAATTTAAATTATATTAACTCTTTAACCTTTCAAATTCTAGTGTCTCAACTTTACGACAATATACATGAAAGCTGCTGAATGTTTTGAAAGTAATTTAACTGGAACCGACTGTTACCATCGGCAGCTATTGACAGCTCCCAAGCTGACTACTTTCAAAACATTTAACGCAATATTGCTTGCATCATGAAGAATTTGTTGTCTCTCTTCTGCAAAAGGCTCAAAGTATTGTAACAATAACTAACTAACCGGTCATGCAGAAAGTATATAGCCGATCATTTATAATATGTGTTGGAGCGCTATATTAAGAATAGCTATGGATGTGAATTAGTGATCTAATTATAAATGATTTAAAATAAATTTTATAAGTAAGTAGGTCACCTCATTTCTGCAACCCGTCTAGCCTAGCTCATGTGTACCCAAGTGTGCACAAGAAAATGAATAGGGCCATAATAGAGATGACAGGCCTGGGCCTACATGTTTAGCCTTAGGGACTGTAAAATTTGTGTAATTTTTGGTGTACATCTAGTGCTATTTGGACGACAAATATACGCTTCGACTAAAATGGAGGTCGATCGATCACTGCACTCCCTAAATCTCAATTTCCAGAAAACTATACAGGTAAGCTGTTGAATATTTTGAAACTAATTTGACTGGGTGCCGTTTGCTGCCTATGACGCGTCATCGCAAATTCCCACGTTGACCACTTTGAAATTTTGACGCACCCCACAACCCACCTTGGGGGCGTAGTCAAATGTAAACGTCCTTTTGCACTCAGTAATCATATCGGTAACTCATATACCAATTTGGTTTGATTTCAGAGGAGTTGCATTACAATCAATTTCATGACCTTTTGACCCATCCTCTATCACCTGGGGGCGGGGCCAAATGTAAATGCTCTCATCCAATCCACATTGATATGGGTAACTGGCACACTAAATCTGGTTGAATTCTGTCCAACAGTGTTACAGGAGTTGTATTGCAACCAATTTGTTGACCTTTCGACCCCCACCCACCACTGACGGTGGGGCCAAATATAAATGTGCTCCTGTACTCCACATTGATATGGGTAATCCATAGACCAAATTTAGTTGAATTTTGTCCAACGGTTTCGGAGGAGATGCATTACAATCAATTTCCGCAGGTTAAAATTTGACCTTTTTACCCCGACTAAAATCCAAATGGCCTCTTACACTCCGCAATCATATGGGTAACTCAGATGTCAAATTTGGTTCAGTTCTGTCTAACGATTTCAGAGGAGTTGCGTTACAACTGATTTTACCTTTTGACCCCTGCCACACACACCCTGGGGGCGGAGCCAAATCTAAATATCGTCTTGCAAAGTGGAATCATATGAGTAACCCACATACCCAATTTGATTTAATTCCACCCAATGGGTTGGGAGGAGATAGCATGATGGACGGACGAACAGACAGATGGACACATGGACGGAGGCGATTACAATATCCCCGACATTTTTTTAAAACATGGGGATATTTATCCCTAAACCGTAAGGTGAAGCGGGTATTGTGTGTGTGCAAACGAGCCAGTCATTCGTGGTAAAAAAATTTTTAAATAGTCTCCAGGCCTGCAAATGGACATTCAATATAGAAATATTTTGTATTCTTGACCAAATTTGATGAGTTACGGGTTAAAGAGTTAACTGCTGGTCCTGGTTCAATGACAAAAGCCTGTTTGATTGACAGATTCGATTCGAGCACATCATTTGGATACAGGTTTGAATATGATCCTACATCAACAGTTTGCATCTAATTGTTAGCAATAGAAAACTGATGGATACCGACATTGTTTTAATTAGATGCTTACCCTAGTTAGCTTTCTGTCATTGTTCACATATTGACAACCTGTCTAGCGTCTGGTGGCTGAATGTCTGACAATTCCCCTCACATATTCCACTAGCATCGGGAAAATGCTGCGTATCATCCGACTATCCGCCCATTGCATGGGTGATTCTGGAATCAGTAGTACATGTATTCGCTCCGGGGTGCCCCCGTAGATTACTAGATATTATCACAAAAGATGACTAATAGTCCACATCACTGCACATATCTTTTAAGGCATTTTCTGGTGTTCTTTGTCGAGGTAAAGGTAACTGTAACCCGGAACACAGGTACAGGTTTTGTTGTGCACAGAGAACATGTGTCGACTCCG
Organism: Chaetoderma sp. LZ-2023a; assembly: GCA_034401795.1. Taxonomy (NCBI): domain Eukaryota; kingdom Metazoa; phylum Mollusca; class Caudofoveata; order Chaetodermatida; family Chaetodermatidae; genus Chaetoderma; species Chaetoderma sp. LZ-2023a. The sequence goes on from CM067359.1 coordinate 48,766,355, forward strand.
AGACAAGTATTCTCTAAAGCACTTGTGATCACAGGTATAGATACAGGTTTTGCTGTGCACAGAGTGCATATGTCGACTCCGAGAAAAGCATTATTTAAAGCACTTGCCATGACAGGTACACACAGGTTTTGCTGTGCACAGAGCGCATATGTCAACTCCGAGACAAACATTCTCTAAAGCACTTGCGACTACACGATTGTGTGTACCAATCCATGAGCATCCATATGTAGAGAAAATACCGCTGTGCGCTGTTAGAGGCATATCATAATGTAAGTGTAGTATGAAGTCATCTGTCATCTATGTGGTACTGTACACCCTTTTGACTGGATATATAACCTGAAAGATATAGAAAAGATATTACTAACTCATATATGTACTCATATAGTCTAAATCATGTTTTTATTTTCACAACTTACCAGAAATGCCAAAGATAATACATAGGAAAAACCCGCCGACAGTTTCAAATCTGCATCAAAGAGAATATCAGAGCTATTTCAACCTTCCTAGATATGATGACATGGGTGTCCTGTACTGGACCATTGAAGGTTGCTCCCAGACGATCCTGACATAGATATCCTGTAGTGGACCATCGAAGACTGCTACCAGACGATCCTGACATGATGACATGGATGTCCTGTAGTGGACCATCGAAGACTGCTCCCACACGATCCTGACCTGATGACATGGATGTCCTGTAGTGGACCATCGAAGACTGCTCCCAGACGATCCTGACATGATGACATGGATGTCCTGTAGTGGACCATCGAAGACTGCTCCCACTCAATGCTGATATGACATGGATGTCCTGTAGCCCACCATCGAAGACTGCTCCCATACTATCCTGACATGATGACATGAATGTCATGTAGTGGACCATCGAAGACTGCTCCAACATGATCCTGACATGATGACATGGATGTCCTGTAGTGGACCATCGAAGACTGCTCCCACATGATGATGACATGGATGTCCTGTAGTGGACCATCAAAGACTGCTTTCACTCAATGCTGACATGATGACATGCATGTCCTGTAGCCCACCATCGAAGACTGCTCCCATACTATCCTGACATGATGACATGGATGTCCTGTACCGGACCATCGACGACTGCTCCCACATGATCCTGACATGATGACATAGATGTCTTGTAGTGGACAATCAAAGACTGCTCCCACACGATCCTGATATGAATGTCCTGTAGCGGAGCATCGAAGATTGCTTCCACATGAACATAACATGATGACATGGATGTTCTATAGTGGACCATCGAAGACTGCTCGGACCACACAATCCTGACATGATGACATGGATGTCCTGTAGCGGACCATCGAAGACTGATCCCACACGATCCTGACATCATGACATGGATGTCCTATAGTGGACCATTGAAGACTGCTCGGACCACACAATCCTGACATGATGACATGGATGTCCTGTAGTGGACCATCGAAGACGGCTCCCACACAATCCTGACATGATGACATGGATGTCCTGTAGAGGACCATGGAAGACTGCTTCCACACAATTCTGACATGATGACATGGATGTCCTGTAGCGGACCATCGAAGACTGCTACCAGACGATCCTGACATGATGACATGGATGTCCTATAGCGGACCATCGAAGACTGCTACCAGACGATCCTGACATGGATGTCCTGTACTGGACCATTGAAGACTGCTCACACACGATCCTGACATGATGACATGGATGTCCTGTAGCGGCTCATCGGAGACTGTTCCCAGACGATCCTAACATGATGACATGGATGTCCCCAACTGGACCATCGAAGATTGCTCCCAGACGATCCTGACATGATGACATGGATGTCCTCTAGTGGACCATCGAAGACTGCTACCAGATGATCCTAACATGATGACATGGATGTCCTGTAGCGGACCATCGAAGACTGCTACCAGATGATCCTGACATGGATGTCCTGTACTGGACCATCGAAGACTGCTCCCACATGATCCTGATATGATGACATGGATGTCCTGTAGCGGACCATCGAAGACTGCTTCCAGATGATCATGACATGATGACATGGATGTCCTCTAGTGGAGCATCGAAGACTGCTCCCACACGATCCTGACATGATGACATGGATGTCCTGTAGCGGACCATCGAAGACTGCTCCCATATGATCATGACATGATGACATGGATGTCCTGTAGTAGACCATCGAAGACTGCTTCCACATGATCCTACTGCTTCCACATGATCCGGACATGATGACATGGATGTCCTGTAGCGGACCATCGAAGATTGATCCCACATGATTCTGACATGACGACGGATGTCCTTTAGTGGACCATCGAAGACTGCTCCCAGATGATCTTGCCATGATGACATGGATGTCCTGTAGCGGACCAGCGAAGACTGCTCCCAGACGATCATGACATGAATGTCGTGGAGTGGACCATTGAAGACTGATTCCAGATGATCCTGACATGATGACATGGATTTCCTGTAGTGGACCATCGAAGATTGCTCCCAGACGATCCTGACATAATGACATGGATGTCCTGTACTGGACCATAAAAGACTGCTCCAACACAATCCTGACATGATGACATGGATGTCCGGTAGTGGACCATCAAAGACTGCTCCAACATGATCCTGATGATAAGAGAACCTCAGTCCATCGGAAGGACTGTGAATCTTATTGAATCCATCAATTACATACCATGTCCATGGATCCAATGGACCGTTGCATTTTTAGCCATGCCCCGCCCATTTCTACCTAAGCTCCACCCACACCTCGCTTGTGTTGGGATCGATCATTCTATGAACTCCCTGACTATCAATTTCTAGAAAACTATACAGGTAAGGTGTCCAGTTAAATTAGTTTCGAAATATTCAACAGCATGTTTATTAAATAGTGCAGCCATACAATTCGTATAATGTGTCGGACTATTAAGAGTTAAAGACGGGCCATATAGAATCATTTATGATTATGACATCATCCTACACGCCGCTTAGCTGATTATGATGTCATATGACAGCAGATTGAAAGATGGATACTCTGGAAATGTGAATTGGCATCAACTATGCTGACTTGTAACACTCCCCACAGTGGTCGAGAGAAATGCCCATTTGCAGACCAAGAGACCATTTTTTAAATTTACCACTGGAATGCCTGGCTCGATAACCGAGCCAGCCATTCCAGTAGTAAATTTTCAAAAATAGTCTTCTCTTGGTCTGCAGAGTCAGTTTTCATGATAAAATTTAAATTTTCTTGAATAAATTCAAGTTAACAGGAAATGTAGCGCAATTTCTTTAATTAGGTCAGCATGCCCATGACGCTCCGACTCCAAAACAAATTCAAATGTTAAAGTGCTAACTGTAAGTCACAGTCACAGCCTAAGTTATGCTGATCATCTTAAGTATAGCAGTAATGAGTATCAATCACTTCGCTAGAACTGCGATATCATCAGGAAATGTAGCGCAATTTCTTTAATTAGGTCATTATGACCACGACATTCTGACTCCAAAACAAATGGAGGGAGCCAATCTGACACTCAATCATCTGATATCATAATCAAATAGATCACATGTTAGTTGATGTCATAGTTAAAATAAAGTAGCTCCGTCACAGAGATTAAAGTCTGTCAAGGTGTACATATTGTATACATGAATTTGATGAATTTACAATTTAACTAGAAAACGTTGTTTGATTCAGAGGGACCCGCAATCACTGAAAATATCTTTCTCTATGTAGTAGGTAGCAATTTTATTCAAAGCCTTCATATTATTAAAAAAAGAAAAAGAAGCCCAAGGGTCTGTGACGCTCACCTGGACCATTAACATCTGAACTACTTGCATTTAAATAGACATGGATAATTTTCGGAAAATCCAAGATGGCCATAAAACACAATTGGCCAATCAAATTCTCATTTATTCTCATGAAGCCTATCGTCATCGGATCACTCCATCACAGCTTGGTTGAAATTGAGCTGTTCATTAAGTAGTAGTAGTAGTAGTAGCAGTAGTAGTAGTAGTAGTAGTAGTAGTAGTAGTAGTAGTAGTAGTAGTAGTAGTAGTAGTAGTAGTGATTTAAAGGCTTAGCTGGACAATCCTTAGAAAATCCAAGATGGCCATCAAAAAAATTAACCAATTAAATTCTTGTATTCAACTTCGAAATCATATGACCATAGGATTCTTCCAGCCAGGTTTCATTGATATCTGGCCATTGGTTAACGAGTAGCATCTTAAAGGATTTCCGACAACTTTTTGGAAAATTCAAGATGGATGCTAAAAAGATTACCAATCCAAATTCTTATTAGAACTCTTGAAACCTGTCACCATAGGATCATTCCACCCAAGTTTTGTTGAAATCAGGTCATTGATTAAGGAAGAGTAGTATTTTAAAGGAAAAGTTGACCAAGCAAAATTCTGTATACAAGTTCTGAATCCTACCCGCTTAGGGTTGCTCCAGCTGGTTTTGGTTAAAATCGGCCAAGTGGTTAATGAGGAGTAGACTTTTAACCGATTTATACAATTTTCTGACATACTTAGACACCAGCCGGAAAAATTGATGAATCAAAATTCTGTATACAAGTTTCTGAAGCCTACTGCCCTAGGGTCCTTCCAGCCAAATCTGGTTGAAATTGTCTAAGCAGTTAATGAGGAGTAGCGTTTTGACAATTTCCAGTAAATATTTTCATAAAAGCTAAGATTTTCAGCTAAAATATTTTGCAATCAAAGTTCTGTATACAAATTCTTAAGCGTAGACCGATAGGGTCCTTCCAGCCAAATTAGGTTGAAATCCGCCCAGCGATTATTGAGGAATAGCGTTTCGACTATTTCCGTTAGATTTTTCATAAAATCTAAGATTTTCACCCAAAAAATTTAACAATAAAATTCTACATAGAAATTCAGAAGCCTACCCGAATAGGGTCCTTCCAGCCAAATTAGGCTGAAATCCACTAAGCAGTTAATGAGAAGTAGCATTTTAAAGTAAAAGTTGCTGGATGCTGGACAGACGGACGGACAGACGGTTGCCATAGCATAAGCTCACTTGCCCATTCTGACCAGGTGAGCCAATAAAAAATTTTAAAAAACAAGGTAATTGTCAAAAATTGTAAGTTTTCGCATAAAAAAGACAATTTTCACCCAAAATCTTGGTCCTATAAAGGTGAATCTTTCAAAAGGCACATTTACCCATCATAAGGAAGCTACCTGCTAAGTTTCATTAAATTATTTTAGTTGATTCTGTATGATATGGTGTTTATTAGAAAATTGACAAAGATCATGAGTTTTTGCATTAAAAAGCATATTTTCACACACAATCTTGGCTGTATAAAGGTGAATTCTTTAAAAGGCACATCTGCGTATCATAACAAAGGCATATACCAAGTTTCATTAAAGTATATGAAGCTCTTCTGAATGATATGCTGTTTACGAGATATTGTGGATGGACAGATGGCCGGACGGACAGATGGAAGCGGTGATTGCTGTAGGGCTAGCGACATCAACATACCCCAAGCAAAAGGAAAGTTACAATCGAACAAAAAGGCAAAATTTGCAGGCACAGACAGACACATGGTCAGAAAGACAGATGGATGGACAGACAGATGGATAGACCGACAAAATAACATGCATTTCCCTACTACTATAGCAAATGTTCCCATGAAGTTTTGTCAATGTCACTTCTAGCAAAAGTAAAGTGAATATTGAATTAAATCCCAATATTTGCACGGATGGATGAATACACAGGCAGAAAGACAGATGGATGGAGGGATTGACTGACTGACTGATGCACAAAATAATGTCCACCTGCATACTATCTTCCCATGAAGTTTCGTCACGATAGTCATAGCAAAAGTACAATTATGGAACGAAGCCCAAAAATTTGCATGGATGGACAGACAGACAGTCAGAAAGACAGATGGATGGACCGATGTATGGATGGATTGACTCACCCATAAAACAACATGCATTCATTACTACCATAGCCAACTTTCTCACAAAGTTTTGTCATGATATGCCAAGCAAAAATAAAGTTATCGACTAAAAATGCAGAATTTGCCCTGGTCAGAAAGACAGATGAATGAACAAAGTGGATGGACTGATTGAACCACATCTCACTACTGTGAAATTTCACCACGATGCTCCAAGCAAATTAAAGTAGTTATCGAACGAAAACCCAAATTTGGCATGGATTTGACAGACACACAGTCAGAAAGACAGATGGATGGATGATATGCTGAGCATCAGTAGTTATCGGATTAAAACCCAAAATTTACATGGATGGATGGACACACGGTCAGAAAGACAGATAGATGGATGAACTGACTGAGCCAAAAGATAATGTAAATTTCCATATCACGATACTACCAGCAAAGCTATCGAACGCAAATGTGTTCGTGATAAACGTATGGACAGCCCATGTACGGATGGGCAGAAGCGAAAAAATAATCTTCCCCTTGCGGCTTTGAAAAGTGTGTGTGTGTGCGTGCGCGTGTGCGTGTGCGTGTGTGCGTGTGTGTGCGTGTGTGTGTGTGCGTGTGTGTGTGTGTGTGTGTGTGTGTGTGTGCGTACATGCGTGCGTGCATGCCCGCGTGTGAGTGCATGCGTGTAAATAACAGTACAGTGTGCATGCATTCAGATCTATATATGCAGGGTGGGTGCAAGTCATTCTTAGGCAGTATGGCATATATCGCAGCATTGCTGTGTACATGTATTGTCTGTGGATTTTGCACTCCATGAAGGCAATCCAATGGAAATTGTGTCACTGCAAATAACAGGGATTCCTGCACTATACTGGCGATAGTAGATCATTCCCCCAGGAAGACATACGATGACGTCAAATCTATCTCCTAGCAACGAGCGCCAGCGATATTGATTGCAGTGGCGGATACACAGTGTTTACTGCAGTATGCGCATAGCTGTCAAGACGGTCTGAACAATAGCGGAGCCTCATTTAGAACCATCACGTTGTGCAGATTACTATGTCCTCAGGGTCAGTGCCAGCATCAACGAAATCTATTTCCGAATCGCGGTGACTAGCAACAGAATTATGACGTAAATAATTCGTGTAGCAACAAGATATGAATGGCATCAATCAGCTGCGGTATCTCTTGTATTCTTTAATATTAATGCATTTTGAAATGAGTACAAGTGCTCTTAGAACATGATGATAATACTAACTCAAACTATAATTCATATTAACCCGCTAATGGACAAGATTTGTCAAGGAAATATAATTTGTTTAATTATTGAATGTCCATTTGCAGATCAAGAGAATACTAATTTTGAAAATGTATTACTGGAATGACTGGTTCGGTTATCAAGCAAGCCATTCAAGTGTAAATTTTTTTTTAATAGTCTTCTTTTGGCCTGCAAATGGACATACCTGAAGGGAATGCAGAGGTCAAAGTCAACTTGACAATGATTGACTGGTTAACCATTTCACAGACAAATCCCTCAAAAAGTATCTTCTTTACGGTATAAAACCGAAGCTGTTGAATATTTTGAAATTAATTTGATTGGAAGCCATTGCTGCCTAAGGCAGCAATGGCTTCTAGTCAAAATAATTTCAAAATATTCAACCAAGCCATTGCTGAATTAAATTGTCGCAATTTAAAAGAACATATATTCTGGTGATTGATCCTGAAAAATTAATAAATGTGTTTTTCTCTAAATATTACCGGTAAAGACGAATTCTGTGGAATTAAATGTCCTGTCTGTCCTCCTCCTTAGCAAGTTTTGCACGGGTTTTTTTCACAGTGAACTTTGACTTTGCGACCTCAATGTCATTGAGCTGCTTCTTAACAGGATAGGCAACCACGTGTGTAAGTTTAGTAAACCAGACTTGAGATATAAACCAGATTTTTTTAAACCTTTTCACTGACAAATCTCTGAAAAAAGTCTATTCTTTATGACATAAAATTTAGTCTGTTGGCTATTTCGAAATTAATTTGATTGGTAGCCATTGCTGCAATCAACAGTTTTCCTGTGTGGTAGCGCTGAAAATAAGATATGGGTAATTTATCGGTGAAACAGTTAAGTGTAGAACTTATCATTGACGGTGCCGTTGACAAAGATCAACTCCAAGAACACTAACTACCAGAAATGAGGCTTCATGGGTAACATAAGCTTTTCTGCACCAACTTATAACCCTTTAACCATTTAACCCTCAAACAGGTAAAAAATGTTCTCTGCTGTAGCCCATTGAAATGTCACGGTGCAGACTAGGACTATTTAAAAAATTTTACGACCAGCGGTAAATTAAAAAAAATCTATGGTCTTGAGATGGACATTTACTATGAGAAAATGTTTATTTTCTTGAACAGATTTGAGGATTATACGGTTAATGGTCAAGTTCGTGAGAAATGGTATTGGTCTTGAAATATGTCCAAGAATGGGGCTTGATGGATGTCCATGTTCAAGACGACTATTTCTCAAGAGCACCGCAGAAGTCATTTTGGCTGGCTCGACCATCATAAAATCAGGACATTAACCCCCGTACCGCCACACCCACCCATCCACACTCTGCCGCGCGAGAATAAAAATTATAAATAGTTTACCTCAATCATGGGCATTTACAAATAAAGCAGTTAATATATATTTAATATCCATTGATGATCATGATTCTGCGATGGAAACTAATCACACGTGACATGGACAGCTAAACCCAGGTGAACTTAATCATCACCGATCACGATCGGTCAACTAACGCCTCCCACAACCTCCAGAGCAACGGAATCCAGCTATGAACAGCTGATTGTGATCTATGCGCTGCTATATGCGCTGATTATCGAGTCTGGTGAATGACGTTAAAGGAAATCCCTTCAGAGCCATTGTTACTGATGCGAGCCATTAACGTGAAGTCATTAAGTGGCCCAGAGGTAAAGTTATTCCAGGAAAGGCGACTGCTAAATTTAGATGCCGTGTTACTATATTTAGCTGACCTAGCTTGGAAAACGTCCATTTATAGAATTTGCTGGTATTCTTGGAATATGTCTAGTACAATGCTTTAACACCGTTTCTATACTGAATAATTAAAAGAATGGCTTAAAGGGAGTTAGATATGAACTAGTACTTGGATAATTTTGAAAACAATTTTACTGAAAATCGCTGCTGGCTCTGTTAGCAACAACTTTCAGTAAAACTGTTTTCAAGATAGGCAACGCATGTTAAAATGTCGCCTACGAGATGCAGAATGTTATTGGCTGCTATAAAAAAATCCTGTACTGTTTTACCCGTGTTAATAAATCCGTATTGATTTTGTATATATTTTTTACACATGATGAAACTAATAACATTGCTATATATACACTCTTTATAGATGGCTTCATCATTATAACATATACATACTATCTAAGGGAGTTAATCCGGTGACAAGCCTGTGTTAACCCCTTCAGGATGAAACCGGCCAAGACTGGCCTCTGCAGGGGTCTTGAAAAATGTCCATTTGCAGGCCAAGAGATTATTTTTGAAAATTTACTACTGGAATGATTGGCTCGATAACCGAGCCAGTCATTCCAGTGGTAAATTTTCCAAAATAATCTTTTCTCGGCCTGCAAATTGACATTCAATATGTAAATATTTTAATTTTTTGAACAAATTTAGTAATTAAAGGGTTAACAAGAAGATCAGTATTGATCACATGTCCCCCGAAGGGTATTGAACGGAAACCAAATTTTCCTTGAATTCTATGTCATTCAAGGGGGATAGCTCCATCACATCTGGACGCACATCGCTGAAACGCAATCCCCACTGAGGCCTCGTCATAAGGAATCACTATATCAAATTTGAAATTAATCCATGCAAACTATGTAAAGTTATTGAATGGAAACCAAATTTTCCTTGAATTCTATGTCATTCAGGGGGGATAACGCCATCACATCTGGACACACGTCGCTGAAATGCAATCTCCACCGAGGCCTCGTCATAAGGAAGCACTATATCAAATTTGAAAGTAATCCATGCAAACTATGTAAAGTTATTGAATGGAAACCAAATTTTCCTTGAATTCTATGTCATTCAAGGGGGATAACTCCATCACATCTGGACACGTGTCGCTGAAACGCAATCCCCACCGAGGCCTCGTCATAAGGAATCACTATACCAAATTTGAAATAAATCCTTGCAGGCTAGCTAAAGGTATTGAACGGAAACCAAATTTTCCTTGAATTCTATGTCATTCAAGGGGGATAACTCCATCACATCTGGACGCGCGTTGCTGAAACACAATCCCCACCGAGGCCTCGCCGTAAGGAATCACTATACCAAATTTGAAATAAATCCATGCAGGCTAACTAAAGTTATCGAGTGGAAACCTAGTGTGACGGACGGATGGATGGACACACACATGGACGTCGCCTATTACTACTGTCCCCGTCGACGGACAACAAAGCAATCCATTCTAACTATGGCCCGCCTATTTATAGCTAAACTCCACCCACTTGACATGTTGTGGCTGATGTGTGATCATAGGGGGTGGTGGGGTGGAAGTAATCAGATCTTGGCCCGTGGGACAGCCATGGCCAAAAGAGGGTTAATAACTGGTTCAAAGGTACAGGATGCGTCCACTTCCCCCAACTCCCAGCTCTTGCAGAGGACGGGAGACGTGACATCTAATACCTGCGTCCAGTGCTCAAGAGATTGTGAAGAGTCCACTGGGCACGCTGCTATGCATGTGTGGGCCAGTGGTCAAGGCATAGCGTTAATACTATTGGCCTAAGCATGGAGAGAATGTGCAGAATAGGCTTGCGCGATTATTGCGGTCAGTGATCACGATCGATTATTAAAAATTAATCGTGATTACTCGATTAATCTGCTTGGGTACAAATTACCAAAAAATAACAACAAACGAATATCAATGATGAAAGCTTTTGCTCCGCAGGACAAGAGAAGACTTTCTTTTTTAATGGTTCACTGGAACGGCTGGTTAAAAAATAGTCTTCTCTTGCCCTGCAAATGGACATAGAGTCACTAAGCAAAATGTAAATTTTCATGAACAATTGCATTAAAAAGCAATTAAAAGTTGGGTTTTGAAATATTTTATGCAATAGAAAATATTCAGGATTATTTGATTATTTAATTTTTAATCATATAAATACACGATTTAAAACATAACCTCGATTTTCGATTTAATCACGTAATCGTGCAAGCCTAGTGGAGAATGTAACTCCTCAACTCAGCCACCATTCACTTAGTGCAAAAAACCTCCGTGGAGGCTGAATTGCCAGGAAGTCATATGTGAAAGAATTTTGAAATTTAAGCAAATGCCCGCTGAGTTACACATTGAGGACAGCCACCTATTTATTCTCGCCACATGACTATCAGATGTGCGCTGACCACCTCCGGCCGCAGGACACCAGCTCCAAAGCACACACTCTGATAGGCCACATGGATTACTCTCCTTGCCTAGTATAAAAGGGCTGGGATCCTGAGAGAGAGAGAGAGAGAGAGAGAGAGAGAGATGGCGGTAGCTCAGGCAGTAACAAACAGAGCTGTGAAACCGGCGGCCCCGGGATCGCCTCTCCGTTCGCCCAACTGACAATCGCTGGAAACATAGGCAATCTCCTTCACTCCTCATTACCTCTCTCCAACCAGGAGTATAAATGGGTACCAGTGTAAACGCTGGGGAAGTTACCAATAATAGACTGAAATAAAAACCAGCCTAGAATGGCGTGAATGGGACCTGGAATCAGGGACTCGATACATGCCAACTAAACCAATAACTTCTGTGCACAGAGAGTTGGGTGGACAGTTGATCCAGTGGACAATGAGAGAGAAAATGTTTCCATTAGAAATGAAGTACTAGGCGTGCGTGATTATTGATTTGAGTGATCACGATCAATTATTTAAGAATAATCGTGATTACTCGATTAATCGCCAACAACAGCATATCAATGACCAACGGTGCAATGGTGTTTAGAAATGTCCATTTGCAGGCCAAGAGTAAAATATTTTTTTAATGTATCACTGGAATGGCTGGCTCGATTCTCGAGCCAGTCATTCTAGTGACACATTTTCCAAAACAGTCTTCACTTCGCCTCCAAATGAACATACACTCGCTGAGCAAAATGTCAATTTCCAGGACCTATTGCATTAAAGAGTAACTAAAAGATAGATTTTTAAATATATATGCAGTATAAGTTATTCACGATTATTTGATTGTTTAATTATTAATTATATAAAGTCACAATTTAAAAAATAATCCATCGATTTTCAATTTAATCACATAAACGCGCAAGCCTATGACGTACTAACAAACGCAGTCACTGAAAAACAGCAGTGTCATACTGGTAACCAAATAAATGAGGAAGGAAGAAGATTAAGGTGTCCTACGAATAAAGAGACAATAAACATTTCATTTTAGCTATGACCTGCCCATCTCTAGCCAAGCTCCACCCACACCTCACTCGTCTTGGGATCGATCGATCTCCTGACTCCATGACTATTTATTTCCAGAAAACTATACAGGTAAGCTGTTGAATATTTTGAAAACTAATTTTACTCGGTGCTGTTGCTGCCTAAAAGCGCCCAGTAAAATTAGTTTCAAAATATTCAACAGAATGTTTATTAAATAGTAGACATACAATTCTTACATGTCGGACTATTAATAGTTAAAGACGGGCCTAATAGAATCATTTATGACGTAATGATTATGACATCATCCTACACGCCGCTCAGCTGATTATGACATCATAAGACATCAATTCATCCATGGATACTCTGGAAAGGTTAATTGTGTTATATATTAACAAATAAATAATGAAATGGATGGAGACCAAAACCAATAAACATTAGAAGTGCTGCAAGATCATGATGAATTGATAATGCGATACGTAAAACAGTGTTCTACAAACTTTCATCTAATCCGGCCCAGCAGCTTCAATGAGCAGTTGATCGGTACATGAATGAGCAGTTGATCGGTACATGAATGAGCAGTTGATCGGTACATGAATAAGCAGTTGATCGGTACATGAACAAGCAGTTGATCAGTACATGAATGAGCAGTTGGTCGGTACATGAATGAGCAGTTGGTCGGTACATGAATGAGCAGTTGATTGGTACATGAACGAGCAGTTGATAGGTATAAGAATGAGCAGTTGATCGGTACATGAATGAGCAGTTGATCGGTACAAGTGCGAGCAGTTTATTGGTACATGAATGAGCAGTTGATCGGTACATGAATGAGCAGTTGATCGGTACATGAATGAGCAGTTGATTGGTACATGAACGAGCAGTTAATCGGTACGTGAATGAGCAGTTGATCGGTACATGAATGAGCAGTTGATCGGTACAAGTGTGAGCAGTTTATTGGTACATGAATGAGCAGTTGATCGGTACATGAATGAGCAGTTTATTGGTACGTGAATGAGCAATTAATCAGTACATGAATGAGCAGTTGATCGGTACATGAATGAGCAGTTGATAGGTACAAGAATGAGCTGTTGATCGGTACATGAACGAGCAGTTGCAGGGATCGACCTACCCATTCGCCAACTAGCTAGTAAAATTGAGATCTGGCTAATAGAAAGCAGGATTGGCTAAATATCTGGCTAATGATTAAAAACACATACATAATTTCAAAGTAGAAAATCATTAAAATTAACTTTGAAAAAACATCTTAAGATAAATATTTATGTAACTAGTACTTATAAATTATGTTTTATTGTGATCAGACAAACCCGGAAATCCTAATATCTCAGAAATAAAATCACCCATATATGCCAGTTGTTGAATATTTTGAAACTAATTTGACTGGATGCTGTTGCTGCCTTAGGCAGCAACAGCTTCCAGGCAAATTAGTTTCAAAATATTCAATATATTCCTGTATCGGGTATGTAGCCTTCAGTTGAAAGGGGTAGCTGGTGGTCATAGATCGTAGACCTTATGGTCATAGATCGTAGACATTAGAAAACACTGGCTAAAATTGTTCAGATTTGGCTAAGAAAAAGGGTAGTTGGCTAATCTATTGACTAGCAATTTGTGAAAGCCAGGTCTGTCCCTGAGTTGATCGGTACATGAATGAGCAGATATTCAGTACATGAATGAGCAGTTGATCGGTACGAGAATGAGCAGTTGATAGGTATGTGAATGAGCAGTTGAATGATAGGTATGTGAATGAGAAGTTGAATGATAGGCATGTGAATGAGCAGTTGATCAGTACATGAATGAGCGGTTGATCGGTACATGAATGAGCAGTTGATCCGTACATGAATGAGCAGTTGAGCGGTACATGAATGAGCAGTTGAGAGGTACATGAATGAGCAGTTGACCTGTACATGAATGAGCAGTTGATCGGTAGATGAATGAGCAGTTGATCGGTACATGAATGAACAGTTGATAGGTACGTGAATGAGCAGTTGATGGGTACGTGAATGAGCAGTTGATCGGTACATGAATGAGCAGTTGATAGGTACAAGAATGAGCAGTTGATAGGTACATGAATGAGCAGTTGATAGGTACAAGAATGAGCAGTTGATAGGTATATGAATGAACAATTGATAGCAGCAGTGATGGCAAGAGATGAGAGCGGAATTTATTCAGCACTTCTTACTGCGGTGAAGATCCCTCTCTGATGAAGATTCTGCAACCATGTTATGGCTTGATGAACTTTTGAGTGAATCTGTGTGTGCTTGAGTCTCCGAGGAGGAAAGCTAGTGACAAGTATCTTTGTGAGTCTACTGATGTCCTCTGAATGACACCACGTCCTCTCCGCTCCGTAACTAGCGGCTACACACATGTATATCGAGCATGTCAATGTCTACTAAGTTCTACTAATGCTTTGGTAAACCGGATAGAATTGGGTTCGACGAGATGCGAACCAGAACCATAGTAGATAGAACCAGTCTTACCATCCCCCATAAGTTTGTTCACCCCTCTCCCCACCCCACTGTTCCCCAAACACTGTTATGTCTGTCCCCTCTGCTACCCAGTCCGAGCGCAAATCAGACACCATGACACTCAAGCTAGGCGAGGCCACCATGGAGGAAGAAAGGAATGTCGCAGAGAAGGATAGTAAACATCTCTGGAAGACGTTCAAGCACCCCCGGCAAGATTGTACTAGAAGTACCACCAGAAACCCCAACAACCACTGCCTGGGTCTGTCATCAATGTATCGTGGTCACGGGAACTGCTGCATGCATGTGAACTTCCCCGCCACTGCAGCAACTATGCACATAACCTGATGGCACCAATAGCACTCAGTTGAATTAGTCCAAATATTCAACAGAATGGATTTGTCAGATTGTTACCCAAATGATTACTGATTTTGAGATGACATTTAGATTGTGCTGCTGTGAGAGTGGAGATAAAAAGTCAAGCCTAATGAAAGCGTGGGGCTTACCATAGCATGCCACTGACTGCACATTCTAGTTATTCACTTTCAAAGACCAACTAGATTGGACAGTCGATGATGCACAATCACATTTTCCCATGTTCACAGCTTTTGAACTCCCACCCCACCCGCCGGAAGCAGAGCAAAATGTAAATGTCCTCTTGCACCTCACAACCATATGGGTAAATCACATACTATTCCATCTAATGGGTTCGGAGCGGTTGCGCTACAATCAATTTGAGCTTTTTATGACGTCATCCTACATGTCTCTTAGCTGATGATGATGTCATATGATGTCAGATTATCTAAGGATACTATGGAAAGGTGAATTGACACTTCAGACATTCAAACCAGGTGAGCAAATAATTGCAAGCATATTTTGGCTCCAGTGTGTGAAGACAAGTTCCCTGCCTAGCAGAGCTTAATACACCGGTCTTTGATGAATTTTAACATTTTTATGGAGGATAACGCTGGCAAATATGGACAGATCTCGCCGTCTCTACATATACGTCTACTGAAAAAGGAATTTCAAATGTAGGTTCAAAACTTCCTGAGATCTGGCCTGGACCATATATTTTTGACGAATTTGATTGTTTTCAGGGGGATAACTGTAACAAATACGGATGGATCTCACTGAAACAAAGTCATGACACATCGTCTCTACCTAATATGCCCACTGAAACAAAAATTTCTACTATAAATTACAAGCTTTTTGAGATAAAAATAGTCTTCTTTGGTCTGCTAATGGACATTGCCCAAGACCACTGCGGAAGTCGTTTTTGGCTGAAATAACCATTAAAGGGTTTTAACAGAAAACTGTTGAATAATTTGAAACTATAGTTTGACAGGAACGTGTAAAGGCTAGATGAAAAATTGTCTCGTCTTAACCCTCAAATGGACATTTCTGAAGACCACTGCAGAATCCAGTTTGGGCTGGCTTAACCATTACAGGACAATATTGTGTATTAATCATAGGTAGGGGAGGCATGACACAACACGCTGGGGGAGGCATGACACAACACACTGGAGGAGGCATGACACAACACGCTGGGGGAGGCATGACACAACACGCTGGGGGAGGCATGACACAACATGCTGGGGCAGGAAACTACCCGCACACCCATGTCCTCTGGGTCTTCCCCAGGCAAACAAGAATTCAGCAAGAAAAAGGTAGGTAAATTATTTTCTACTTACTTCATGTAGTACCTATTACTCGCCATAAAATTGGCTATATTCAGACATGAGCCACGCCTGTACTGCAGAAATAAGCGCAACATTCTCTAGTACATCAGTGGTGATTTCACTCATTGCAAGAACCATAACTGGAATAAGAATTCAGTCTAGATAAATATACACCCAGAGTTACCTCCCATTAACAGTATGCCTAGGCTGTAAATATTGTGGAAATAACAGTGAAGATTTGTGCTTGAATTGTTCATTTTGTGGTAATAGAAGAAAACAGGCCTACCCACCAAAATATAAGAGGAAATTTGGAAGAAATGTAGGAGAACCATAGGAAATTTTGGACAAAAAAAATTGGAAAATAAAGGAATGTTCCCCCATACATTGCGTCATTATCATGATTTAATGTTCTAATGACCCTTGTGCGCCCCCTCGTCGAATATGCAAGTGCTGTACATGGGACCCATACCTACTGGCAAACATTTACAAAGTTGAGATGGTCCAAAATATAGCTGCCCGATGTCACAAATAGATCGCGCAATACATCAAACGTATACGATATGATCACCGACCTGAAGTGGCAAACTCTGCAAAGAAGAGGACAAGATGCTAGACTCTGTATGTTGTACAAGAACTTGCATAACCAAGTAGCTATCAACTATAAGGGAAAACTGCTCAGACCAAATCGCAGATCTGGAAACGCACATGAATACTCCTTTCCGATCCTGCATTGTGGTACAGAAGCATGCAAGATGTTGTTCTTCCCGAGTACTATCTGTGACTGGAATGCCCTACCATACCATTTTGCCGCTGCAAGTATCTCTGGCACGTTCGAAGCCAACCTGTCTGCCCAGGCATAAGTGAGTAGGGTGCCAAAACTGGTAAATAGTGTACATGACAGACTTTCATCAGCCTGTTTTTCAAGAGATAATACTACATGTATATCATTAATCGTCTTTCTGACCCATCATCTGCATGCGTACACACCCACAAACTAGCAGAATCTTCAGCAAGTTGAAGGAGGCTAGTCAACATGATTCAAGATTCAAGATTATTTATTTTCATATTAAGTCATCATTATCAGAGATTACAATAGGCAGTCCACCAAAGGCAAGCCTATGAAGTGGTGGACTCCTAACATATAAACATTAATTGCAAAATATATTATGACATATATAATATGATGTAACATAAACAGACATATATTACGTGATACTATATGAACAGTTGGTATATACATGCAGGATACAACAGTAAAACAGGACAATTACATTCATGACCATAAAGGGATGGAGGGTGGGAGAGGGATGGGGGTGGGGGAGATAATCTATTATATATTACCATATTATTATTATTATTATTATTATTATTATTACTCCTATACAGTTTTACATTTGATGTTTTGTTCCGGTGAACAGGTACCTTGAATAGTTAGACTACAGCACAGCTCATAATAGAATTAATAATGCTAAAAGAAGTAAGCACGCCTCCAGATCAAGACAGTAAGTTAACATGTTAATTAGTGAGACGTGTTCTGCTGAACACAATCGGATTGGAAGGCACCGCTACTTTGGAAGGCAATGTCTTCCATCACTATGCCCAGAATGCCCAACAGGACACCTCAGCTCGCTCTGAAAGCAGGCCAAGTCGTTCCAGAGCTGTGCTGTGTAACGGCCATGGTGGCGGTGGTTAGTGGTGTGGTTTCTAGTAGTTGTCAATAATAATGTTTTTGATGAATTCTTTGGATGACTTTAACGTGAGAATTTGTGTGCGTATGTCTGTATCTGTATTCCATAATTGTATTGCTTGGTAGTGTAGTTCGGATCGACCGGTCAGGTACCGGCCGTAACAGATAAGCTGGGTACACACCGCCTGTCCTGAATTCGTTCTCTGAACACGCACCCCCCCCCCCCCCCCCCCCTCCCTTGGGTAGAGCCATAAGCGTATATGGGCCTATGAGAGAGAGATCGCATTGCAAAAACGACTAAGTTCGTTAAAGCACATAATGCGCATGCGCGTGCTTAGATGCTATTTTTGATGGAGCACGTGATTTACGACCAAGATAGGATGACGCTTTTAGTGTACCGAGATGGTACCCTGTAATCCTTTTTGATTACCTATTCCCGTTAAATCTGGCATTAATCAAGACCAGAATTCGACGGGCCTTTTAAATCTGTAAACCATTTCAAAATCGGTTAAGAAATGGCTGAGTTATCCATGGAAAACCCTTCTTGATTATCTTCAAAATATTGGCGTGATGTCATAACCACGTGGGCGCAGAACTTCTAGAATGTTCTAGAACATTTGACTGCGCTATTACTAGCTACGTGCTGATTTGCTGTTGCTCGAATGATGATTGGTTGGAGGCCGCGCCTGTGACGTCACGAGGAGTATAAAAGGAGACGTGATCCAGAGATCGAGAGCATCCTCGGCCAGGGGCCGAACAGGTTGGACCTGTACTAGCTACTATTGAGCGACAGATATTACGCATATAACTTCGGTTTCTGACGGGTTCTCTCCCATAGCTGGCAGTGCCAACCCACCGCACTAAAAACAATTTTGTAATGCCCTACCTTGCGGGAGCGATTTGGAACATTCTAACTATCGTTCACGAATATCAATATCTACTTCGGAACACAAACTTGCGGTGAGGCCTTTACGGCCTGAATATGTGATTCTACAGATGTAGAGGCAGGATGTTCTTTGATGGATGACTCGCCGGCCACGCCTAAAAGTGGTATTTCAACTGTCACCGCACTAATGTCGTGTAGGTTCTTCTAACTTTCGACCGCAGCAAGTAAACTCTGCCCAGTGCGTCTTCAGAGCTGGCTGATGTACCCAGCACCGTGAAGCTTTGTTTTGTATCTTCATTTGCATCTGACAAACCACCCCTCCCCTTGTGATCGGGTTGTTGTCAACTTCCATCTGTGCCATCGGTTTACGGGAACTTTCTTCACAGCAGTAGTACTATCGTATCTTTTGCTGACTGCTCGTTAGACATCCTATTAGGCTTACAGTGCTGAGCGATGTACTCCCTCCACGAGTGTTCTTGCGGGAATCCTGTTTGCGGAAACCAACTTGCGGGAACCGATCTGCGGGAACTTTCCATCTTCCTGAGAATGCATCAACACACGTCAACTACGGAATGACGTATCAATTTCAGTAACACGGTAGCCTAACTTAGGAATGACTACCGCGTATTCAAGTAACTATACTTCACATTCTAATTATTTCGCCATATATACTTCTCTAATTATATTGTATCCATAAGAACGGTCCCGATGACTAAAAGGTACCGTAACGGTCTTAGGACCGCTAGTTATAATTTCTGTATTTGTTTATAGTTATTCTCATTTTCTGTATGTGTTTTACTAACCGCACTGTAGTAGATTCGTTAACCTGTGCTAAAATATATAATTCTGATCATATTACACTGTATTGATTGTTCTGGTTAGTTTATATATATATATATGGCCAGTAGCCATCAGTTCATATGTTTTGTTTATTCATAGAAAATATAGGACTGCAGTGCACGTAGGAAACACTATACAGCAACACTTATATATGCAGCACTTTCTCCCGCCACCAACAATTTTTCACTGAGGTCGCTGTCCGTGCTATAACTCTGTTTAGCCCGCCATGCTAACGACTAAACCATTTCTATTCAGCTCGATAGGATAGGTTTAATATGATTAGAGACACTTTCTTCGTTAAGAAATCTGTAGTATATTCTTCTCTTCCGGCAGTGCGATAATCTAGCCCCGCACTCTGGTAAGACTCATAGCTCCAAGATTTTGTCTCTCTTCATGCTCCACTCAGCCTTGTGGCTTCTTAATTGTTTGGATGTCCCTATCCGCGCCATGGACTGATCCGACTCTGGGAAACTATTGGGGTTTCCGAGCGGTGATGGCCAGGGTGTGGTATCACATACATTCCCTCTGTATCTTCGGATACTTAGTAGTTAGCACTTTTGCCAATGTAGGAAAGCACTGCGATAACATATCTTAATTATTATTTTATTTGCTGAACAATCCTCCCGCACCGCAGTGCAAAACTGGGCAACTTTTTAACCCCACCATAACGATAGGACAATTGCCTAATAATGCTTTCATGAAAAGTAACCTGTATCCTGTAACGTTTTATATGGTTACGGAGCGGGATGTCCGGATTCTTATCCAGTTCGGCGATCTTACTAAGTAACATGTATGAGCGCTGTCTTCAGTATTGATGTCTTAGGGTGTCTGTTCTCAATGACAGCCATGTCTAATAGCTAGGTAGATACCAGCCATTTGCGGCCTAAAATAGTTCTTGTTTCGAAAAACTAAAAGCTAACTAAGCGAAGCAGAAGGACCGCATAAATAAAGCGCCAACTACTAATTCAGCATACTAAGAATCACATAAGACGGTGACGAGTGGGCGCATTTTTGCCTACTACTCTTCTCCCGCTTTAAGCAGTGGCGACACCTTCCCGAGACGGAGGCCCGCGCGAGGCACTTGCCTCTCGCAAGGATTCAGCGATGACGGTCCACGCGAGGCTAATACTCCTCACCCAAACTAGCACTAGGAGTAGTGCCCGCATGAGGCACATAACTTTTCGTCCAAGATAGTCTTCTTCCTTTCAGCTTAGAGGTATAATAACTTATATTAAGTTAATTAGTAAGTCTCGTGTACGGGAGCCTCCCTTGCGGGGATACCTCTGCGGACCTACGAGTCTGTGTGGTACCTCCGGGAGCCCCATGTTTAAAAGTTCATCTGGCTGTCTCTATGTCTCGTATTTTCGTATGCTCTTATTTTGGTTTTATCTAGCATATTTATAATTGTTTAGGTAAAATCATTGCATAGACTTATATTTTTAAGTCACCAAATCAAATCTTGTAAGTTCATAGATCACGAAATTGCTATGGACAGGCATACTGGTGACACAAATTCTTGGGATGAGACAGTTGTATTTAATGTTCGCGACGATGGTCGCACAGGCCAACCGGAACGATTGAGTTCCACCGGCCTTAGGAGCCGGTTTTTGTTACCCGCAGGGCAGTCTCGTACAAGGTCCGTCACCCCGAGACCGGATGCTAACCAGCGTCATCATTAAGACGTGCACTTGCGGCGCGGCGAGTCGACATGATACACCGCTACGGCCCGACACTACCTCGCGAGCTACAGTAGGATGGTGTTCATGTAGCTGCCTCTGTTCGGTGGTATGTGACGTGTAGGTTGGAACTTGTTCTTGTGTTGTGCGTATGCATGCCTGCATTTATTGAAAAAAGATTGGATAGAGATGAGGGTAGGTTGCCATTGTGGTAGTCCTTTAGAATTGCATATAATTGAACCCTTCCAATGTCTTTTGAGTTTTAGGATTTTGTTTCTTTTGAAGGTATCTTGTCCCCCTGCTGTTTGCGAAAATAGTTTGACAGATTGCTTTTGTAGTGATTTTAGTTTTTTGGTTTAGTTTGATATGTCCTGCTACAGATAGCATTGCAGTAGATTATTTGTGGAAGTATCAATGTGTTATAAAGATTTTTTAAGATATGAGATGGAAGACATGACTTGAGTCTGCGCATGATACCAATATTCCTTGCTACCGTGGATGTGATTATCTCTATGTGCTTCTCCAAGGTTAAATGTTTGTCCAAATAGACTCCTAGGAATCTAACATACTCAGCCTCCTCTATTTCTTGATTGTCTATGTAAAGTTTTGGGAGAGCAGCTTCTTCTGGTTGGCTAGATCTTGTAAATAGTATAAAGTTAGTTTTGTTAACATTTAGAGATAATTTATTAATTTTGAACCAATTTATAATTGTTTCCATTTCATTATTTACATTTTTGTATAGAATATTTATATCCGTATGGCTACCAAAGACATTGGTATCATCTGCAAATAGTCTTAATGAAAGTTGGTTAGTGGCATTGTGTAAATCATTCATGTATAGTAAGAACAGTAGGGGTCCAAGGATTGAACCCTGAGGTACACCGCAGACTAATTTTTTGTTTCCTGAAATAGCACCATTAAATTGAACACATTGAATCCTGTCAGTCAAACAATTTTGAATTCAATCCAAAGCGATGCCTCTTATACCGTAATGTGCTAATTTTTTCAATAGTGTCAAATGCTTTAGAAAGATCCGGGAACACCCCAAGTGTATGTTCTTTATTTTCCAAGGACTCAGATATTTTATCTATCATATCCACAATGGCAAGCATAGTAGTGTTTTTCTCTGAAACCATACTGAGATTTGTAGATAATTGAATATCTATTTAGATAATTAATAATTCTGTTGTAATATAATCGTTCCAGTAGTTTTGAAAAAGTGGAAGCACTGAGACTGGTCTGCAGTTAGTAAAATCAGATGGATCTTTAGCTTTATAAATAGATGTTACTCGTGCTATTTTTAGTCCAGATGGGAATATACCTTGTGAGAGTGAGAGATTGCAAATGTGATTTAGTGGGGTGAGTAATTCTGTTATACAGTAGTTAAAGATTTTCCATTTAAAGTTTTTCAATACCTGCACTTTTAGTCGGGTTAATTTGCATCAAGATTTTATAAGATAACATAGATTTACAGAATGCAGGCTAATAAGCCTCTGTGTTCCAATAGTATTGCTAGACTGTTATAGTGTAATTCGGCCTTTGTAGTCAAATTTTATGTCTTGATTAGGAAGTTACGATTTTGTTTGTGTGAGTTCCATACATCTATTACTCTATTTGTGAAATAATGTTTCCTGAATTCATGTGAGAAGCGGTTCTTTTTTCAGTTTGTATGTGTGTCCTCTGGTTATTGAATGGTTCATTGTGAATAAATGTTGTGTTACTTGTTTATCATAGTGCCCATGCATAATTTTATAAACTTCTATCATATCTCCACGAAGTCTACGATATTTTAATGTCGGGAGACTTAGTTTTTTCAACCTATCAGGATAGCCCATTCCCTTCATTGAAGGAATCTGCCTGGTTGCTCTTCTTTGTACATTTTCAATACTAGTGATGTCTCTCTTTGTATGAACACCACACACTATTTGCATATTCAACGTGTGGTCGTACTAATGCCTTGTATAGTAAACTGAATGTTTCCTCATTTAGGTATGTATAAGTTCTCTGAATTATTGCCATGATCTTGTTAGCCTTGTTTATTTGTTGTTGTATGTGTTTACTAAAATTTAGTTGCCCGTCTATGAGTACACCAATATCTTTTTCGAATTCTGTATGTTTTAGAGCTATGAGAGATCCATCATTGTTGTATAGATGTCTGTTTTGTTGTCATTGTATGGTTTTGTTTTTATTTCTAGGATGTGACATTTACTGGGATGGAATTTAAGGAGCCAAGTATTTGTCCAGTCATTCATGGAGTCAAGGTCTTTCTGGACTATATCGATGTCTTTGCTATCTCAAATTTCTTTATATATCTTTGTGTCATCAGCAAATAAGACTTCTGAACTTATCTTATCCAGGAGATCATTTATGTAGATGACGAATACGATAGGGCCAATAACACCACTGTTGATATCATGCCAAGACGAGAATATGTTGTTTACACGTACCCTCTGTTTGCATTGTTTTAGAAAGTCCCTTATCCAATTACACATTCTGTCACTAAATCCATAAGCTTTGAGTTTCGCCATAAGTCTTTCATGGGGGACTTTATCAAAGACTTTCATAAAGTCCATGTTTATAACACTTATTTCACCAGAGGCATCGATAATTTGTGTCCAGTGATCAAATACGTTTAGCAGTTGTAGTGTGGTAGACCTTCCTTTAATGAAGCCAAATTGTTTGGTACTGATTAATTGATTTTCTTTCATGTGCTTGACTATCTTGTCTCGATTTAGTTTTTCCATTGTCATGCATATTATACTTGTTAGGCTTATTGGCTTGTAATTGCCAGGTTCCTTTTTTGCTCCTTTTTTAAAGATTGGTGTCACATTAGCTACCTTCCATTGACTTGGTACCCTCCCTGTTGAGAAAGATCTGTTGAATATCAAAGTAAGAGGCGTGGAGACGATTTCCTTGAGTTCATAGATGAGTCGAGGATGGATTTTATCAGGCCCAGGTGACTTTGCGATATTGATAGATTCTATAAGTTTAATAGTTTCATTACAGTCGAATTCAGTGTCATTTGAATTATTGATGTAATTTCATTTATCAAGGGATGGGATCTGTGCTTTATTTTCATTAATAAAAACAGTGCTGTAGAATTTTGCTAATGCTTCTGCTTTATCAGCATCGTTTTGTATTTTCTGCATGGAGCCATCTACTTCAACTTCCAGTTCTGGTATTCTTGCGCTAATCTTTCTCCGGCGATTTACACGAAACCAGAATTTTTTGGGGTTAGATTTTAGACCCTTGGCAATATCTTTCTCTGTATCCCGTTTTGCATTTCTAGTTAGCGTTTTTAGTTTATTCCGGAGATGGGTGTACACCAGTCTATCTACTTCATTCCAGGTTTTCAGATATTTTGTCCAACTTTTGTTCTTGTTCCCTTCTCCTCTTATGCTGATGTGCAGTCTTATGGTTACCTATATCTTTTCGCTTCAGGGTGTTTTCTGCAGCAGTTGTTTGGCTCGAAATGGGTGCCTCATCGTCACAAATTAACGCATCATAGTGACCACCCATTTCGAATAAGATGGGATGGATATGAACCGAACCGCCGGATGCAGGATGAATTGGCTGATGTTCGATCAATGTTTTCGTTCGATAGACAACCATTACGCAGATATGCAATATATTTACTATGGCCGTTATTGCGATTTCACCAACAGCTCTACCAGGTTGGCCAATTTCACAAAGTTCATCCTCCGAAATATCGTGTATATTGCGATTCAGGATGCACCAGTCGAACACATCCTGGCGCAGTACAGAGTGCTCAATCTCGTCTCTCCCAGTAACGGACACACACACAGCTCTAAACAAACAATTACCATCACCGGCCACACATTTTCTGGTGTACACTTTCCCACACACGTGGAAACTATCTGGACTGCTACTCATAGGCCTATCACAGGATGAATTGGTAGGCCTATCACAAGATGAATTCGTAGGCCTATCACAAGATGAATTTGCAGGCCTATCATAAGATGAATTTGTAGGCCTATCACAAGATGAATTTGTGTCACAATTTGTTGATGAAGTGGATGGGTTCGGTTCTTTGATGGTACATGTTACTGTCGGAACTGAAGCTGGCACCATGTAGCTCGGATCAGAGAAACCATTGATTCTGTATAGCTGTCCGTTGTCATTTATTCCGATGGGCTTGCCAGGTTTGGTTTGCTGATTAATAACTTTGGTATTTAGTGACATGTTTTTAAGATGTGTCATTAACCTGAAGGCGAAAATGTGATTCGTAGAACCCATCTCGTTCATCCAGTACAAGTCTCTAGCCTTGTCCCTGTGCAGCTGCTCCGCTGCTTGCGTGTTCGTAGTTTCGGCAATTTCGGCTACTAGAGTTGAGCGCCGCAAAATCTCCTCGTCGATGTGACAATTCACCTCATGGAACCAGTTGAATGGCATGAAGCGATCTGTAGTTTTCGGGTGATCGTCATTCAGCCAAGGCATGCTGATGGACATACGCCCACTCTTGGCAGCAGCGATGTGTTCAGGTGTAGCTTCTGCCAGTCGCCCCTCATTTGGGTGGTAGAACCTTGCGAGCAAAAATAATAAATCACTAACATAGGGCCTACATGGATCCCAATCAAGTAATAACGTTTTAACCATTCGAGATATTAAAGACTAGTTACCGGGAGCGTAATCTATTGCTAAAATTAACAAAGTTATTAAAACATCACAGAGCGTTTCCCGTTTCGACGGCGCTATCTATATATTAATAGCTGTTTAACCCTTAGAGATAGTCTGGTTACGGGAAGCGTGTTTAAATAGGTTATATTACTAGACCTGAAAGTTTTGTAAACTAGTTGTAAACTAGTTAATATTATTAACGAATGTATTAAAGCTTGGAAATGACAATTTTATGGGGTTATGGTGTCTCCACTTTTTTCAAATCGGTAATATTAGGCCTACTTATATGTATGCTACTTCTAAGAAATTATATTAGGCCTAATTTATAAGGAATCAAATCATCACAGTTTACTCAACTGTATGTATCATGCATTCTGGTGTGAATGTGTATGTTTAAACAAACTTACCAGGAATTAGTCTATTGCCGATTTTAGCAATTGAGTTTGCAATGTCGGCGATGTTGATCGCTGGCACATGCTTGAATGCTCGTAACACGTCCACATAATCCCTGGGCAATTCTGACCGTAGCAGAAACTTCACCGCATATGTCACATTATGTGGGCATGTTGAAAACAACCACCCTCCTGTAATAATAATAATAATAATAATAATAATAATAAGCAATCTTTAGTGTTAAATAAATACGCTTCTTATAATAACTATACAGGTAACCTGTTGGGGATAATTTGACTTATTAAAGGATGGAAAGATACAATTCGTACAACAATTCGGACTAAATTAAGCATTAAAGACGGAAAACTCTAATCATTCATGATGTAATGATTATGACGTCATATTATACCTCACTTAGTTTATTATGATGCCATATGGTGGATGGCTAAACTAAAATATTTATATTAATATATCATAGAGTAATAACAATAATGTATCTCCACAACTGTGTACAGTTCAGAGAATAAACCCTATCATATAATATGCTCACCAGAATATCCATACAATGAAGCGTAGGCGTGGTCAAAATTGGACTTGCTGATTGATTGTGTAGACAGTAGTTCGCCGGGTAGTGTCGGGCCGTTCCGGTGTATCATGTTGACTCGCCGCACCGCAAGTGCACGACGAGTGATGACGCTGGTTAGCTTCCGGTCTCTGGGTGACGGACATTGTACGAAACTGCCCTGCGGGAAACAAAAACTGGTTCCTAAGGCCGGTGGAACTCAATCGTTCCGGTGGGGCCGTGCGACCATTGTCGCGAACATTAAACACAACTGTCTCATCCCAAGAATTTATGTCACCAGTATGCCTGTCCATAGCAATTTCGTGATCAATGGACTTACAAGATTTGATTTGGTGACCTAAAAATATAAGTCTATACAATGATTTTACCTAAACAATTATAAATATGCTAGATAAAACTATAGTAAGAGCATACGAAAATATGAGACATAGAGACAGGTAGATGAACTTTTAAACATGGGGCTCCCGGAGGTACCACACAGACTCGTAGGTCCGCAGAGGTATACCCGCAAGGGAGGCTCCCGTACACGAGACTTAAAGGTCATATTTGGAGAAATCCCTTTTATGTACAATTTTGCAAGTATTTAAGGCATTATTGTATAGTAATTAATAACAAACCAGCTGTATGTGTCTAACATTCACCAAATAGCTAATATTAAGCCGCGAAGTTGGCCTATGATCGAATACACAAAATTACATGATGACTTACCTCCCTTGATTTTGAGCTCTTCAGCATCAATAATGACGTAATAGTGGAACATGCTATTATACCGTAACGTTGAATACATGCAGCTTCGTTCAACTTCAACAGCAAATAAGTACAGTTTGGTTGCATTTTCCCTATCAGGCAAAAATAAAAATAGTTTTTTCAGGTCTTATGCCAATAAAAACAATAGAAAGTCATATGTTGATTAATTTTAACCCTAAATTGACCATAATGCGCGATCATACTTAACATACATAATATAGCCTACATAGCGGAATGACAGTTTTCTGTTGCCGAGTTAAATACAATGTATGTGCATACATAAAACAGACACACGTAGGTCAGCTAGATCTTTCTTATCTGTCTAAAATAAAAATTTTATGAGATCTCAATGCATTTTCTTTAATTCTGACACTTTTTCTGCGGCTATTTAGGCTACATGGTTTAAGCCTAGAGGGTGGGCGTGTAGTTAGAATCACGCAAAAACAGCAACAGCTACGAAAAACCAATGCGGCAGAATTTTCTCGGTTTTATGTTTCCAGACATGTTTAAGAACACGATTGCTTCAATGGTGATTTTGGCTCGATAGAAATGTGCGTGAACAAAATTAGCCTGTAAATGACAAGATAATTTAATGCACACGTGTTTGAGTTTTTAAAGCTTAGCATATACTCATCATTTTCGAGACCGACTGTTTGTAGGTTTATGAGAACGTACCCTTCTGGTTTTACCTAACATCATAAAATGCATTGGCCTGTGTCACTAGTAAGATTACAGTTGAATATGCGAAGAAAAATAATCGATGTAGCAATGGTTGGATGGTGGGGTGGGGAGGATATTATTTTGAGAAATTACCACCAGACTTATTGAAAATTACCACCGGGCGATAAAACAAGTATTCCGTGTGATGGAAGCACATAAAGGTAGCAGATGAACGAATTCATAGGAAGACTGCCATATCGGTTATTGATCGTCTCTCTTTCAGTTCATGCGGACGTCAATGAAAGCTTATAGTAAACAAAATTTTTTTACCGTCTTCGACGCGTAAGCTATACAACGTAAATTTGTGCACTGCTAATAAACGTAGACCTATCTAAATATGACAATTTAGTTAATCTTACCCACCTGTTATAAATTATTATTGTCATGTTTTTTGCGCGTCTTCACTCATATATATGTGCTTGTTCTGTATACACGACAATTGGACACACTCAGGGCCAGCATTTGTCTCTAGTACGTAAACCTACAAATTACTCCAGTAAAAGCGTGGGAGAGTGAGTATCGTTATGCGTAAATTTATACGTTAGCTACATTACATTCAAAGAAGTGGTAGACATATACCCAGAATTTACCTCCTCGCCCACATACATATAGGATACCCACGCATGTGTAGGCCTATGTTTAGAATGACAGGAAACATAAGTGGCAATGTGTAGGCCCGACCACAGGTATTTTTGACATAATTTTTGCAACTGAATGCAGTGTTATTTGCTTGTTCAAGTAGGTTAATCACGTAGCCTATGAGAAGTTACCCACCCACCACCCACCCCCAGTCACTCATCGCTGGCATAATGTATATCCCTAAATGATATTGTAATCAATGCTTGTTAAAATTGATGTTTTAGATTGTCACAAATAGTTTGGCCTAAGTCTACAGGAGATTTAATTTTATAGGCCTATAATATGTATCCAATATTGCCCTAGCTTTCTCCAGTCTTAGACTTAAACAAATCAATTGATTGCGATACCTTAGGCAAATTCGGATCTACCTGTGGGTTTTGCATTTGGTTTGTGTGTGCGCACGTGCATTTGTGCGTGCCATGAGGGGTGGTGGGGTGGGGTGGGGGCTTGGGGCTAGAGATACATCTGGAAAATCATAACAGATTCTACTGAATTATAGGCGCTGTTTGGATACAAAATCGATATGTTGTTTATCAAATGGAATGCAGGAAATGACTTCGCATAGCATCAGAATTTTCAGGGAGAAGAACCAGCCTGCCAATATCTCCCCCAAACGGCCATTTGGAGGGGACACGGCCTCACTCACAGACCCTCTCGAATATTGGACCAACTCAATAATAAAATCCTAGATCTGCGCTTGCCGGCCATCCCACCAATACTGGATGTAGCAAGATACAGTGTTGCAAAAATACAGTACCTACAGAATCACAGAGATATTTTCTCGAAGCAGATCTCATCTAAAAAGGGGGGTTTCATGTCCGAGATATTCATATTTAAATATGGCATCGGTGCTATTCTGACTAATGTCTACCGGGAATGCCGTTGAGATCATTGTCTATTTCAAAATTCATTGCTAAATACAATAAAATGAAAAAGTTGCCCTGGTTAAACAGTGCTGCCTGTATTAGCTTTGCTTAGCGGTTGTTCCACTATGACGTCACAGATTCTTGGGATTCAAGGGAGGTAATTCATGACGCGATATTCTAAAGCAATGTACTTTATCGGCAATAAAAAAAAAATGCCATGTATTAGCAAATTGATAACAGCTATGATTTGGAAGGACTGGATATATTATAATGTAGTAGTTGCCGCTTTATTTATGCGGGCCTTCTGCTTTGCTTAAATAGCTTTTAGTTGTTTTCAAAACAAGAACTATTTTTGGCCGCAACTGGCTGGTATCTACCTAGCTATTAGACACGGCTGTCACTGAGAACAGATGCCCTAAGACATTAATACTGAAGACAGCGCTCATATGTTACTTAGTAAGATCTCCGAACTGGATAAGAATCCGGACATCCCGCTCCGTAACCACATAAAACATTACAAGACATGGGTTACTTTTTACGAAAGCGTATAAGACCATTGTTCTATTGTTATGGTGGGGGTGAGAGACGAATACCCACCATAAATGTCCTTCCTGCAAGGGCGCGGCAGAGTCACCGGGTCCTATGGAACTAACCGTTTAACCTGTCGTTAGGTTTATATACAAGTTGCCCTGTTTTGCACTGCGGTATGGGAGGTTGGTTAAATAAATAAAATAATAATTAATAGTTTTCGCAGTGCTTTCCTACATTGGCTAAAGTGCTAACTACTAAGTATCCAAAGATACGCGGGAATGTGTGTGATACCACACCCTGGCCATCACCGCTCGGAAACCCCAATAGTTCCCCAGAGTCGGATCAGCCCATGGTGCGGATAGGGACATCCAAACAATTAAGAAGCCACTGGCCATATATATACATAATCTAACCAGAACAATCAATACGGTATTAAATGATCAAGGTATACATATCAGTACAGATTAATGAACCTACTATAGTGCGGTTAGCAACACATCGAGGAAAATGAGAATAACTATAAACATAATACAGAAATTATAACTAGCGGTTCTAAGACCATTACGGTTCCTTTTAGTCATCGGGACCGTTCTTATGAATACAATATAATTAACGAAACCCATATAGAGAAATAATTAAACTGTGAAGTATAGTTACTTGAATACTCAGTAGTCATTCTTAAGTTAGGCCACCGTGTTACTGAAATTGATACGTCATTCCGTAGTTGACGTGCATTGATGCATTCTCAGGAAGCTGGAAAGTTCCCGCAGGTTGGTTCCCGTAAGCTGTTTTCCGCAAACAAGATTTCCGCAAGAACACTCATGGCGGGAGGACATCGCTCAGCACTGTAAGCCTAATAGGATGTCTAACGAGCAGTCAGCAAAAGATACGATAGTACTACTGCAGTGAAGAAAGTTCCCTTACACCGATGGAAGGTGTAAACAATCCAATCACAAGCGGGGATTGTCAGAGGCAAACGAAGATACAAAACAAAGCTTCACGGTGCTGGGTATGTCAGCCAGCTCTGAAGACGCACTGGGCAGAGTTTACTTGCTGCGGTCGAAAGGCAGAAGAACCTACACGATATCAGTGCGGTGATAGTTGAAATACCACTTTTTGGCTTGGCTGGCAGATCCAGCGAGTCATCCATCAAAGAACATCCTGCCTCTACATCTGTAGACTCACATATTCAGGCCGTAAAGGCCTCACCTTTTTGTGTTCCGAAGTAGATATTGATATTCGTGAACAATAATCAGAAGTTCCAACTTACTCCTGTAGGTAGGGAGTTACAAAATTGTTTTAGTGCGGTGGGTTGGGCAACTGCCAGCTACGGGAGAAAAACCTGACACATAGCCAAGTAATACGCATATTGTCTGTTGCGCTGATAGTAGCTGGTACAGATCCAACCTGTTCGGCCCCTGGCCGAGGATGCTCTCGATCACTGGATCGCGTCTCCTTTTATACTCCTCGTGACATCACAGGCGCAGGCTCCAACAAATCATCGTTCGAGCAACAGCCAATCAGCACGTAGCTAATAATAGCGCAGCCAAATGTTCTACAATATTCTAGAAGTTTTGCGTCCACGTGGTTATGACATCACGGCAATATTTTGAAGATAATCAAGAAGGGTTTTCCATGGATAACTCAGCCATTTCTCAACCGATTGTGAAATGGTTTACAGATTTAAAAAGCCCGTTGAATTCTTGATTGATGCCAGATTTAACGGGAACAGGCATTCAATAAAGATTACAGGGTACCATCTCGGTACACTAAAAGCGCCATCCTATCTTGGTCGTAACTACGCGCTCCATCAAAAACAGCATCCTGGTGCGCGCATGCGCATCATGCGTTTTAATGAACTTAGTCATTTTCGTAACACGATCTCGCCCATAGGCCTATATACGCGTATGGATCTACCAAGGGGGGCGTGTTCAGGAAACGAATCCAGGACGGGCGGCGCGTACCCAGCTTAGCTGGTACGGCCGGTATCCGACCGGTCGATCCGACCTACAATGGGCTCTGCATACGCCAAAGCATGTCCAACTTACTGCCATGTGTTTTTATACCTATTAATAATAATAAAATAATAATAATAATAATAATAATTTATATATCAAACTGGCGTTATCCCTCCCGCGACCATCATAATAACATACGTCCCTCACAATCGATCAGAATATCGTAAATCGTCAGCTTGTCTGATTCCTTGCATTACCAAGGTTTCATTAAAGGCTATATCTGATATCTGGTTTGTTTTCAAAACTCTCAACAAATGGCGAGTTATTCCCGAAGTTGTGATTATGACGTCATCTTACACGTAGTAGATAAAATACTGATATTGTGGATAGACATACTGCAATAATAATAATAATAATTACCTTTTCTTCGAAAAGCAAATATGTTATTACTTCTTCTGGTATGGCTTCATGCTGTTCCAGGTCTGAGCTGTGAATCTTAGTGTATTCAGTGTTATACAAGAGAGGCGACGCTCTTGTAAACTCTCCGATGTATCGTGCCCAATTGGTAAAATTAGGTTTAACTTTGAAGGGATTAGCATTTCCTTTAAAAAATTAATAATAATAATAATAATAATAATAATAATAATGATGATGCAATGCATTAGTGTGGTGAACATGCTAATTAATACAATACATCATGCGTGCGTGCACAATCATTATCACCATCCTAATCTTATTTCATCATCCTCATCAAAACGCTGACTGGCGACGACCGCGGTCAGATCCCAGGCACGCTGTGGCGATAGGTATCATCACCACAGTAAGACCAATACATGTGATAATGACATAGATCAAACGTGTATTGCACAGATGGCCGGCCAATTGATGAATCCAATCTGTCACTCAAGTACTTTCATATTATGCATCTTTAAGCTCAAGGCAACGTGGCAATATTAGGCCTACATATTATTATTGCAATCAGTAGCTTATTATCATAACATATAAGCCTACCTCTCAGAAGACGCGTGGCCACTATTTCGGTCTTTATACCTAACCAGAATTCATCTGCATTGACCTGCGACTTTGGATTCTCAGGAACTGGAACATCATTTACTGTGAAAATGAGAGATAAAATTCTGTCAGACTAAACATATTTATTAATATTTTAACAATTGATTGCACACATCGCGTAGTTGATTATGACGTCATTACGGTTGATTGTCTATCGTAATGGACCTTTCCATTTTTAGCTATGCCCCACCCATCACTAGCTAAGCTGCAACCACACCTCGCCGTGTTGGGATTGATCGATCCCCGAATGCCCTAGCTATCAATTTCCTGAAAACTATACAGGGAAGCTGTTGAATATTTTGAAACTAATTTGACTGGGTGCTGTTGCTGCCTATGGCAACAGCGCCCAGTCAAATTAGTTTCAAAATATTCAACAGAATATTTATTATATAGTAATGAGTGAGTGAGTGAGTGAGTGAGTGAGTGAGTGAGTGAGAGAGAGAGTGAGTGAGAGTGTGTGTGCGTGCGTGCGTGCGTGTGGAGAGAGAGATAGTTACCCGCATATCGGAAAACTGCTTTCTTGGTGAGATCGTGCACACCAAGATCTTAGGGTGATGACCACAGCGAACACAGAAGAAATCATAACCATGATCAGTGAGGGCCTCAAATGCGAGATATGCGTGTTCTATATCTGCATGTTTGACTGTGATTCCCCGACTTCCCTCGATGATGGCGACCACTCTTCCAATAGCTGTGTGGGTCTGTGAAAACATAAAGAAGAACGAATGTTGATAAGGATGCTCGCGACGACGACGGTGATGATGAAGGTGATCTTGGTGAAGGAGATTACGATGATGCTAATGCGATGATAACGATGGGGGATGAAAAAGAAAACGTGGGGTATGCATCCCTCCTCCGCCACGTCCCAATCTATAGATATTAACCATTTAAGATTAAAATTAGGATTTAAAGATTTCTCAAACAAAATGCCAATTTGCAGACCAATAGATAATTTTTTTTAATTTACAACTGGGATCACTGGCTCGTATTAAATTTGAGGGAATGTAAAATTTACATTTCTCAAAACAAATATTAAGGCGTAAAGAGCAGGCATGTATATGCAAACTAGTCTTTATATCAAACTTGAAAAGACTTACCTCAAGTGCAGTTCTGATCTGTACGAGGAGAGAATACATCACCTGCATACGATCATCGTAATTAAATATCCCGTCCGTTATTTCTTGATATCGATATGGCATGCTGCATGGTGGGCATTGCTTATAAAACATTTCAAACTCTTCCACTGGTTTGGGCTCGAATGATATGAGTCTTGTTCATTGTGAGATGAGCTGGGGTTCTCCGAGAGCACATTTACAGTCTACACATTCAGTTTCGCTCGGTATTAGTTGTGTAGGACATGAAAACGGCGAAAATATACATAACTTATCACTCGGGATTTCCTTAGTCAACATGTAATCAATGATGCGTTTCAGCATTGGCCCCGTTGGCGGGTATGAAGAAGAAGATTCCTCGTCATCATTGTTGATGTCGCCATCATGCTCCGTGACGTCTGTGCGGACCTGTTGGAACAGCCACCACCTTACTATTCCTCTGTGTTCACAGCCTTTGTTTTGGCATCTGCAAACAATCGTAGAGTACTTTGTGTCTAGTGTGACGATTGTTCTTTTCAGTTTGCACCACCACCTAACATCGCCGGTATATACACTAAAAAATTGAAACCTGTTGCTTGCGTTGGACATGGGTGGCACAGAAACTAAGGTTGGCGCATTAAATGTTGCGGCACTCTTTACTATTTCATCACATTTCTGTTTACGCTCAGAGGATATAAAACCTGAAGAATTCATGTCACATAGTTTTTGCTGGTCCAGTCTACAAATAGTTGGATAATAATGAGGGGGAATGTAATGGCATCGTAGTCTTACGCCCATATTCATAACATTCATATACATCAAATCCCTTCAAATCACCATCTGAAATCGAAAAGAAAACATTCAAAGTTCAAACGTTGCGCTAAACTAACAATACGTCTCCAAAAGCAGTGCTCAGCGGCTAGTATAGACAGTCAGACCTGTCAATCATCTTGCCAAACTAGCCAATTGCTAGCCTCTAATAAATACGCCGCCCATCCCGCTAAGCTGTTCCCGGTGGCGACCATCGCAGCATACGCTACGGCGATTTTCGAGGTCGCCATTCTACACGGTAAGACTTTAACCCCTATTGTATTTTTGCTGTCCTAATAATTTGGTTCAGTTTATTTCTATATTTCTTAAACTGAGTATCATTGTACATAGTCGGGTGCTTAATAAAGGTTAAATACAGCTTGTTCTTCTTATGGCAGCCTGCTATCAATCCTTTTGTTAGGCACGGTTTAGCCAGATTTTGCTTAAATTTCTTAACTGTTTTTAGTCGAAATGCGGCAATATCGTCTTTCTATCCCCTACATAGGATATCAATGGACTTCCGGTTTCAGGTTATCACTTGACTTATCACTTGAAATACATAAATACAATGTTTATGTTCTCTATAATGATGGGAATAAACAAAGATATTCAGTTTTGCAGCTTTTTCCGTTAATCGGAAAAAGCTGCAAAGCAAAATAAAGCAAATAAATTTAAGTTACCTGTTTTCGTAGGGGGATAGAAAGACAATATTGCCGGAAATGCAGCTTAATTAGGCATTAGTACATATATAATCTTGAATCTTGATCCTGGAAATACCATGTTTTTAACTGTCATGAAAACGAATTCCAGTCAACTCGTCCTAATTACCAACCCGTACCACTTTTTAAGTCAACCCATCCTAAAAATTTGGTCAACCCGTCACAATTTCTGAAAAGGTCAAGTCGTCCCGTTTTTATCTAGGACGAGTCGACTTAACAAGTGGTACGGGTTGACAATAGGACGGGTTGACTTAAAAAGTGGTATGGGTTGGCAAATGGCACGGGTTGACTTATAAAGTGGTACGGGAGAATGACGATGCAATATGATTGATGTGTGAAAGAGAATGAAGGAAATTTCAATTTCCCTTTCTCCGAGATCTAACAATACTCACCATTCTATTACTTCTGATATACAGCTGGCTCTAGGACTATAGACTTAGAAAGCTTTACCGACTCCTTGGAACCGGGTACTCGGCTCCCAACTGCCGAGTACCTGTCTACCATGAAGCTCATATTGTTTGCATAGCCACCAAACAAGAGAAACTCATGGCTTGCCTCTGTGGGGCTGGGAGGCTGGGTCCGTAATAGAATGCTGAGTATTGTTAGATCTCGGAGAAAGGGAAATTGAAATTTCCTTCATTCTCCTTCGATCAATACTCACCATTCTATTACTTCTGATATACACCAGATTTGGTCAGTAACCTGGTGGGAAGGGGCAAGCCATAACTGCTACTTTTGCCCCTTGGAGAAAGAGCTAGACTTAAACTTGACTAATGGAGACCTAAAAGGACCATCAAGTTAACGGAACCGAATCACATTCGCATCACTTCCCCCCCCCCTTTTTTTTTCCTCCTAAGAAAAGGGAGAGAACTCACGAACATGCATCTCGCCTGAAAACACAAATATGCCAAGAGGGTTAACTGCTCTTTGCATATATTAGCCTGTGAATGAACATGAATATATAAGATGAATGATCATGATATACAGACATAATACAAAACACCCTCAATCCTGAATTACCTCATGATATTTGGATTTCAGACCTGGAGAATCCAACCATTCACTTGTCCGGCCATCAGTGACACAATCTGGTTGATATCCTCTCGCTCGACCATGTCTGCTTCTTAATTCTTTCTTACAAATGCCAAAAAAGGAAGAAGATTAGTGTGGTCATATAGCTATCATCTCAAAACAGCTAAAGCGAGTGGATTGGCGAAGTCTGACACATCCCTCATATAGTATTCCTTAAACGGAACACCATTGTAAAAGGGCGGAAGAGGCGGCTATTCCTCTAACATCGTGCCCTTGCGCATTGCACTTGGTGCCCAGTCGTAATCTCACGGGTAGTCTGAATGCATTCGACTACCCAACGAGAGATAGAATCCACGGATGCGGCGCCATATGGCTCCTTATGGCAGATCCACAGATGTCTATCATTCGACCGTAACGAGTCTGTCCGTTTTGTACTTAGTCAAAGCACGGACTGGGCACCAGACACTGGCATCACGATCAAACCTACTTAGTTTCGGTATAACGATCGGTTTGCCGGGATATCTCAAAGATTGAATCTTTGACATAAACTCTGCTCTTGCCAGTAGACGCAGACCCTCTCTGGAGACAATAAATCGGTCCCTCTCTGCTGAAAGTGCATGGATCACACTGCGCCTTCTAGTTGAGGAAGCTGCCAATAGAAAGACCGCCTTTAGAGTCAAATGCTTTAGACCAGCCGAACGCAATGGTTCAAAAGGGTGCTTTGCTAGTACATTAAGCACTAAAGATAGACTCCAGGCTAGAATGACTACCGGTTGTCTCGGTCGGAGATTGCTCATTCCCTTCACCATCACATTCAACTGGGCCACCTCTGGACTATCCCTGTTGGCTAGACAAGGGATTACTGATGGCAAAGCTGACTTGTATCTAGCAATTGTGACGGGAGCTAGTCCTGAAAAGAACAGCTCACAGAGAAAGTCTGCTATTTGCTGAATAGTGGATTGAAAGGTAACAATACCCTTTTCCTCACACCAGTCTGCAAATCTGTTAACCTTGTTGTTATATGACTTGAAGGTTGACCTCCCTCTCGCAGCTGCGATGAAATCTGCAGCATGTCGAGAAAAGCCCTCCGATGTGGAACGTTGTTTGACAACAACCACGCAGTCAATAACATTTTGGGACGCCCGTGTAGGAAGCGTCCCTTGGCCTGGGAGATTATGTTCGGAATCTCGGGTAACTGCACTGGATTTTCCACCCGCGGACCTCGAAGATCCGTGAACCACGCCCTGCTGGGCCAAATGGCGCTATAGCAGGACCAGGCATGGTTCCTCCCTGATCTTCACCAATATCTTCGGTAGAAGAATGGTGGGTGGGTACGCCTAAGTGTGCATCCCTCTCCAGCTTAACGCCAGAGCGTCTGTATCGACAGCATTAGGATCTGTAATCGGCGAGACATAAGTCATGATTTGAGCATTTTCCCTTGTGGCGAACAAGTCCACGTTGGGTTTGCCCCCAATGCTCGAAGATCCTGTGAAGAACTGGAGGGTTGAGAGACCATTCTGTTGGCAGAAATCTCTGTCTGAGAGACAAAGCATCCGGCAGAATGTTCAATCGCCCAGGAATATGAGCTGCTTTAAAAACAACCGAGTAATTCCTGCACCATTGAATCAAGTGCCACACTTAGATACATAGTGTGGGTGACTTGGTCTCGCCTTGGCGATTTCTGTATGATACTACTATCGGGTTGTCCGACCGTATCAATATCGCCTTGCCCCTGACTTTTGGAAGAAACCTTTTCCAATGCCAGTTCCACTGCCATCATCCAACAGATTGATATGAAGCTGGCTCTCTTGGAGAGTCCATGTGCCCGAGACCTGGTGTTCTCCCAGGTAGGCCCCCCATCCCTCCAGCGATGCATCCATGTACACCGACACCTTGGGGTGGGGTAGGTGCAGCGAAAACTCCTACTAGGAGATTCTGACGCTTTTTCCCACCATACAAGATGCGACATTATTGGCTCCAAAACTGGCACCAGTTTTGACAGGGGTTCTATTCTCTGTTTCCACAGAGACATCAGATACAACTGGATAGGTCTTCGCATCCGAGCAGTGTACGGGTATACCTGCTACATGGAGACCATCATGCCCAGCATCTGAAGAAACCGCCTCGCCTGAATGTGGTTTCCCAATCGAAACTCTTGAGGATGGCTAACAGAGACACCATTCTGGGCTCTGACGGGTAAAAAACCCTGCCCTCCTCGAGATCGAATCGCATCCTTAAATAAACGAAATGTTGAGTGGTGTGTCAACTCAGATTTCTCCTTGTTGACTATCCAGCCTAGATCTGAAAGCAACTTCAGAGTCAGAGCAGTATCCACCTCTAACCTGGCTGATGATCAGCCAATCGTCTATGTAGGTGTGAAGCGCCACGTTCTCTTTTCTGAGAAACGCTGTCACCACAAGGACCACTCTGGTGAAAACCCCTTGGAGCTGTCGACAGGCCGAATGGGAGGATTTAAACTCCCATACTAGATTCTGAAACGCAACTCTCAGAAACCTGTGACAACTCCTGTTGATAGGAATGTGGGAACTCCCGTTGATAGGAATGTGGGAACATGCATCTCTCAGATCGATCGATACACACCACACCCCCTTCCTCAATCCTGCCATTACCGACCTCAGAGTTTCCATCTGAAACCGAGGCGTATGGATAAACCAATTCAATGGCCTGGGACTGAGTACGGGTCTCTATCTCCATGTGCTCTTGGGGACAAGGAACATGTTTGAATAGAAGCCTGGAGTGTTCTGGTTTGCTGGTTTATTGCTCCCTTCAGAAGCAAACCTCACACTTCGTTTTTAATAGCTTCTAACTTGTCTGGTCCCGTTGACTGGGTGTCCAGACAGGTGCCAAAGACAGATTCTGTGGTGGAAAGTCCCACCACTCTGGTATGTACCCCTGGGATAACCATCCCAGGACCAGACTGTCTGACGTCACACCTCTCCAAACCTCGACGAAAACACATGAGCCTTCCACCCACTATAGACGCCTCAACGCCTAATGGGGGTGTCTGGCTCGCGTATCCGCTCCCCCCCCCCTCTCTTTTGACGAGAGAGAGAGAACCATATTGGTCTTGGCTTGGCCGGTCTAACTGGCAACGCTGTTCCTGTCGCACAGGTGCGGTCCAGGAAGATGCGATGGGAGCCCTCATACCCTCGGGTACGATCCGCTCCCTTCTGTCCGCCCTTTGAGGACTTACCCCTCCCCTTGCCGCCTCTCGGGTGATCAGGAGCAACATTGGGGAGGGTAGAGGCCCCCACAACCTTCTTGGCTTTCTTCGCCGAGGCGGCTGGGAAAACCCAGCAGAAAACAGAAGCAGCGCTATGCTTTAGGCTTTCACCTTGCTTTTTCTCTGTTTCTTGAAGGTTGCCCGATCAGCGGCCTGACTACAGTCAGATAAACCGCCAACCGATTCTGCACAATGCTGGCCGTGTCCTCCAAGATGGCCAGCGCCTGGCCACCAAAGATGCTAAGGCCTGTGAGGGGCGTCCCAAGAAGACGCTCCCTGATGGCAGTAGCTGGATGCATATGGTCAAGGACCATCTGCCTCCTGGACATAGTCACGCGTCCCTGCACCCTTGCCAATACGTCCA
The DNA here is from genome assembly GCA_034401795.1 of Chaetoderma sp. LZ-2023a. Lineage (NCBI taxonomy): Eukaryota > Metazoa > Mollusca > Caudofoveata > Chaetodermatida > Chaetodermatidae > Chaetoderma > Chaetoderma sp. LZ-2023a. Next base: position 48,807,336 of record CM067359.1, read on the forward strand.
TAGACAGCACCAGGCCGTCATTATAGACAGCACCAGGCCGTCATTAACGCACGAAAGCACCACAGGTGGCACAGGGTGGCCTGCCCCCACTTCAGCCCACACCGACTGAAGAAGACGATAAGAGTGGTTGACAGCACTCAGTGCTGTCCTCACACCCCCATCACACAGGGACAGGACTTCATTATGGTGTACCTGAGCTTTGTCCACCAGTGCCGGGGCAGGGCCACCCGCTCCAGCACTCTGGACACCCAGTACCCAGGGGTCATCCTCGGTGACCGACGGGACAACACCATACCTGTCGTATTTCCCCCATGGAATACGACCCCTCGCCCGCACCTCCATGGAGGCCGCAAGAAGCTGGCCCTTGTTCATGCGTTGTTTGCTATAAATAGCATCAAGCAACACCATAAACCATGGATCCAGTCCAACAGACTGGATCATGGCTGCGGGCAAGATCCCCGTCCTAATCGATGCAACCGATTGATGGGGTACATCCTCCTCGGCCGTGGTCGAAACCACAGACGGGTCCACCCTGGCTAGCCAAGCCAGAGCCTCAGACCAATCCGTCTCCGAGGAGGACACTCCTGTGAACACGTCACCCGTTGACATGTTCACGGCCCTACCAGCAACGGCCTCCCGGCTAGGAGCCATTGCTGATATGCCAGGAACTCCGGTACCGTACGGTTCCGCCGCCACCCCATGGAACACACCAGTCCATGGAGTAGGCCTGCACGGAAAACCGTGCGGACCCGTAGCGGTAGAGGAACCGTGGCCAAACACGGGCGCCAACGGCACCCCATGTCTGACCGCCGGACCAGGCGAGATAGGTGAGTACCTTGCCTGGCCGGCCACACCCGTCACCGTGTTGGTTGGCGGCAAACCAACCATCACGGGACCGGTGCCCGGTACCGGAGTGGCCTCAACCACGGGCGGGGCCGCTGCCCTGGCTTGCAACAGGCCAGACAAATGGAGGACGGTTCCGTCAGGACGGAATCAACCTCCATGCTCTCCACCCGCGGCATCACAGGCCGCAGCACCCTCTCCTCCTCATCTTCAGACCCCGAAGAGTCGTCAATAAACAAGGAAAACCGTGGAGCATCCTTTAAAATTCTTTGACAAAAGAAAATACCAAGCAGAGATATACTTAGAATAATAACTGAACACAATTACAATGGATTAATCTTTAACACCTCCTGACATTGATCATACAGGTAAGAGAAAATCGAATATCCATGCATAAAAATTGTTTTGTATAAAAGCATGGCCAATATTTTATGTTATCAAGTGTTCTAAAGTTTGTTGCAGCCAAAAGTTCTGAAATTTTTTAAGTCTTAACGAATTCAATCAAGATATAGTTATATGTTATACCAATATTGTCCAGTAGTTATACTTAGCGTAGTGAATTAAGTCACTGTCCAGTGGTTATAATTATCGTAGTGAAAGTTACTGTCCAGTGGTTACTTAGCATAGAAAGATTATGATATATTTATGCATAGATTGTGGTAGGCCTGCTTATGATCATGTCGATAGTCACTTACAGGACTGGCAGTATGATCAGCGAATGAAAAGAAGAAGAAGAAGGCAACAGGGATTACTGTGTGAGCCGTACGGAAGATGGCAGCGTCGGATTTGTAGAACAGGCATCAAACAGCAAATGTATCGAACGGCACTCAAAACAGGTGAATTAGATTGGAAATGTGATGACTGTAGATGGGATGAGCATGTCGCCGAAAACTAGCATGACTCTGCTGATGAGGCTGGTCGCCTAAATTCAACAACTGATGATGTAAGCAGTCTGTTTCAGCCTAACTTACACAGTACAGCATTATCATCGCCATCACCACCACCACCACAAGTATCACCATCTTCTATCAGGTCGTCACCACCTTCTTCACAACCTTCCTCCCCACCGACTCCATTAGTATTGATGTCGCCAGATTCACAATCGCCACCCACATCACCTATGTCGCCACGTTCACCGTTGCCACCTGCATCACCAGCAGCAGCAGATTCAAGCGCTTCATTCCGGCTAGATTCAGTTATATTGACACCATCGCGTCTTGAAGAGAATAGCCTTGATGACCCGACACCAATACTCGCAGAAGCTGCTGACCCACAAGTCATCACATACAAAATTGTAGATGGTGGTACGCAACGTCGTGGGAAGATGCTGGTAGATAGCGTAGGATATAGCTATACACTTAAACGTGAAGGAAAGCGTATCAGTGCATGGACTTGTAGCGAGTGCTCTATGGTGCAAAGCATCTGTGACTCAGAAAGGAGATAACTTCTTACCAGATACTACTACTACTACTACTACTACTACTACCATTATAAATATTATATAATATGTCTAGCCCTTCCACCCCACCACCCACGGCCCCTACTACTATAGAAATATAGCATCAGACGTGGGTGTATGTATTACATAAATGATGTAAACGAAATCAAGGATTTCTTTTTTCACGAGAGAGTTGATACTTACCTCCCTAATACTTTTGATATTGCTAAATATTGGCTTTCACTCAATAAACACTCAGATTAAAACAGTTAGGTGCCCCTACTGGGCAGGGAGTCAGAGCGTAGTCTGGCGGATGCCAGCCCCACCACCGCGCATGCGCAGACTAGCACTTCCTCTGACTAATTTATTGGCTGATACACATGCAACTATAAAGAGCCGGAAGACCGAGCCTCTGTGGGGTGGAGAGGCCGGGTCCGTATCTAGGGAGGTAAGTATCAACTCTCTCGTGAAAAAAGAAATCCTTGATTTCGTTTATTTCACATCAAGAGTATACTTACCTCCCTAATACTTTTGATATTGCCAGAATTCGACAGTGAATTCGGCGGGAGGGAGGCGAGGTCAAAAGACCAGCTCATCCCTATACGCTTTTCTGCGTTTAAGGCACTTAAACTTCTGAAACTGTATGAAAAAACAGTCAGGATTTGACTAACCATCGGATAACACCCCCGATGTATGAGAGATGACCGAATGTCATATGCGCTCCCCCCCCCCCTCCTTCCTGGGAGGAAGAGTCGAATGACCTCAATGTCCTATACGCTCTCTACGTACAAGTGCCATGTACTACAGGACAGAGACGAAAAGCTCCATTTTCGTATACTCTCAACAATGAACCACATAAATACACAAAACCATCATCATATAAATAACGGGTAACGTGACAAGACAATCAACAATGGACAACGCATACACAAGACTGACCTTGTTGAAATGGCTGCTGACATCCTCTTCCCATTGGTGAAGATCGATGCAGTCCCAAATTAGTGGTTGTTTCCATAAATTAATTGTGAAATATATAAGCAATGAGGAAACCCCATCAAAAATATATATGCCTAGTTATTTTTTCAAAATCGACAAGGCGAGAGGATTAGAGGTGTCACGGAGATAATGGTCTGTAAAACTTGACTCACAGTGCCACTGAGCCACCGACATAATATCATCCACAGGGACCCCATTAAATAGGGCAGTGGATGTCACTACGCCGCGGACACTGTGAGCCTTGGCCACGTCAACCTGCTTCCCGGTGGCGGATTTATGGCAAAACTGAATGCATTCTACAATCCACCTGGAAATGGTGTCCTTAGAAGCCCTGCCATGGGGTTCAATATATGACAACCATAACGCTGACTGGTCGGTGCGCCACTCCGCCGTACGTTGTTTGTACCGGCGAAGCGCCCGGACAGGACACCATGCTTTAGAATTAGGATCATATCTAGTTAAAGCAGGCAAAATAATAGGTTGACCTGGATATTTCAACGACTGATTTTTAGCCAAGAAATTAATCCTAGGTAGCAGCTTAAGGCCTTCCCCTGAAACCACAAAACGGTCATCCTCGGCTGATAAGGCATGAATCTCACTCCTACGCCTAGCCGAGGCCGCAGCAATTAAAAACACAGTCTTCAGTGTTAATAGTTTCATCGAAATGGAACTAAGTGGTTCAAACGGCTTATCACCTAGTACTTGAAGCACTAGCGATAAACTCCAAGACGGAATCACCTGTGGATTCCTTGGTCTTAGATTGCCCATGCCTTTAATTAATACATTTAATGTATTCACTTCATCACTTCCCCTCTTAGCCAAGCAAGGAATAACAGACATTAAAGCTGACTTATAACCAGCAATAGAGTTAGGCTTGAGGCTATAGGCATCATAGAGGTGACAGAGGAAATCAGCTACTACCTGAATAGATGCATCCATTGGATCAATACATCTTTTTGAGCACCATTCTGCAAATCTGTTGATTTTATAATTATATGCTCTGGAGGTTGACCCCCTCCTGGCCTTGGCCATAAACATGGCTGCTTGCTCAGAAAAGCCCTCCTTAATTCTAGATTCCTTGACAACATCCACGCAGTCAATCTGAACATTGACGGATTGTTGTGAAGGGCCTTGCCCTGGAAGATAATATCGTCCATCAGAGGCAGAGGAACCGGATTGCAGACCAGAAGGTCCAGCAGATCCGTATACCATGATCGGCTTGGCCAATCCGGGGCGATCAGAAGCACTTGGCATTCCTCTTGTCTGATTTTCTGAAGAATTTTTGGAATCAGGATTTCTGGAGGGAATGCGTATGCATACATTCTCCCCCAGCTGATAGCTAACGCATCTGTTGCGAAAGCGCTTGGATCCGGAATCGGAGAGACGTACGTCGTCATCTTCGCATTCTTCTTCGTTGCGAACAAATCGATGTTGGGTTTCCCCCAATGGTCGAACAGACGATCCGCCACACATTGATTTAGTTGCCATTCCGTGGGTAAAACACTCATCCTTCGGCTCAATGAGTCTGCTAGCAGGTTTAACCTTCCCGGAATATGAACTGCTTTCAAGGTAATCTGGTGATCCAGACACCAACAAAGCAGTCTCCATGTCATCATACAGAGACTAGGCGACTTCGTTCCGCCCTGGCGGTTTATGTAAGTCACAACTGTTGAGTTGTCTGAACGAATAAGAACAATCTTGCCCTGAACTTTCTGTAAGAAATGTTCCAGGCCCAGGACTACTGCTCTTAGCTCCAGTAGATTTACATGTTCCTTTGACTGTTCCAGATTCCAAAGCCCTGATATCGTGGACTCTTCCAGGCAAGCTCCCCAGCCCTCCATCGATGCATCTGTATACACAGTCACCTGAGGGTGGGGAGGGGTTAGCATAACCCCCACCAAGAGATTCTCTGTGTCCAACCACCATTGCAGGTGATGAATCAGAGGCGCCAACACTGACACATTCGAGTCCAGCGAACCTGTACTCTGGGTCCATTGTGTCATGAGAAATAACTGGATCGGCCGCCTGCGTAAGGCGGCCTGAGGAATGACTGGTTCCAATGAAACCATCAACCCCAGCATTCTCAAGTAAACCCGTGCCAGGACATGACGACTGTCGCACACCGACTGAATTAATGAGATGAGTTTCTGAACTCTCTCCTGAGTAGGATAAACATATCCTGTCTCTAGATCGAAGAACATCCCCAGGTAAACAAACTTTTGGGATGGAGTCAGCTCTGATTTTGGGAAATTGATCATCCAGCCTAAGTCTGTGAGAGTTTTCAAAACAATCTCCAGACTGGCCGACAAACTTTCCCGGGTGTGCGCTTTCAACAGCCAGTCGTCTATGTACGTGTGGACTGCTATGCTTCTCCTGCGGAGGTATGCGGTGATCGCAAGAACCACACGGGTGAAAACCCGAGGAGCCGTGGAAATTCCGAAGGGTAGCACCCTGAATTCCCACTGTCTGCCCTGGAATGCAAATCTCAGGAAGCGACGGAAACTCCTGTGTATGGGGATGTGGAAATAAGCGTCCTTCAAATCTATCGACGCTGTCCACATTCCCCTCTCTAACCCCGCCAACACCGAGCGCACAGTCTCCATCTTGAAACTGGGCGTCTCTATGAACTTGTTCAATGGCTTGAGGTTGAGAATTGGTCTCCACCCTCCGGTGTTCTTTGTTACTAAGAACAGGGTTTAATAGAAGCCCGGACACCTCTGTGCCGGCTGAATAGCTCCTTTTTGTATGAGGGAATTTATTTCCTCCTCGATACACAACCTTTGATCTGGATCTCTCGGATTTGGAGTCCAGATCGGCACTAGAGACAGTCGCGATGGCGGGCCTGTCATCCAATCGGGATGATACCCGACTGAAAGCCATCGCAAGACTAAACGGTCCTGAGTTAACCGTTCCCACTCTTGCATGTGGTCGGCTAATCGGCCTCCCATCGGTCCACCTAGGGATAGAGGTGGACATAAGGAGTGCAAGAGCGGCACTGTCTCCTTTGCCAGAAACACCGGCGCGGTTCTCACCGCGGTAACCGTCCCATCAGGAACGATTACCCCGCCCAGATCCTCGCGCGCCACGACCAGCACCGCGCGCACCACGGTGCGCGGGCGGCTGCCTGGCTGACTGCGCCTGAGGAGCCTGCGCCCCCCTCGCTGCTGGCCGAATCGCACGCGGCCGAGGCCGGCGCTGCGATGGTGGTTGGCCTCTGACCTGGCCACTACCACCTCGAGCCTGCAGGGGACGATACGCAGGGGGTGCGGCGCGAACGTTGGCACGACGAAGCACCTCAAACTGTTCGCGCAGCGCCCTCTGGTTATTGACCAGAGTAACCGTCTCCTGGAGGTGTCTACATCCCTCACCTCCAAAGAGACCAGGACCTGTCATAGGCGTACGTAGTAGCCTATTGTAGAGGTCCTGGGACGGGCACAGATTATCCAAGGCAAAAGTGCGCCTTGCCCGGACACTCCTGGTCACCGCCCGCGTCATACAGTCCAGAGCCAGGTTGATACCATCCTGGATGGCTCGCTGGACTGTGACCGGACTTGGCTGGCGCGATGCGGATGCTGTTACTACCCCTTGTAACAGCTGGGAGACGTGGGACAGAGCGGCAATCGAAGCCCTCCCACTCTCCTCCGCATCACGCAACGCGGCATTTGCCGAACGCAACGCGTTCGAGCACAAGACTCCCGTGTCAGAACGGGAGCCTGGCCGCGCATCCTCACCCAAAGCCGCGCGGTCATCCACGCTCGGCTTTGGTACCACACCGTACCGCTGGTAGTCCAGGGGCACGATGCGGCAACGCCTGGCCACCTCGCGCGGGGCCTTAGCGAGACGTCCAATCGACTTAATGGACGTCTCCGCCGCCTCGAACATGTCAACGACATGCTCTGCCAGCGGCAGAGAAGGCATAGCGTTAGCAGTAGGCTTACCAGCTAACCACGGCCTGTGTTCACGCTGGCTAGCCGACTGCTCCACGGGCAGATCTGGTCTAACACTCACCAGCCACTGGCAAGCGTCAGACCAATCCTCCTCCGTGGCTAGTTGCGAGCGCTCTACAAGACGGGGGCCTTCGTCTTCCTCCTGAGCATAAGCAACAGAGCTTGACGGCGGATACGCTGATATCCCTGGCAAGCCAGGGAGAGCATGCGGGCCTGATAATACCGGCATGCTAATCTCACTGGTTTGACCAGGAGCAGGCGCCGTGGTAGAGCGCGGGGCATATACCGCCCCACCACGGCCCCGGCCAGCACCAGCTACACTCTCGGCAAGCCGAGGTATGCGGTACCGCTGGCCTTCAGCGCCCAGGGCCACAGTCTGAACCGTGGATTCTACCCCTGGGAGAGTAGAACCGTGGAAAAAGGCGCCTGTATTCCCCGCGAGGGGCGCACAAACGTCATATTCCATGGCCACGTCTTCAGACGGCGACCCTAACAGGTAATCATCATCCTCCTGGCCAGAAAGATTAGACTCCGGGTCAGCAAAGAGAGCTAACCCGGACTGGCCAGGGAAGGCGCCATATGAGGTACTGGCAGCCGCGGTGTGCGGATACCCCTGGACTGATGAGCAGCCCGCGGGTTCCAGCGACGACCGTCCACGGTCCCTATTGGGCGCGGCAATAAGCCTGCTGCCAGGGCCGTGGAACACCCCCTCTAATGGGGCCACCTCTGAATCTTCAAACAACGGAAGCGTACTAAGGAACGTTGATTCAGAGGTGGGGATTACCTGCTCCGAAGCAGATGATGAGGTCAATAAAGGATTTGGTCCAGGAAGCATGCCATGAAGCAACTCTGGAACCAAATCCTTGATTGTCCTCCTCATCTCTCCCAACATCTCGGTCCGGAAGGCCTCCATGTCCACCGCGGACGAGGCCTTCCTCTTACCCTTCTTACTTACGACCTCTTTTTTCAGCTTCTTTTTCTCCTCCTCCAACTTGTCCTTCGCCTGCAAGCACAAGAATTCGGACATTAGCTCGCCCCCCCAGTGCTTACATATCTCGCAATTAAGCAAGGGACCACAGGGGCTACACTGAAAACATAGATGAGGGCCAAACTTGTCCCTCAAAAATCGTCCACAGGACGCACAACCAGGTCTCTGAAAAAGGCCAAAGGACGAGGAGTATGAGCAAACTAGTTACGCTTAGAAACTCACCAACTCAAGAGAAGGAAATGATCATAAAGATCATAATTTTTATGAGAAACCAGCTTCGGACAACTTTAATTGTAATTAAAGAGCAAAGCTGATTATGACGTCATTAATCCTATGACAGGACAAAATCGATCCCAACAAACATCCCAGTGCAAGGACGAATTGTATCTTTAACCAGAACATGTGCAGAATGGACATTTCGACTACACAAGCATCAGATAAATACTGATAACAATGGCAAATAGTGTTAATTATCTCCCTTTCTCATATCAATAATTAATACCTGACACCTTGTCTAGACAAACCATCCAACCTGATGAACTGGAGAACTCCACCACTGAACGCCTCTTAACTCTCTCCACCTCAAGGGGAAGGAATTGGATCAAGAGGGCAAAGTGAGAAGACCTTTATAATAGGCCTCCAACTCACTGGGCATAGAATTTTTGGTTAGATAACCTAACAGTATTAGTAGGAAATGGAACCATGGTGGAGAGACACAAACCCTCTGCTGCTGTCATGTCCTTATTTCTCCTTCACACAGACCTGTGGACATAAACACAAAGAGAGATTAGTCTTGTATAGCACCTAGTTGAAAAAACCCAACTAATTAAGGCGCTTATCACGTTTAGCGAGAGTCCCGGAAACACATTACAACGGGACAAAACTCGCTAATTTTACTAGAAGTCACCTGATTTAAAGGTCCAAGGCCCTCCTGTGGCGAAGTCACTCTCTCAGCCATCTTTGTCAGGTGAAAACGTCTCTTAAATAGTCTTAAAAAGCTTTGAAAAGCGTAAAGAAAGATCCTATCATGAAAGCATGTGTTGCCTCTCAGCCAATAAATTAACAAAGAGGAAGTGCTAGTCTGCGCATGCGCGGTGGTGGGGCTGGCATCCGCCAGACTACGCTCTGACTCCCTGCCCAGTAGGGGCACCTAACTGTTTTAATCTGAGTGTTTATTGAGTGAAAGCCAATATTTAGCAATATCAAAAGTATTAGGGAGGTAAGTATACTCTTGATGTGAAATAGCCAGCCCCAACCCCCCCCCCCCCACCATATTTCACACTACCAGTATTAATTTGTTTAATATTTTGATTCTGATAGCGTGTGTACCTAATAGGCTAGTATGTAAACTTAATTATTACTTAATTATTACAATTGATGTAATTTAAAATGTGAAAGGTCTCGGTTGTCGAGACGGGTACCCCCCTCCCCCACCCACCCCCCTCTCTGTCTATTTAAATGCAAATGGTTTAAATGCCGATGGTCCAGGTGAGCGCCACAGGCCCTTGGGCCTCTTATTATTATTATTATTATTATTATTATTAGGTCTTTTAGCGCATCAACATCCAGCCTCCGACGGGTTGCTGACATCGACAAAAGTTCGGGCTGTGATAAAGGACAAGGGGCGCGATGACATCTTCACCTCTGCTCGCGTGATCGTAGACAATGTGGTAACGGAAATACGCACCAGGGAAGATGAACCGATTGATGCACTACCATCACATGATCGCCTGGAACGTATACTAAACCGATTCCGGGCTGGTAAGTGACCTTCAGAACCCAGGACATTGGACTGTCATCTGACTTTAACCTTTATACCAGATAACTTTTTACAACGTGACATTTGAGGAGAGGAGCATTGTCATCTAATCTTTGCTACAGAGACAATGATGCATCTTTTAGCACAGGCAAAGGTATGGTACATTGATGCCACATTTAAGGTGGTACGTGAGCCATTTGTACAACTCTTCTCGGTGCACGCCTTCATTAAGCACGTGGATGCTTGTAAGCAAATACCATTGGCATTCATTTTGATGTCCAGCCACAGGACCACGGACTACGTGATGGTCCTATCTGCCATCAAGGATCTGCTGCCTACCGTGCCACACGTATTACGTATAGTGATGGACTTCGAGATGGCAGAGTGGCAGGTTGTTGCCAATGTCTTCCCGACCGTGGAGTGTAGGAGTTGTGCCTTCCACTGGGTCCAGTGTCTCTGGAGGAAAATCCAGGAATTGGGGCTTGTAACATCCTATCGGTGAGTACTGAACATATGGACTTATAGTGTAATACAGCCATGAGCGGATCCAGGCTGGGGTGTTGTGGGCACACACAAAGAGAAGAGAAAAGATCTAGTTTCAGGTTGCCGTTGCAGATTAACATTGCCTTTATAAGTTAAGCTAAATGGGGGTGGGGGGTGGGGGTGGGGTGAGTGATCCACGGGTAACGTAACACACATTATTTATATTACTGAAAACCGTTTGTATTCAGAATGACATTGAAAAAAACTCTGTTCTGTAAAATAGTTTTCAAAATATTCAGCTTAATCTAGCGCACGCTACAGTGAGTTTCCATGGGTTCAGGTGGTTATTATTATTATTATTATTATTCAGAGATGATCAACCAACACGCCAATATTGCAGGCATTTAATGGCGCTGCTGTTTCTACCGGCGGAACATATTGCTGATATGTTCAGGTTAGTATTTAACTAAATATACAAGTGCGATGGTAAACATTTTTAGCTAATTTTCATGTGGCTCAAATATTGGTTATTAATTGCATGGGCATGTCCCCTCATGTCCCCAGGATTAATGTATTAACCGATTCTCGCCAAAGAACGGTTACTGAACCTTTCCGGCTTTAGCTATGCCCCGCCTATCTCTAGCTAAGCCGCAATCACATTTCGCTCATTTTGGGATCGATCACTGAACCCCCTGATTATCAATTTCCAGAAGACTATACGTGTAAGCTATTGAATCTTTGAAACTATGGCAGCAACAGCGTCCAGTCAATTTAATTTCAAAATATTCAGCAGCATCTTTATTAAATAGTAAAGACATATAATTCGTACAACAACTCTTGGCCCGACACGAATCATACGCTCTTGATGTACTTATCTACATCATTTACGACGCCATGATTATGACGTCATCCTGTATGTCACGTGATAAAAGGATAAACTGGCAAGGTACATAGCCGAGTGACACATGGCTTGCTTCATATCTACTTAGAGCTTATGCATTCAATGAACGAATATGGAACGCTATCAAACTGCAATTGGAGGATACCATTCCCCGCTTGATTGCGCGATGTGAGTATAGGAACTAATGAAATGCATGTATAATGTCGCCAGTTGTCGCAGATCTATATATTGCCTTCATCCATGGACTTGGATAAGATAGTTATCAGTGGATATGGCGGTCTTCGCATATGACTATAATAATCGTAAACAATAATGATAAGGTACAGTTGTTACTCTGTCTACTATAAGATGTACTATCTGTTTTCCCCATATGTCATGTATGTATGACCTGGGTGTAATAAAATTCTGTTCAGTTCATACGACTGATACTGTCTCGAGCAGTTCTCCTCCCTCCCCACCCCTTGTCTAGTGTTGTGTAGTTGACTAGCATTGGTGGAATTCTATAAGTTTTATTATCAGGGTACATGCCATATAATTGCGACAAAATTGACAGTCAGACATTATTATAATTTTTTTTGGTAGAAAACTTCGTAAGAAGGCACACACGCTCCCACTTGCTAGGCTCACCAACTACATTCACGACAACTGGATGTTAAGCCCAACATGGACGGTCGCATCGTGGAGCGTCTACAACCAACTAGTGCGCACAAATAATGACGTCAATGGGTGGCACGTGATGCTGAACCGGGCAGCAAAGCGTGCCAAACTCCAGTTCTACCTTCTCGTTGAACTTTTGCACCAGCAGGCCCGACTGGTAGATCTTCAAATGCGACTCGTATATGTCGAAAAACTAACCAGAAGACAGCGACTGTCATACCGCAAATCTCAAGATAAATTATGTACCGCATGGGAGAACTATAGAAATACTGAAATGTCCAACAAGGATGCTAAAAGGCTCCTTGACATATGCGCAGGTATAATGGCTCCTGAGTAATGGAGAGATACGATCACGTATTTGACGTCATATTCCATGAACATTTCCAGTTTATCCATCCATCAAATGACGTCAAAATTATTTATGTGACATCTAGGATGATGTCATAATCAATTACTGCATGTAAGACGTTGTACGATTTGTATGTCTTTACTAGTTAATAAACATTCTGTCGAATATTTTAAAACTAATTTGACTTGGCTATGGTAGTAACAGCGCCTCGCTCGTCAAATTAGTTTCAAAATATTATTCAGCTAGCATGCATAGTTGTCCGGAAATTTAGATTGATCCCAACATGGGGAAAGCGTGGGTGGAGCTTAGCTAGAGCTGGGCGGGGAAAACTGGATTCTTCCATTACGTCAAATGTAGGCTGACATCACAATCAAATTCTTAATGTAAGTTTATTTCCACTATAAGCCATTGACTCTTGAGTGTACATATTTCCATAATTCTGTGACGGATACTAGTATTCAATAATCATTGTATAAAGTTTGTAAAATTGCACATAATTAACATAAGTATTAATACCATCATAATTTCCATCATATTCAGCACCATCATTACTATTAATTATTATCCTTATTTTCATCATCATCGTTTTCATCAGTATTATTTTATCATTTTATTGTTGCAATCAATAATATTATATCGATAATAATAATGATGATGATGACGGGGTCGATACCAGTAATGATTACTAGATCACCCCATCATCATCATCATCCCAACCATCACTGGCATAGCTCAAAATTGGCAAAATTAATTTATCAAATAAGATACACAAATGACTTGGTGTTAAACCTACGAATTTGTTAGTATATTTTTTCAATGCAAATATTGCTTTCTGTGCTTGCTCTGCTAAACACTTTTGTGCTAAAGAAAAAGAGCCTGATGAAGTGAAAAATATACCCAGATATTTAAATTCATTAACCACTTCCACTTCATTTCCCCCGTACGAGAATGTATCGTCCTTCCCTAAACGACCCCCTCGTCTAAAAACTAGTGCCTTGGTCTTGTCTGTATCTACAGTTAGCTTCCATCTCGTGCAGTAATTAAACAAAATATTCAATCCTTTTTGTATACCCGCGTTTGTTTCGGACATTAAGACTATATCATCTGCATAGAGAATTAAAAACAACGTAAGCAATATTATATCAACCCCTTCCACCCCGCCCCTGTTAAATTCCTTTTCTAAGTCATTTACATATATTGCGAATAAAAAAGGCGATAAACTCTCTCCTTGGTGCACCCCTGTACTACATTCGAAGCTGTCAGAAATTTCTGAATTTACTCGCACTCCCGTTTTTACACTGCTGTACATAGACATAATGATATTAATTATATTTCTCCTAACGTCCAATTTTAACAATTTGTACCATAAACAATCCCTTACTATGTAATCGAAAGCCTTGCTGAAATCAACGAACACACAATAAAGTTTCCTTTTCTTATTTAATACATGTGAAATCAATCCACTTAAAACAAAAATATGATCCACTGTACCGAAACCCGCTCTAAAACCAGCTTGAGCTTTTAAAAAGCACTAGTATATGGGGAATTAACTCATTTATTGCGTTCAGATAAAATTCACTTATGAGCATATCCGGACCTGCACTTTTATTGTTTTTCAACTGTTTTATTGATTTGTAGATTTCCTCGGCAGATATTTCGGAATTTAATTCATAAAAAATTATTTGTATATTGTTATTTTCATTCATATAACCTTCCACATAATTTGTAATATCAGTATCGGCCTGAAAAAAATCATCTTCTGGGTTATTGACTGCTTTGAAAAAATTAACAAATTCGTTGATAGATATATTGCCCATTTTCCTGTTATCTTTTGTCTTTAGGAGCGTCCAATACAATTTTGTATCAGTAAACTGTGCAGTTAGTAGCTTATTAGTTAAATCAACACTTTGCGTATAATTATACATTGTAACTGACTCCTTGAAAACAGTTCTTAAAGTTACCATATTAATACGCGCCAGTTCTGTCTTTTCCCTCCTATACCAATTTACCGCCTTAAAAAATTGCTTACGCTTAATTTCGCAATCAGGTGAATATTGTTGGGAATTATTTGTCCTGGTCTTATTTCGGTTAGTCTTTTTTAATGAATGATGTATGTATATAACACCCCCCCCCCCTCCCCTCACACACAAACCCCCCCACCCCCTCCCGTCAAAGTGGTCCGTCAAGTGTACGAACTGTATGTGTTTGATGGAATACTATTTAATAAACAATCAGTTGAATATTTTGAAACTAAATTGACTGGACACCCTTACTGCTTTGCTTAGCCAGCAACTGATACCTAGTTACATTAGTTTCAAAATATTAACAGTGTATTTGTACAGTTACTTGCATGTTTAGCAGTGGTTAATTGTCAAGAATGGTCTTCTTGACCTACAGATACAGTTAATTATATATCATCATCGCCGTTATTATCATAATCATCGTCATCTTCAAACCCCTTGATATGCGTGGGCAGAGGGTATAATTTAGATATCCAATCAGTCTGTCACTAAAGTATATTAAGCTATAGTCAATTTCGTCAGAAGTAGGCTGACGTCACAATCAAAATGTGTGATGAATGACGTATCTAGCTCAAGTATGTCCTTGATGGATTTACTATTTATTCCCTTTGATGACCATTCACGAAAATCAAAATATGCGCTGATTGAATGTCCATTTGCGGATGAAGAGAATATTTTTGAAATTTTATCACTGGAATGAATGGCTCGGGTATTTACCCAATTATTCCAGTGGTAAAATGTCAAAAATTGTCTTCTCTTGGTCTGCAAATGGACATTCATCAATTATTCCGCTGAATGATGTATATAACCAACCCCCCCCCCCCCCCCCTCCACACACACCCCCCCCCCTCCCATCAAAGTGGTCCGTCAAGTGTACGAACTGTGTGTGTTTGATGGAATACTATTTAATAAACATTCAGTTGACTATTTTGAAACTAAATTGACTGCAACACAACCAGTCAAATTAGTTTCAAAATATTCAAAAGCTTACTTGTATGGTTAATTGTGTGTTTAGCTGTACATATAGTTAATTAAGTATTATGATCAATTAGTTGTACAATACGACGTTTCTTCATCCTCTTATATGTCCATAATCTGTTGCGTAGAAAATAGATTATTATGAATACATCAACACAATTACGAAACATTTCATTTTTGTTTTGTTATTAAATACTCATGGATGGCTATCTCGGGAGTGAACATTATTTGGGCACGAAGTTCTTGCTGTCTTTAGCAACAGCTAAACAATCCCCTTACCCGGCTATTTGGAAATTATGAATGTTGCTAAATTTCTAGTTCTGAAAGCTAAGTTCTGTTTGTTGGTTGCTATTGATATGAAAGTTGTTGCTTTATTTTTACATCTCTCTCGGCTTATCGGCTGAAATATATATATGCTAGTATGTCTACATTGTACACATTTTGGCGCTAAACACACATGACGTCTGGAAAATTCCAATAATGGATAATACGTGACGCAATATAATTGTCACTGGAAACCATAAAGGCGATAATTTTTATCAGCAACGGACAGCGCGGATAAACACAGCAAGGAGGTCAAACCCACCCATTGTCACAAATCGGCCAATCAGATTGTAGCTCCTTCTTACACGTCGTCGTCAGTAAATTTCTAAGAATGCTAAGAATTCATCAGTCTGTAATTCTCTTTGGCCCATAACAGACGCATTTTAGGCTTTTTCAGATTCTTGTTTTATTTCAAAACTGAGCTCGATCCAGAAAATTTAGATATTTTAAAGCTAAATGTTACTATAAAATCAGATCAATCAATTTTGTTGACTGTCAAAATCATAAAAATCGATTGGTGTGATTTTACCGTAACGTTAAGATCCAAAATATGTTTATTTATTCTCAAGATGGCTACACTTAGCTATAAAGACTTGTAGGAAAGATTCGGCATAGCCGTTGTAATAGTATTCAAATTTTAGCATAGGCTGTAGAAAATTGTAATCTGTTTATTACAGTATTGCTGCAGCCAAGGCAAAACGTTGATACTACTACCACAACTACGCTGGTAACAGTATTGGTGCAGTTGTTCGTATGGCTATTTGGCGACATAGGCTATTCCACCGTAGGCACAACTGCAATCATACAATTATCAGCTTTAATTATACCACAGGAGTCTGCCGTTTTAGATATGAAAACACGAAAACTAAAAATACGAAAGGACAGTAGCACTATATTATACATAGTATAGTTCTACCGTGTCTTCGTATTATCTAAAACGGCAGACTCCTGTGACAAAGGTACGATATCGCCCTAATAATTACTTAAGTAAACCTGAGTTTACTTAAAAAACTATTGGGACGAGTTGACTTAGGACGGGTTGGAATTAGGACGAGTAAAAAGTAGGACTGTATTTAGGACGAGTTGACTGGAAACCCACGAAAACTGGTTATAACTAATATTAGATAGATTTACGAAGGGTATGTCACTGCTATTACTGACTCATAGACTGCAGACAGAATTAGTAAAATGATCCTTCTTACTCTTGAATATAACACAATCTGATAAAATTATTTTTGCAGAGAAATTTTTTAGAAATTAATTCTTTCATCTTACTTGTTATTGTTGTGCAAATTCCGACTCTGGGAGTTCCTTCATGCGAACCGCCAAACAAGGAGCGTATTCCTGACCAAATACACCTTTCCACACAATCTAAAAATAGAGGCGTGACTTCTTCGAAAATACACCTCTAATGTGCACCTCTCCACTCCTGGAGTTTTTCCACTGGAATGACTGACTAGATAAAGATTAACTCCCTTAAAGTTGCAGACCTACCAACTGCACACATCCAACAAACGGTAACACATACTTTTCCTAATGATGTAAGCCTAACAAACATGGCAATGCAACAAACTCTAACTGCTACATCAACTAATGATGTAAAATTAACAAATGCTAAAAGATCCTCACCGAGCACAACAGTACCTGGATCTAATTATAATATATTTGATGCTGCTGGACAAATAAAATAAATCCAAAAGGGTCGTGAATCACCGAGTTGTCAAGTAAATAATCTTCAATCCAACCCTCACCATGATGTAGAGTGTAATAATGCATTCATAACTCCAGTTATCAAAGATGTCTCTCCACCAACTTACAGACCGATACCAGTTCTAGCCAGGCAAAAGCGACAGTTAAATTCAATACCCAGCAGTGCAGCAACTTCACAATCCTATCAAGCATCAATGCAATTTCAATCCACTGTTGGGCAGCCAAATCTGAATATAAATACAAACTAGCAAACCTATCAACAAACCACAGGGCATTTTCAAATGAGACAAAAATACAATGGTGATAATATGAACTAACGTGCCTATCACCGTCCAGAAAATGTCCAAAATAAGCAGAAATATAATAACCGGAATAGGAATATCACAAAGGCAACAGGTGATATATCTTGCCAGAATGTGACTGCTACAGCTCAGTATCATTCCGATGTTACTCCAACAAGGGACCCAAGGAAACACGTCCTAATTATAGGGAGCTCAACATCGAGGAAGTTTAGTGGGCGATTCATGTCTAATGACACCATGAACATCAACATTAAAACTCTAAGAGGTTCTCGTATTATCGACATACACGACCACATAGACAGCTATCTTTCTGCAAGCAGTCACCACGCAATCATTATCCACATCCGAAATAATGACATCGTGAAGAGTAATTCACATGAAATGGTAAAAGACTACACAGTGCTGCTGCATAGGATCCATGCTATCACCGAACATACAAATATGTATATCCTCACTACTACCTAGACCTCTGAATGCACATGAAAATAGTCTAACATTGGAATTTAACAGCATGCTGTTTAAACTGTCAAAAGGACAAAATACAATATTCATAGACAATTCCCAGCTCTTCAATGACCCTAGTGGAGCAGGTTACACAGAGCTATTCATTGACCACATTCATCCAAATGCCAATGGAACACACGTTTTGTCAGAAAACATTACAAACTATTTAAGCTCGATTCTTATAACGTCACAAACTGAGCACATGGTCCCTGTGGTACAGAATGTAGACAATCATTTCATGAATCCATATTTTCACAATGGGAGGATGCACGGGAGGAGTCACCAGAACTACAACCCAAAGAGCTCTTGGGCCAATCAGGCTCCAATCTAACACCAATCACAGTACAGACCAACCCAGTACTATCACACTTTTCAAACTATACAGTAACTAATGATCCAGCAACTGTAAGTAGATTTAATGGTGTACATAGTAATTTTCCTGACATTATAGATACATCAGAACATCCCAATTGTTCTAACTTTTGCTTTGATAAGTCACTTTGTGCTAATGTAGATTCTCTATTTAAATGGAATGTTTTAAATACTGGTAATGTACCCGATGGTTGTATCCTTAAGGAAAGTTGTTTCCCTATATCCACTAGAAACCATTCCACTATAATTTCAGACGAATGTGTAAACAATGAACATGGCCAAAGACTGACACAATCTCAGGTCAGCTCCAAAATTAGAGGAAGCAAACCAAATAATGTAAATACGAAATATACAAAATCAATGAATGAGATTACGATCCTCTATACAAATGCTGACGTCTTTACACGTGAGAAGAAAACCAAACTTCTGCACCTAATACAAGATGACCCACCATATATCATAGTTATAGTTGAAGCCAAGCCAAACCAAACAACTACAGAACTCAACCTAGTATAGCAAACTACAATCTAGATGGCTACAACATTGAAGATAAAATATTACTACTACAATAGGAAGCGGTATCCTACTATACATAAAAACACTTTATCTTATAAACTATTAAACATTAACCAAAATATGTTTGAAGAATGCATCTTATGCAGCATATGGTGTAAACATGAAACACTGCATTTGGGAGTGGTTTATAGAAGCCCAAACTCTAATAACCAAAACAATAATGAACTCTGTCATATTTTAAAGGAAATGCACACCAATAACATGCACTCACTTATCCATAGGAGACTTTAATATGTCGCACATTAATTGGTTAACAAACACATACAACACCTCTAGCTATAGCCTAGACTAGAGGGCGTGTGTCTGACAAGCCAACAATATTGGATTTAGTATTTACTAATTAAATGATGAATTTACTACTACAAGTAAAACAAGGGGCTCTTATGATAAAGCAGATTATGAAGCTATAATCAATTTCTTAAATATAGACTGGAACACACACCTAAAAGAAATAAACGATATTAATGATATGTGGCAGACCATATTTGGAATGTGTCAAGAAGCTGAAAATAAATTTATTCCTAAAAGAAGAATAAAAAACAAAAGGCACAAATATCCTCTTGACCAAACTACAAGAACCAAAATAAACAGAAGCGACTATGGAAAAAATATATTGATACAGACGGTAACCTTAATATATATGATGAATATTGTAAAACCAGAAACCAGGTTCAAAGAGAAATGAGAAAAGCACAGAAACAATAAGTGGAAAATATTTCTATATCAGCCAAAATAACCCCCAAAAAGTTTTGGAACCATGTGCAATCGCAATCCAAGACTAAAGTCAGATCAGGTATTCCAGATCTGCAAATATCTAGTGGCATTGAGCATGATATGGAAGTGTCATTTACAAAAAATGATAAAGAGAAGGCAGACATCCTAGCCAGTTATTTCAGATCAGTATTTACAACAGAACCTGATGATGATTCCCCAACTATTCCTTATAGAGCTCACGTGTCAATGGGTACATTAAATATCACACCTGAAATTATAAGGAAAAAAATTGTGAATCTCAACACTTCTAAGTCCCCCGGGCCTGATAAACTCCATCCAAGATTCCTTTATGAACTAAGCCACGAACTAAGCCTGCCACTATCAATTCTTTTTAATAAATCACTAAGCCTGGGAACATTACCACAATGGTGGTTAGATGCAAACATTAGACCAATTTTAAAAAAGGAGATAAAACCAAATCAGACAATTACCGTCCAATTAGCGTAACAGCTGTTGTTTGTAAAATAATAGAATCTGTTATCAAAGACATGGCGATGGAACATCTTAGGATTAATGATATGCTATCAGAAAAACAGTATGGTTTTATAAGCGAACGATCAACAGTTCTCCAACTTTTGACTGTTCTTGAAAAATGGCTACTGTCTCTGGACAAGGGGTGTATGATTGATGTGATTTACTGCGACTTCATGAAAGCATTTGATAAGGTTTCACATAAACGTATAATTAAAAAACTAACTGCATAGAAGGTAATTTGTTAAACTGGATCCAATCCTTTCTAACCGGAAGGCAGCAACTTGTAGTTATAAATGGAATCATATCTAAACCAACAGACATAACAAGCGGTATACCATAGAGCTCAGTTTTAGGGCCATTACTGTTTATAATTTACATTAATGAGCTTCCTGATGTAATCAGTAGTGGGTCTGAGATCTTTTTAGTTCCAGTTGACAGTAAACTCTTTAGATCAATCTTCAACCCAAAAGATTGCGACACCCTGCAAAATTATATTAACTCTATGTGTTCATGGACTGATAATTCATTATTGAGGTTCCACCCAGATAAATGCAAAAGTATACGGATATCAATAAGAAAAACATCTCCACACACTTATATAATGGAATCTAATAACCATACTCTAGCCCATTCATCTAGTGAAAAAGATATAGGTGTCATAATAGACAATACACTATGCTTCGATGAACATATAAACGGGAAAAATAAGCAAATCTAACCTAATAATGGGACTGATTAGGAGAACATTTGACTACCTAGATAAAGAAAATGTAAACATCTCTACAATTCTCTTGTTAGGCTGCATATTGAATACGCTAATGTGGTTTGGGCTCCGTATACGAAAAAAGCACATAAATGCAATAGAAAATGTCCAAAGACGGGCAACCAAACTTGTTCCTGGTATGCGTAATCTACCATATCATGTACGCCTACAAAAGTTAAAATTACCAACATTAGCATTTAGAAGATTGCATGGAAACATGATCGAGTTATATAAAATTCTTAGCAATAAATATGACCAAGTTACTGCAGACCTTATTGTGCGACAAGACACAGATAGCATAACCCGAGGTCACAGCCTAAAAATTAAGAAAATAAGACCAAGACTCAATATACGAAAGTTTTCTTTCCCATTGCACTGTACTGATCAATGGAATAAACTACCTGAATCCGTTATCAGTGCCCCTCAGTGAATTCCTTCAAATCTAGGCTAGACAAGCTATGGGAAAGCCATCCATTGCGCTATAACTACGATTGTGAACCCATCTGTAATATTTATACTCGTGAATCATTATAACATAGCCAATGTATAATTGTTAATAACAACTTAATAACATTAAAATGTCAGTCAAATTAGATTCAAAATCTTCAACTGACTGCTGATTAAACTGTAAAGACAAATCTAATACATACAATTTTGATATGCATAATTAAGCAAAAGCTTATATTTGAACTTATTTTGTCATTACCAGGTTATCATTTATATTTTACTTCAAACCCTGAATTCCCAGTCAAATTGGTTTCAAAATACCCAATTGACTTTATTAAATTGGAAAGGCATACAAGTCAGTTCTGTATAATTTAGCAAAAGCTTATATTTGAACTTGTCATTATTTGTAATTGTGTGCTGCCAGGTTATCTTCTATATTTACTTCAAAAATGTTATCCCCAGTCAAATTGGTTTAAAAATATTCACCTGACTTTATTAGATAGAAAACACATACAATTCAGATATGTATGATTAAGCAAAACTTTTTTTATTTCTCTTAATTTTTGGGTTGACTTGACTGGGTGCTGTTGCTGTATATGAGATTAACAGTTGCCAGTCAAATTAGATTCAAAATTTTCACCAGACATTATTAAACTGAAAAGACATACAATTCAGATCTATGTATAATTAAGCAAAAGCTTATATTTGAACTTGTCTTTATTTTGTTGCCGTGTGCTGCCGGGTTATCATGTATATTTTACTGCAAATTCCTAGTCAAATTGGTTTCAAAATATTCAATTGACTGAGTATCAAATAGGAAACACAATTCAGATATAATTAAGAAAGTGCAGATATTTGAATTTATAAATTTTGGTGGCTGATATTACTGGGTACTGTTGTTGCCTATGGCAGCAATCGCTCCCAGTCAAATTAGATTCAAAATGTTCAACTGACTGCTGATTAAACCGAAAAGACATACAATGTATATGTATAATTAAGCAAAAGGTTATATTTGAACTTGTCATTATTTTGTCATTGTGTGCTGCCGGGTTATCATTTATATTTTACTGCAACCCCTGAATTCCCAGTCAAATTTGTTTCAAAATATTCAATTGACTGTGTATTAAATAGGAAACATACAAGTTAGATATGTATAATTAAGCAATCCCATATATTTGAATTTATTATTTTCAGGGCTGATCTGACTGGATGCTATTGCTGCCTATCAATTACCCCCAGTGAAATTGTATCCAAAATGTTCAACTGACTGCTGATTAAATTGTAAAGACAAAGTTAAGACATACAATTCTGTTATGCATAATTAAGCAAAAGCTTATATTTGAACTTATCGTTATTGTGTCATTGCCAGGTTATCATCTATGTTTTACCTCAAAACATGAATTCCCAGTCAAATTGGTTTCAAAATATCCAGCTGACTTTATTAAATTGGAAACACATATAATTCAGATATGTATAATTAAGCAAAAGCTTACGTATGAACTTGCCATTGTGTACTACCAGGTTATCATTTATATTTTACCACAAACCCAGAAAATTTCAAAATGCTCAACTGACTATTAAATAGGGAACACATACAACACTTAACAGAATTCAATGTCCATGATTTATCTAGATACGCAATTTATTGCGCACTTTGATAACAACATCGTATTCCCAAGTGACAAACTGATCTGATCAATCCATTACTGTCAAACACACACACACACACACACACACACACATATATATATATATATATATATATACATATATATATATATATATATATATATATATATATATATATATATATATATATATATATATATATATATATATATATATATATATATATATATATATATATATATATATATCACTTCACATGGATTCATGTAAAACAACACTGGGCAAATCTAAATGAAAATGCATTTTCAAATTCGCTTCAAAATTCAGCTTGACCTGTCATATATTATTTTATGCTATTTTCTTTCTATTAACTTGCTCCAAACTAACCATATCTGATTACCAATTATTAAAAAATACTGAAGAGCCACAGTGGTGCATATAATGTAATAAAAGCGTTTTCCCATTCAATCACTATGAAAATGATATCGATTTTATGTTGACCATATTAGGTGTAAATTACAATGATAGCTACTTGAACCCTAATGCACAGACAATTTCAAATATGTTTATAAATCCATTCCAGTTAAATACACAAGACCAATGCACATCTGAAACCGATACTGAAGATGGAGAAATTGATTTTCAACAGTCTGAATGTAACTATACACTACAGAATGAATTCAATGAAAAAATAACCAAGAGTACAGAATCTGTTTCTTTTTTAGCCCTTCATATTAATACTCGATCTATTTTAAAGAATTGTGATAAACTAATTTCCTAGATTCTAGTATTAATGAATTTAGTATTGTAGGGATTACTGAGACATGGTTGAAGCCAGACTCTCCACTCAACTTAATTAATATATAAAACTATAAATTCATAGAGAAGTACAGGCCTATTAAACCTGGGGGTGGTGTAGGCATCTACATAAAGAACAACATACGGTATATTATGAGTGAAGATTTGTCAACAACAGAAGAATTCATTGAAACAATATTTATTGAAATTCCCGTAGAAAAATAAAAGAATAAAATTATCGGTGTCACCTACAGACCTCCTGCAAGTGACAATGATAAATTTATTAAAACGCTAGAAAATATGTTTAAAACAATTCAAAATGAAAATAAAGCAGCCTATACATTGGGAGGTTTTAACATTGATTTATTAAAACAAAATAATTTCTATACCCAGGATTTCTTGAACTTACTAAAACATTTGGATTCTATCCACTTATATCAAAACTAACAAGAATCACTGAGTTCACAGCTACTGTTATTGACAACATTTTCTTGAATGCCTCTGTAAGCACCAAGAACCAAGCAGGTATTTTTGTTGTGGACATTTCAGACCATCTACCTATTTATTATATGGAGAAAGAAACAATATGACAACAATCATTCATAAAGGAAGAAATAACATGCAGAGATTTTAGAAATGATAACATAGAAAAATTTTAAATGAATATGGCAATCTGGAAAAACTGGACTCAGATAATAGAGTGCCAGACATGTGAAGATGCCTACAATGCACTAACATTTATGAATCAATCTTTCCACTAAAAAAAAAGAAGAGTTTGAACAAAACCCTACTAAACCCTGGTTAACAACAGGATTGATAGCTGCCTGTCATAAGAAGAATAAGATGTATTTAAATTTTATAAAATTTCCAACAAAAAATAATGATGCACAATTTAAAAAGTACAGAAACAGATTAAATCAGATAATCAGGACGGCAAAGATACACTATTACCATTATAAATTTGAAGAGCAAAAGAACAATATAAAAGAAACATGGAAATTAATAAAATCACTATTGAATAAACAAAAAAGAAGTTCAGAAATATCTCGGTTCATTTATAATAATACAATTATAACTGACAAAAAAGAAATTGCGGATAAATTTAATGAATACTTTATAAATATTGGGCATAATTTATCTAAAAAATACAGACCAGTCCTAGAATAAATATGCAAGACTATCTCACAGGCGACTACCAATCCTCAGTGTTCCTGACCCTACTGACAAAGAAGAAATTTACAAAATCTTAATGAAAATTAACCCAACTATAAGAGTGCCGGCATTGATAACTTTAAATAGAAAATCTTTAAAAACTGTGCTAGAGAAATACCAACCCCACTGAATCACATCTGCAATCTATCACGTTCACAGGGTATATTTCCATCCCGATTAAAAACTGCAAGCATAACACCTATATTCAAAACTAAAGACCCATCTGACTTTACTAACTATAGGCCAGTCTCAGTACTTCCACTTTTCTCTAAACTTTTGGAAAGATTATACTACAATAGAACTATAAAATACCTTGATAAAAACTCTATAATCTATGAATCCCAGTACAGCTGCAGATAAAACACTCTACCATGCTTGCCATTGTGGAGATGCTGGAAACAATAACTACATCCCTTGCGAGAAATGAACACACTCTAGGTGTATTCTTCGACCTCTCCAAAGCATTTGATACTATTGATCATGAAATATTACTTTAAAAACTATCCCATTATGGCATTAGGGGCATTGCATTAAATTGGATATATAGCTTTTTAACTAACAGAACACAATGTGCAAAATTCAGTGGGACCATGTCAGGAGACAGGAAATTAGTCTGTGGCGTTCACAAGGATCAATTCTTGGACCTCTGTTGTTTTTATTATACATGAATGACTTACCCAAAGCATGTAATCACCTCTCACTAATATTGTTTGTGGGTGACACCAATGCCCTTTGTAGCCACAAGAACATAGACAGTGTATACAAGTATGTAAATAATGAAATGAAAAAAACCCCATAGACTGGTTTAAAGTGAATAAATTATCTCTGAATGTCAATAAAACTAACTATATACGTTTCACAAAACCTAAGAATTAAAAAATAATAACTCTCCCCAAAATGCATGTAAATAATCAAGAAATTCACGAAGCACAATATGTCAAATTTCTTGGCGTCTATCTGGATAAAAGCTTAACCTTGGAGAAGCATATAGATATAGTGAGATCCAAGGTAGCAAAGAACATCGGTATCATGCGCAGACTTAAGCCATACCTTCCCCCTAATATTCTAAAAATTATTTATTGTACACTGATGCTTCCACATATCACATATTGCAATGTAATCTAGACTAACACGCATAAAACTAAACTAGCACATCTAAAATCACTACAAAAGCAGGAAATCAAATTATTCGCAAAGACAGCAGAGGGCCAGGATGTCTTTAAAACCGAAAAAATGCTAAAACTTGAAGACATTGGAGCGGTCCAACTATACACTATCTTAAGGGACTACCATAATGGCAATCTACCCTCCTCATTATCAAACCTTTTTAGGAACAACTCCGATATACGCTCGCACATCACATGAACTAAGAATAACTTACACCAAACCTATTACAGAACAATGACAGCTACACAAAAACCATCCCACCAAGCAATACAACTCTGGAACAACACAGATATAAATATACGCACACAAATTCTTGCACAAAGCTCTTGTAAACAAAATATTAAAAAAATAATCTTAGAAAGATACTAAAAATCCAAGCCAATGACATGAATGCAGAAGTCACCACCATGGCAGTACAAAAACAAGTATGTACCCAGTTGCCAGGACAACAACTAGAATGTAAAATACACATCTGCAATAATAATAATAATAATAATAATAATAATAATAATAATAATAATAATAATAATAATATTGTAAACAAGATATTCATGTGTTTTTCCCATTCTCATGTGTGCGCATGTGTGTGCGTGCATGCGTGCATGCGTGCGTGCGTGCAGAGTATGTTAATTGTCTATTGTCTTAAATGTATACATGTAAATATTATATTATCTTCATCCATGATCCAACTATCACTGAATTACATGTTTATTATATATTAAATGTAAGGGGTCCACCGCTGCATAGGCTCAGCCTTTGGTGGACTGCCTGTTGTGTAAATGTAAAATCTATGTGTTATATGAAAATAAGTAATTTTGAATCTTGAATCTTGAATCTTGAACCATAAATATATGCAACCCATTCCTGACGTTAGAGGCTTGTTGACACCTGCTGTCAATAGAGGATTCATTTAAGATAACTGAACCGGTCCTTGCAGTGATGAACTCTCCGGTGGGGGTGGTCGTCTTCACTTGACCAGCGAATTGACATATTTCCTTTTTGAAATTTAAGCGGGTTATGTGGATCAAGGGTCAAAGGCTTAATAAAGAAGTAGTAAATGTAATGTCTGAATTTTAATTGTTTATGTAAGTTCTGTCTTGTCTAATTTATATATACTTGTATATATGTGTGTAAGGTATCCGTCATAACAATAGGCAATGCCTTCAGCGGACAACCTTGTATGACTCATGTATATGTTTATCTTGGAATTATTGATTAAATAATCTTGAATCTTGAATCTTGAAAATCTTGTATTGACCGGTGATCTTATTACGTCATCACAACGACTATACTGTTACACAGACTCCATTTCGGAGACCAGACAGATTGGGATCCATTCTATCTATGTAGCGGCCAGTAAAAGCAACACTGTGGATCGTGTTGATTTTGATACCATCTTTACCTCTGTATATCAAGATTCAAGATTCAAGATGCAAGATTTAAGATTATTTATTTCATGCTTAATATATAGTATATATACATCACAGCTGGGCAGTCAACAAGACATTACAATATATAAGGTGACAGCTGATACAAACATCTGTAGTATAATAATAACGCCCATGTTGGCGTAAACACAGGACGGTACAACACATATTTTTTGTACCATTTTGTCATGATTGTCCTAGAGTGTTCTACATATAAACGATCTTCATAATATTTTGTAATTGGTGTTGGGGTAGGGGGTGGGGGGGGGGGGGTGTTGCTAAACAATAACATAGCAATGTTAGAGTGAGAAAGTTGTTAATGGGTATGACTATAGATAAGTATTTTGTAGTAGACTGTCGACATCTGATATGTCTCCTGAGAAAAGGAATATCAGATGAGCGTTCAAGCTAATTGACATCTGATAGGGACCATATATTTTGGTTCATTTCATTCTTTTCAGCGTGGTATAGCTCTCCTAAATTTGTTAACACCCACCACTTTGATGGCACTATTCCGTGGTGCACAATATTCAACAAATTTGGCGGACGATGTTGCTGTTTATGAGTGCAGCGTCTTCCACCAAACCTGCCTAGAGAATGTAACACTGGTTCCTCTGCTTTATTTTGAAAAGTGATAACCCTGCCATCAGAATGACAAGAGCTAGGGTTAGGGAAGAAGCGAAATCATGAGACTTTGTCTATACCGAATATGCCCACTAGGAAGATGACATATGGCCCGGACAAAGATTTTTTGATTGACGTACAGATCATACATGTAGGCGAGCCGACACAGTCACATCACATAATAACTTGATAGTTATAATAATATTAATAACAACAGTAATAAGTCACCTAGTATTTGAGCCGAGTTTCTTATGGTAAACATAGATTGATAAAATGCTTGAAATAGTAAAAAGCATTCACGCAGAATTGGAATAGGTACGGTGGTATTGACTCATACTGGCAGTAATAGTCCACTGCAGTTACAGAGTAAATATGAGATCTGGCTGCTAGGTTAAAAAAGGATCAAGTTTGACACTTTCGACCCCTCTGGCCCGTTCTTTAATTTGCCTTATCTACGCAATGTCTGGATATGTTGGGAATCACCAACCTGAAAGCCGCTGCAGCATTAATTAAAGCAGGATGTTCCAGTCTACTCAGTCTCAAAAGATTCAGCATTGACCAGCTCACATATCGTGGATTAAAACCTATTGCTAGTGGTAAGTGGATGCTCTCCGCTACACGAACCACCAGTTTTATCTGTTAGACATGGGACTAACACCCTCAACCAGTCAGGTTAGGTTAGACACATTCAACCCATTAATCCTTTCATGCTGCGTTCCATGAATATCAGCTACTAGACAATTATTAGTAATCTGTTTGATATGCTGGGATATCTTGACCAAAAAAACGTTGGTTTCAGTGGTACAAACAGTTTCTAGTCAATACAGCACCAGTATTGGCAGACAAATATTATCTTGTTAGGTCTTGTTTATTTGGCTTTGCAGGGTTTAAAGGGTTAATCCAGCACTTCGGTATTTGCATTAATGATGATTAGTGTGTTGTGCATGGTCATGGTGTGTCGGATAGTGTGGAAGGTTTATGTTGTCAGCGGTATCGAAAGTGTCAAATGATAACAGATGGTTGTCTAGCCAGTCAATCTGATGTATTGGCAAAGCCAAGCTCTATTCATGCAGTTTATGGTTGGGTTAGTTTGTAACCTGCGGGTTGGATTCACCTGAGTTGAATTGGTGGTGGTGGTGGTGGTGGTGGTGGTGGTGGAGTAGTAGTAGTAGTAGTAGTAGTAGTAGTAGTAGTAGTAGTAGTAGTAGTAGCTTGCTTTGTCTTGACAACTGATGTTTTTAGAGTTAGGGTTGACTAACAGTGAGTCCAAACATTGACAAGTACAGATGTCCTACACATCAGTATCCACCAATGGACTCCTTAGCAATTTTCTTAAAGGATTTTCTATTTAGGATCTGTTCTCGTATCTTTGTGCTGGTGCTGTTCCATAATTTTGTAGCTGTAATTGTAATGTGTTGTGCTCCTGTTTCTGTTCTTGTGAATTGTGTATGTAGATTATGTTTATTTCTAGTTGTGTGCGCGTGCGTGCGTGAGTGCATGCGTGTGTCAGTGTTGAATGTAAAGTTGGATGCTATGGTGTGTGGCAATGCATTGTGATGAAAGTCTCTTGCAATATTATACATCTGTAATTTTCCTATGTCTTTGAGTTTAAGTAATTTTGCCGTTTTGAATTTATTCTGGGCCACTGCTGGTTTAGTAAAGAGTTGTATGCATTTTTTTCTGAAGGTTTTGAAGTTTTGTTAGTTTACTCTTGTGTTCTGCAGTCCAGATAGCATTGCAATAGGTGAGATGAGTGAGGATAAGTGTGCAGTACATAGTTTTAACAGTGTCTGGTGTCATGTATGGCTTTAGTATTTGGATAACACCTACGCCCCTGGCCGTAACTATATCAATTTGCTTAGCCCGGGTCAGATGTTTGTCCAAGTATACTCTAAGAAATTTAGCGAATGGGGCTTCTTCGATCTCCTTATTGTTAATGTAGATTTTAGGTATTTCATTTTCTTTAGTTTTGTCATGTTTGTAAATAACATATAATATGTTTTCTCGACATTTAGTGATAGTTTATTTATTGAGAACCATCATCATCATCATCATCATCATCATCATCATTTTATGAGGCAGAAGCCACTCGCTTTTTGTTGTAGTATGGCTTGCTCAGTCCAATTCAAAAGTTCTTTCTTGGATATCTAGTTTGTTCGTGAATGATTTGACTGTTGTTGATTAATTAAGTCTCCTTGAAACTGTTATATTTAAGAGTTCAACTCCGATGTTAATATTCTATCCTTTGGTGTGTAAATAACAAAGAAACCGGTGTGCATTTCTCAACAGTTCGGTTGATGATGTTGATGTCTATGACAACAACATCATCCACCAAATTTACCGAAAAATGAACACCAGATCTTCTTTTAATTTAATATGAAAATTTAAAACCTTGACATCGGAAGGGCTAACACTGATTTGTGGAAATGCTGTGGTGCAGATGGGTGTTCCCCACATCAGGTGCGGTGTGTCACCTACACTCATCGTTACACCCCGCTGCGCCTATCATTTGTTTGCATACTGACTTGTGGAGGCTGTGGTTGGTCTTAGTGCTGTTGTTTTCATTTTCTGTGTTTGTCGCTATCCGAATCTCTTTCTCTACACTAGTGTCTTTTCATGCTACCACAAAATGTAGACGTGGATGCAGAGACTTATCTACCGGTAACTGAAATCATCACAGAGCATGTTTTTGTCGATGCACAGCCTACTCCAAGATAAGTTCACTATATTGGAAGAATTGCAGTATGACTTTGTGTTGGGCTAGTATACATATGGCTGTTCAGTCGAATTCAAATGATCTTTGAACCAATTCGTAATTGTCACTAGCTTGATACAGACATTAAAATTGACTCGATCCACCCAGTGGTTCGTGTGATATCAACATCCATGCAATGTCAGCAAATTCTTGACCCCATTTTGCATGTGACAGATATGCGACAGATTTGAATTTTATGACGAATTCAGAGGGACCATTTTTCTGTTAACTACTTGTCATACAGACTGCTATAGGCTTTATATCATCTCGTTTTACGTGATTTAATATTGTCTGGTATGAAGAGAGTAGCGCTGGTGTCCTTTTCATTTTCAATTCTTTCTACCACCATATTCTGGTGGAAATCACTACGTCAATGGCTACTCAATACACACGAGATACTTTTGTCGATCTCGTATCGAAGGAGATCTCACGAGATATGAATAATTTCCCACATTGACGTCATTGCGCCGGGATTCCCCTAAATCACTGCTCAGAGCAAAACTGCCAGCTGGTATAGCCGCCAACAAGCCGATGACCCGCATTGAGTTACTTTTTCACTAAAATACGCCAAATACAACAAATCTTATTGGAAAAAAATTATCACATTGCGGTATAAGAGGCATCGCTTTGGATTGGATTCAAAATTATTTGACTGACAGAACACATTGTGTTCAATTTAATGTTGCTATTTCAGGAAACAGAAAATTAGCCTGCGATGTACCTCAGGGTTCAATCCTTGGACCCCCTGCTGTTCTTACTATACATGATGATTTACCCAATGCCACTAACAAAATTTCATTAATAATATTTGCAGATGATACCAATGTCTTTGGTAGACATAATATTATAAAAACTCTATGCACAAATTGAATAATTAAATGGAAAAACTATTAATTGGTTAAAAAATAATAAACTATTTTTAAATGTTAACAAAACCAATTTTATACTATTTACAAGTTCTAGCCAACCAGAAGAAGTTGCTCTCCCAAAACTTTACAGAGACAATCAAGAAATACAGGCGGCTGAGTATGTTAAATCCCTAGGAGTCTATTTGGACAAACATTTAACCTGGGAGAAGCACATAGAGATAATCACATCCAAGGTAGCAAGGAATATTGGTATCATGCGCAGACTCAAGTCATATCTTCCATCTCATATCTTAAAAAATCCTTATAACACATTGATACTTCCACACATAACCTACTGCAATGCTATCTGTAGCAAGACATATCAAACCAAATCAAAAACTAAAATCACTACAAAAGCAATCTATCAAACTATTGTCGCAAACAGCAGGGAGGACACGATCTCTTCAAAAGAAACAAAATCCTAAAACAAAGACATTGGAAGGGTCCAATTATGTGCAATTCTAAAGGACTAAAGGATACATGTCTTGGTATGGTCTTTCTCTACTAGTCAGGTATAAGATACAGAACGTGTAATTTAACTATAGCATCTCTATGACTTGGTGGAGTCCTTCTCTAGTAGTTCGCTCTAGACACGATGCAGCAATAGCATAAACAAATCATTTAATTAAACGACTTGGTGGGGTCCTTCTCTACGGGTCAAAGATATGATACAGTAATTAACAGTGTAAATAAATCATACAAGTATATGACTTGGTGGGAATCTTCTCTACTGGGCAGAGATAATTAAGATACACCAATAGTGTAAAAAAATTATAGAAAATTTAAATGACTTAGTGTAGCTCATCTCTACAGGTCAGCGATAAAATCAAGAAATAATGTGAATAAGGTATATAACTATGCCTGGTGGGGACGTTCTCTATTGATCAGAAAGAAGATGCAGCATCTAGTGTAAATTAACTGCAGAATTATATTACTATAGCTTAGTGAGGACATTCTCTACAAGTCAGAGATAAGATGCAGCAATAGTATTAAATTATTTTTAAAGCGGTTCACACTGTACAGTGCATTTTGTACATAGCTGCACATAATTTCCCCTCATGAAGAGTGGCGTTCTGACATATATACCAGAGAAAAACAACAACCGAAACACTATAATAGAACTATAAGTGTATCTATACATTATGCAAATTTATAATATACTTGATGAACATAGTTTCCTATGGGAACATTCTTATTGCAGGGGATTTCAACTTTCCTTCGATTAACTGTATCATGGGACTTTCATCAAATGAGGAAGATGAGGCATTTCTTAGCACTATCAGGGATATTTTCCTACAGCAACTAGTTACACGTGGGACACAACATAGAATAAATCAGGCCTCAACAATTTTAGACCTAGTGTTAATGAACAACCAAACCAAAATATCCTCCATAAAATAACACACTTACCTGCACTAGGCAAAAGTGACCATGGCGTTCTACAGATCTCACTACATCCAGACATCTTAAACACAAGCAAACAAGCAGCTACGCCAAAGCTACTGATGAACAAAGGATGGTATAATGAAATGAGAGCAGACTTTGGGACGACTGACTGAAATCATCTGAACGAACTTAATGCACCAGAAGCTTTGACCTTCCTACACACAAAGCTGATCACAATAAAGAAGCAGTACATTCCTATGTCACAACAACATGGTAAGAAGAAACACCTCTGGCTTGACCATGCGACAACATGATCACTCAGAAGTAAAAATCGGACATGCAAAAGATTCAATAAAACAAAGAAAACCAGTGATTAGGTGCTTTACAAAATTGCTAAAAACAAAATGAGGGCGTGCATCAGAAAATCAAAAACAGACTTTTGAATGTAAAGTGGCTAGTGAAAGCAAGAGAAATCCTAAAGCTCTTTGGAACTACGTCAAGAGTAAATCTGTCCTACATGAATGAATTAGCAAGCTACGTAACCCAGCTAACAGAACTATGATTACAGACGATAAAGAAAAATTTAATATTCTCAACAACTCTTTCTCAAGTATGTTCACTTCAGAAGATCTTCATTCTATAGCAATCATTAGCACCAGAAGCAATGGTATTGTATCAAAGGACATAATAATAATAATAATAATAATAATAATAATAATAATAATAATAATAATAATAATAATAAAAATAATAATAATAATAATAATAATAATAATAATAATAATAACACCTACCGCCATCGAAAACTAATTGAAAGAACTCAACCCAATAAAAGCAATGGCCATGATGAAATCCCAGTGAGGATATTAAAGGAAGTTGCTAAAGAAATTAGTGAACAACTATGCATAATTTTTAACAAGCCTCTAGAAGAAGGCATATTACCTGACATCTGGAAAATGGCAAATGTATGCTGCCTTCACAAAAAGGCTCCAAAAATGGCCCAAGCATCTACGGGCCAATCGGCCTCACCTCTATCTTATGGTCCTAGAATCTTGTATAAGAGACAGCATTGTAAATTTTCTGGAAACGACCAGTCTATTTACCAAATACCAGCATAGATTCCGACATAATAGATCAAGCAAAACTCAACTACTAGAGTACCTCGAAGATATAACAACCAAACTTGATTCAAACCAACCTGTTGATGCAATATACCTAAACTTCTCAAAAGCAATCGATACTGTACCCCACCAATGACTCCAAACAAAACTCAGTAGCTATGGTGTAGGGGACAATCTAAAAAAATGGATAGGAAACTACCTATGTAATAGAAGACAGGGATTAGGGATCAACGATACAACATCATACTGGATAGAAGTGACAAACAGTGTGCCACAAGGAAGTGTCCTGGGACCTATTCTCTTTCTGATATACATAAACGATCTACCAGTCCTACTAACCTGCCACTGCAAAATATTGGCAGATGGCACACAAATATATGGCAACCCAGCTACTAGTAAGAGCCAATACAACTTAGACAAAGTATGTAAGTGGTCGCAGACATGGCAGCTATCCTTCAAAACAGACAAAACTCATGTTCTACATTTTGGTAGGAATAACCCTCAAACTATATACTATGTGACAGATAACCAGATATGCACCCTGTATCAACATCAGAGGTAAAGAAAGACATCGATGTGCATATGGATAGAGACCTCTCTTTTGATATACATATAGGTAATATTGTATGCAAGCCAACATAGACCCATCTACAGTCACGCTCTTGTACAAGTCTCTAGTCCGTAGCATAGCCAGAGGGAGCAAAGGGATGGCGCCTAAATCATGTCCGTAACACATACACGTTTCTGGACATCCCAACTCCCAAGCCACCTTTAACAAGTTAATCTACATTGAAAATTAGAAATATTTGAATTTACAACGTTGTTAATGTCTTCTTGTCATGCTTGCTCATCGCTATGTTGAGACTTCTTGTTTTAATTACGCTACATGAAGACAAAGAATAGTAGAATACATGCAACTTTCTCGGTATAGAATAAAATAATTGGCGATGCTGGGATGCTATTTTCTCTTTATTAAAGAAATTTAAGCAGATTCTGATGCCTAATTGGTATGCGGGGTGGTGTCTTTTAAGTCCTCGCACAAGTGCTGTGGCACCTTTTCAGACATCATTCCCCATGATGTGAAAACCTGGCTACACCACTGTCTCTAGTGAGACCTATTCTAGAATACTGCAGCTTGGCATGGTCACATGATTGAAAAGACAATCACAGCCATTAGAAAGAGTTCAACGCTGAGCAACAAAACTCGTCCTGCAAACAGAGAGTATAGCTACATGGAAAGACTTGAAGCCCTAAATCTAATGTCACTGAAATATAGACGGTTTCAAGGAGATTTAATTGAAACATTCAAACTCATAAGAGATCTATATAATATTGGTAAGGCCTACTTTTCCGAACCATCCAGTAGTGCACAGACCAGAGGTCATAGGTTCAAGCTTAACATAAAAAGCAGCAACAAAGATATTCGCAAACACTTTTTCACCAATAGGGTGGTACCACAGTGAAATTCACTGCCATCTACAACAGCTGATGCAACAACAGTCGAATCATTCAAGAACAAACTAGATATCTACTTCTAAGAAAGAACATTTGAATTTGACTGAACAGGCCATACGTATACCAGCCCATCACAAAGTCATACTGCAATTCCACAAATACAGTGGACTGATCTAGAATTAGCCTGTGTATAGATAGGAACATGCTCGGTAGCAGTGTAGAGGAGACTCGGATAGCGATGAACACAGAAAATGAAAACAACAGCAATAAGACAAACCACAGCCTAAACAAATCAGCATGCAAACAAATGCTAGATGCAGCAGGGTGTAACCATGAGTGTAAGCGGCACACCACAGCCAAAGCAGGGGACACCCATTGCACCAGAGTATTTTCACAAATCAATGTTAACCCTTGCCACTCTGATGTCAGAATCTTAAACTTCAAGTTAAATTAAGAGATGAACCGTGTTTATTTTTTGGCAAATTTGGTGGATGATGTTGCTGTCATAGACAGCAACATCATCAACCGAATTGTCGGAAGGTGTACATCAGTTTCTTGTTATTGACACCGCAAAGGACAGAATACTGACATCAGAGTGATAAGGGTCAAAGTCTAAAATCTAATGGTTTTGAGGAGACTTAATTAAGCAACAGCAGTCAAATCATTCAAGAACAAACAAGAAATCGACTTCATGGAAAGAACTTTTGAATTAGACTGAACAAGCCATACTACAACCAAAAACTCTGAGGCAATAACAAGCCAATGGCTTATAGCTCGTAAAATGATGATGATGATGATCTTGAAATTCTGTTGTATGTAGAAATATCGTCCTCAGTACAACCCGCCCTACTAGGTCAACTCGTCCAATTAGTGTACATATGCGAATATATGTGGCTATATTATATTATTCGGGATTATGGCACATATAATATGTGAGTAATACAATGCTATTTTATAAACACATAATATCAGCCCTGGTAGCAAGCAAACATTGTGCCAACATTGGCCCAATGTTTACCACTACATTGGGCCAACATAGTTTTGCTCATCTGCCAACGTTGGCCGAACATTGGCAATATGTTATTTGGCCAATGTTGAGCCAATGGACATACCTCTATGAAGATATTTAAAATAGTACACGAGAGAGCATTATTTAATAATTTAAAAATTAAAATGTGAATATTATGTTGATTTTGTTTGATTTTCTGTGAAATTTCCAATGCTGGCCCAACGTTGGCTAAATGTCTGCATGTTATCTTGGAGTGCTCTATTATCCCGAATAATAATAATAATAATAATAATAATAATAATAATAATAATAATAATAATAAAATAATATTAAGCTTTATTTATACCGAAAGCAGTGAGAAGCCATCATGAATGAAGTGAGCGTATATAGATAACATGTATGTGTAATGAGAAATAATGAACAGAAAATGAAACAGGGAACCAGGCTAAAATACATATACCATGCAATTGAGAAAGTTTCGATTCCGGTGGCGGGATTTTTTTTGGGTCTGATTTTGGCTTATGATATAGCTTTTGTGGTTTCTTCATGGGCCCCTGTTGCATTATGGGATATGGTTCTTCATTATGTGTATGTGCCCCTAGTTATTTTAGGGAAACCTACTGCACATTTTCAATGTCCAAAATTTGTGTGATATTGTTATCACGAAATAGCATACATTTACTTCAGAATGTAAAACAGCTAAATCATCTGATGCAGACCAGATACAAGCTTTATTTATTCCTATTTATGCATCTGTAAATGAAATATGTTAACTGTCTCGCATTATTTTTAGCACTCATGGCCGTGGAATGTAGTTGTTGTCAATGTAGTATGTATTTAGCGCTGATAGCAGGAAATTTAAAGTCAGGTACCACACGATTCACACCTGGATGGAATGTACATTTATGTATTTACGCGCAGACATTCATTAATTCCCGTTTTTTGTAGCTTATGTCTGGATAAATGCGATCTAAAAATTTTAGCGGACGGCATTTCATTATGACTACATAGTTACTATGGACTTGTTTGCACTATGCACTGTGATAGGTTGGTACAAATCTTATAATGTTATTGGACTGGCACAACTATTTAATGGTGTAGGCCCGGTAAAAGATACAATACTGCGGGTGGATATCACTGACAATGGGCAGACTCATTGTTGTGAATATCATGGATTGGATTTACCAGAATGCCCTCCACGCATGATTAAAAATTATCTTCGAATGTACTACACATGGGCATACGTATTTAGGACATTTCGACCATATACAAATTCGTCCTATTTATTTAAGCAATCAATGGTGTCTGTGTTCGCTTATAGGCAACGCCTATTTTCATATTAAAAATATGGAATAATATAATATAACCACGTATATTCATATATCATCATTACCTGGGACAAGTTGAATTAGGACGAGTTAGAAGTAGGGCGGGCTGTACTTAGGATGGGATGTATTTAGGACGTGTTGACTGGAAACTTGATGACCAGAAGGAATACCGCTACTAAATACAAAACTTAACATACCAACACTTGCATATCGTATATTAAGAGGCAACATTATAGAAGCTTATAAAATAATAACAAAAAAGTATGACCCAGATGTATGCAATTTCTTTGAACTAAAACAAGATCTATAACCAGAGGGTATAGTTTAAAATTGTATAAACCTCGGCCCCGCTTAAACATCCTAAAATACTCCTTTAAGTATAGAGTGGCGAACATATGGAATAGCCTCCCATCTCATGTAATAGAAGCACCAACAATACTTATACTTACTTATCATATACTACCATTATAGGCAAAATGCCTGTAGATAGATGGCGACTACATTATGCTTATTGCTTAGTTAATTTGTTTCGAGGTAAAGGAAAGATAATGATTGTGTACTGGCTCTTGTGTATACAAAAAATCTGACCAAAATGAATCCAGTTTATTTTTGAAGATATTTAGGCTTACGGAACTAACTACTTCATTTGGTAAGCTATTCCAACTATTCGTAATTCGGTTTGCAAAAAAGTTCTGCCTAATTAGTTTGTTACTTCGGCTCTTAGTGAGTTTAAAATTATGTCCTCGAGTGATGCTTTGTTTGTCTATCTCCAAGAATGGGCACTGACCACGATAAAAGCCATGAATGTATTTGTAAGTTTGAATCATATCCCCACGTGATCGACGGTAATAGAGAGATGGTAGATTCAGATATTTTAACCGGTCTAAATAAGTATAATTTCTTATTGAGGGTATCATTTTAGTTGCTCTTCGCTGCACATTTTCTAGTGTTAGACTGTCTTTTTTTAACATGGGAGTCCATGGACCGTTCCCGTATTCAAGTATAGGTCTAACTAGCGAAGTGTACAGCCTTACTAGAGTTGAAGAGTCTAAATGGGTGAGAGACCTTCTTATCAGTCCTAAAATCTTATTAGCCTTTGATACTTGGATTTGACAATGGATGCTAAATTTTAGTTGGTTGTCTACATTCAGACCTAAATCCTTTACGACAGTTGTTTCTACCAGCTTAATATTTGTATCAAGAGAGTTCATGAAGTATGAATGTTTAATATTAGCTGTACCTAGATGCATAGCACAGCATTTGTCAGCATTGAATTTGATTTGCCAGATAGAAGACCATTTCATTACGCTATTTAAGCCATCTTGTAGTTCGATTGCATCAATTGATGATTTAATTTCTTTGTAGATTTTTGTATCGTCAGCAAACATGTTAATTGTAGAGCACTTAATTACATCAGGAAGGTCGTTTATGTAACAGATGAAAAGAAGTGGTCCTAGTACACTACCTTGGGGCACACCGCTAATGACAGGAGTTTGAACTGATTTGCATCCATTCACGACAACTCGTTGGGCTCTGTTAGTAAGAAAATCCTCAATCCATTTTAGTAGGTTACCATGGATACCATATTTTTCTAGTTTAAGAAGAAGTCGTTTGTGTGGTACAGAGTCAAATGCCTTAGCAAAGTCTAGATATAGAGCATCGATAGAGCTGCTGTGATCGATTGCATTTGACCATATATCTAAGACTTCAGTTAGCTGTGTGACACAAGAACGCCCTTTAATAAATCCGTGTTGACTTGGTACAATTAGGGCGTTTTGTTCAAGATGGCTTACAATAGAGTCTTTTATAATGGACTCAATGAGTTTACAGATTATGGAGGTAAGGCTTATAGGGCGATAGTTATTAACCAAATG
The DNA here is from genome assembly GCA_034401795.1 of Chaetoderma sp. LZ-2023a. NCBI lineage: Eukaryota > Metazoa > Mollusca > Caudofoveata > Chaetodermatida > Chaetodermatidae > Chaetoderma > Chaetoderma sp. LZ-2023a. The sequence goes on from CM067359.1 coordinate 48,847,635, forward strand.
TTTGTTTCCCTTTTTGAAAAGTGGAGATACATGACCAAATTTCCAGATTTGAGGTAGCTTACCCTCTCTCAATGAACTAGAGTAAAGATGTAATAATGGGCAGACAATTTCAAATTTGAGTTCCTTTAAAACACGGGGATAGATTCCATCAGGACCTGCAGACTTGTTAGTTTTTAGATTATCAATTTTTTTAATTATCATGTCACGAGTGACCTCGATATGATGTAATGGAGCAATGAAATGTCTACTGTTGAAACTAGGCAACTGACTGATATCTTCATCTGTAAAGACAGATGCAAAATATGTGTTTAATGCATCTGCCTTTTCCCCATCAGTTGTGGTTAGTGTGCCATCGGACCTCATGAGGTCACAAATTGTGCTTCGAGTTTTTATTTTGCTTTGTGCATATTTGAAAAATGCTTTAGGATTTGACTTTGCCTCATTTGCTAGTTTACGTTCAAAATCTCTTTCAGCTATTCGACATTCGTTTTTGGCCTGGTTTCTCGCTTTAGCATAATTTTTGTAGTCACTGCTACTATGAGAATTTCTCCATTTTTGAAATGCCTGTTTCTTGGTTCTTAATTTTTCGACAACCCGATTGGTTAAGTATAATAATTTTTTCTGCTTATATTGAGGTCTAGATTTTGGTATGTATTCATCAGTTAATCGATTTATTTCCCTCGTTATCTCCAACCAGTCATGTTCTATGTCCCCAATAAATTTTGAATCCCAGTCTATAGATTTAGCATCTTTCCGCATATTGTCATAATCTCCCTTATATAGTATATAATGTGACATGGTTGGAGAGTCAGTTACGTAGCATGAGAATGTAAATGTTAATGTTGCATGATGACTCTTACCAATTGGTACACCAGAAGATAAATCATTTACCATGTTTTCCTCATTTGTAATAATTAGGTCTAGGATATTTTGTTTTTGATTTCCCCTAAAATGAGTTGGTTCACGTGTATGTTGATGCCAATATAAGTCCCTTAGCGTCTCAATAAATATATTAGCGGGGCTTTCGGGATTGGCGGGTGAGATGTCATTTATCCAGTCAATTTCAATCATTATAGTTAAAATCACCCATTATAAGAAGGTGACTAGGTTTGAGACCTGATACATTGATTAGCAGGTCAGTTAGATTTTTATGGTTTTGAAGGTTGCAGTTGGGTGATCTATATATACATCCTAAAATCAATGTATCTGTGTTTTGGAGTCTAATCTGACACCACTTTGATTCAGTGAAAATCTCAACACCAGGAATGCTAATAGGACTAGCAGGAAGTGATTGGTTAATATATATAATAATCCCTCGATGGTGATTGTCGGATAAGTTGGTGAACAGATTATACCCTTCAAGCATGAATTCACTCTCCTGTGGGTCTACTGAGCGGTTTTTGGCTAGTATTTCTGTGAGAGCAATTATGTCAGGTTTTTCGCTTTGAATAAATGCTTTTAGCTCAGAACGTTTATTTAGAAGGCTGTCTGTATTAGTGTACAAACATTTTAATTCGTTTCTGTACAGAGGAGACGTTACAGATTTGTGGTCAGACTTTTTGATGAAGTTATGCTTATGACTTCGAGGCTGTTTAATGTTGGTTTGTTTTGCAGTTTTTCTATTTGTATATGGATAGCGTGTGCTTTTTGAAGGTTCTTGTAAATTATCGACTGGGAAGGTGACTGATGTACATTCATCATGTAAAACATTGAATCTGTTTGTAGTTAGTGGGATGTTGGCTTGAAAATGTATTTTACTGTTATTTGTACATTCACTTGAAATGATTGATAACTGGTTTGATAATTTTAATGGATTGCTAGCATTACTATGGAAAGTATCATTAACTAAGCTATAGTCTTGTTTGTTTCTAGTCTTGTTTTGTATAAAAAACGGTTGAGCCTTATGTTGGCATTTAGTAGCGGTAGATCACTAATGCTTACAACATAACTCATAATATTTTCTGACAGCAAACTCATGCCATCATGATTTGGATGGATGTGATCGTAATAGAGCCCCTTGATGACACTTCCGTTTGTGTTCATGAACAAATCTGAATTGTCAATAAATGTAATGTCATTAAGCCATGTTGCAAGGGAATACAACATCGCATTAAATTCCATAATTGTGTTGTTATCAAAATGATTGTTTGGGCGTGGCAGAATTGATGAGACACAGATATGTATCTGGGGTGCTACATCTTTGATGCATTCAATGAGACTATCATAATCACGGATCATACTAAGAGTTGATTGTTTCCGAATGTCATTGCCACCTACATGGACAACTATTGTGTCAAACTGACTTATACTGGGGACATCTAAATCTAATATACGATTTGTTATGTCCGTAATACATGCTCCACTGTAGGATCGCACGGTTACGTTGGAAGTTTCCGTTGACATGTATCTGCCACTGAATTTTTTAAGGATTGAACTTCCAATTATCAAGACATTTCTAGATGGTTTGACTTTTGGTTGTGTGTATGGATTTTCTGTAGTCAGTGTGCCCTGCTATCTGACAACTGATCTTGGATTTGATGGTATGCCGTCCAAAACTGCTTGTGAATAGCTTTTATTTCCTGGCTTGATATTTTGGTGCTTATCATTTGTATTGCCATCTGTATGTGTGCTGACTAATGGATTGTTATTAGCCTTTTGAGTCTTAAGTTCTCTGATCTGTGATTTTACTATTGTGCAATCTTCTTTTAATGATTTGACTTCATTAACCAAATCATTGATGAGTGCTTTAACCTGCATGTTGTGTTCTGGTGGGATCTCATCTACAATGTTTCTTGGTGATAACTCATCTGAGTACTGATTAATGTTGTGGGTTGTAGTATGAGAAGAGTTTTCACATTCATCAATAATATTGGCACTATTCTGAGTGGTAGTGTGTGAGTGGTGTCCGGTGTTGTTTATTTCAATGGTCTGTTGACTGTTGTTGTGAGGTGCATTAGCGTGCTGTGTAGCACTAGTGGTTTCAACTGGTGTATCGTGGCCAGCATGGTTATCAGAGGACTTCTGCCATTGTAGGTATTCTGTTATGTGGCTTGATATTGGGGTACAGTTAGCACATGTATATTTTCGCCTGGATGCTGTAAGGGCAGAAAGCATGTGTTGTGGTAGGAGTGTACATGCATAGTGCTGCCAGTTTTTGCGGTTGTAGCACATTAGCATGTATTTATTGTTGGGATTTTGGCATGTGCACAAAATGCGTCCAGAGGAAGGAACCTGGGCTGAGTCGTTGAGATCTGGTAGTAAATGACTACTAAGTAAGAGCAAGTCCTCGTCTGTATTCGAGGTTGCGGATGGTTGTGTGAATACACCTGGGGGAGATATCGTAATAGCGAGATTTGAAATGTGTGGAATTTCTTTGACTGGTTTATCAGTGTCAACAATGTCTGCCGTTGGTGTCGCTACGGGAGGGAATCTTTTTCGGTTACAATCACTACATAAGAAGTCGTCACATAGACGATTTTCCACTGTTGGGTTACTCACCCCACACTCTCGACAGCATACCTTATCTCTCAGCCCATACATTTTGCAATATGTCGATGATTAGCAATGGGCGGTAGAATGAAAGGTTTAGTAGTCGACAGTCAGAAAGAAATTCTGAAATAGGGTGGGTGGGTGTGTTCAGCTATTATTAGCAGACCTAGCTACAAATCTACGTGCAAAGACATCACACAGAAAGCAGAAGATTGGTTAGGAAGTTGTAGTGTTATTTCTCTGCCCTGCGGCCACTCAGGGAAAGGTTGACAGGGGGCAGCCGGAGGAAGGATAGAACACAAAAAAGAGATGATCGTCGTTGATCAAAGGAATTGGACGTACAAGTGCAGTTAATTTAATTGCAGCAATAATTTAAATCAAGAGCTTAATTTAAATTAGAATCAACGGCTTAAAACCCCATTATAATATTTAAATTAGGTGATGGTTTAGCTTTAAATATCAGCAACTAAGACTTTATTTTAATTATTATTATTATTATTATTTTTCTTTTATTTTTTTTTTCTTTTATATATATATATATACGAATATATATTTATTTGTTAAATTAATACTGTAGTTATAATAAATCGGTGTATTATATTATATGATAGTCCAAGAATCTATGTTAAATTAGAGTATACTGTTGTTACTGTTGGTAACCGTGTAAACAGTGTTCCCGGATATAGCATACAACACTGAATTTATGCGCTATAAATTAATCACTTAAGATTGCATGTACGAATTTTTAAGATTCGTGTAAAGATACCACAAAATAAACAAATAAACTGTAATTATGATAGAAAACTACGTAAAAATAGTCTAAGACGTTGATTTTGCACAGGAGAAAAATTGAAAAAGTTGTCGTTCATGTAGATCCCTCTTTCTTATTTTGAAAGCATCATTTGAGGGGAGACTTGATAAACTGTGGGCTACCCAACCAGTATATTACGACTATTATGCTGCCGACATAAACACAGATTACTATCATGCTGACATATAAGGAAATTTAATTGTTTTTAAAATCTGTCATAACAGGCTAGTAGCAGCCTACTTACAGAAATAGAATGTGATTGATTGACTGGATATACAGAACAAGAAAAAGATAAAAGTTTTACTACCAATCATTTACTTTTTGCAAAACATAGTTTGTCAGACCGTACCATATTCGAGTGTTAGCGGAAACAGTTTAATTATGTTATGCTGCAATATTTCATACCATCACTCATGCACTTTTGCCCTGAATTAGCGATACAATAGTGATTGTTACCAGTTTTCGTAACAGTCAAATTTGAATTAATGAGCTCATGGTTCCTCACACTAGAGTCAAGATTATTTTCACGATTCAAGATTATTTATTTCATGCTTAATATAAAATATACAGACATTACAATTGGGCAGTCCATCAAAGATTGCACAATAGTAAAATCACAGATCAGAGAACTTAAGACTCAAAATGCTAATAACAATCCATTAGTCAGCACGCATACAGATGTCAATACAAATGATAAGCAGCAAAATATCAAGCCAGGAAATAAAAGCTATTCTCAAGCAGTTTTGGACGGCATACCATCAAATCCAAGATCAGTTGTCAGAAAGCAGGGCACACTGACTACAGAAAATCCATACACACAACCAAAAGTCAAACCATCTACATGATCTAGAAATGTCTTGATAATTGGAAATTCAATCCTTAAAAAATTGAGTGGCAGATACATGTCAATGGAAACTTCCAATGTAACCATGCGATCCTACAGTGGAGCACGTATTACGGACATAACAAATCGTATATTAGATTTAGATGTCCCCAGTATAAGTCAGTTTGATACAATAGTTGTCCATGTAGGTGGCAATGACATTCGGAAACAATCAACTCTTAGTATGATCCGTGATTATGATAGTCTTATTGAATGCATCAAAGATGTAGCACCCCAGATACATATCTGTTTCTCATCAATTCTGCCACGCCCAAACAATCATTTTGATAACAACACAATTATGGAATTTAATGCGATGTTGTATTCCCTTGCAACATGGCTTAATGACATTACATTTATTGACAATTCTGATTTGTTCACGAACACAAACGGAAGTGTCATCAAGGGGCTCTATTACGATCACATCCATCCAAATCATGATGGCATGAGTTTGCTGTCAGAAAACATTATGAGTTATGTTGTAAGCATTAGTGATCTACCGCTACTAAATGCCAACATACGGCTCAACCGTTTTTTATACAAAACAAGACTAGAAACAAACACGACTATAGCTTAGTTAAGGATACTTTCCATAGTAATGCTAGCAATCCATTAAAATATCAAACCAGTTATCAATCCTTTCAAGTGAATGTACAAATAACAGTACTAAAATACATTTTCAAGCCAACATCCCACTAACTGCAAACAGATTCAATGTTTTACATGATGAATGTACATCAGTCACCTTCCCAGTCGATAATTCACAAGAACCTTCAAAAAGTACACGCTATCCATATATAAATAGAAAAACTGCAAAACAAAGCAATATTAAACAGTCTCAAAGTCATAAACGCAACTTAGTCAAAAAGTCTGACCACAAATCTGTAAAGTCTCATCTGTACAGAAATGAATTAAAATGTTTGTACACTAACACAGACAGCCTTCTAAATAAACGTTCTGAGCTAAAAGCATTTATTCAAAGCAAAAAACCTGACATAATTGCTCTCACAGAAATACTAGCCAAAAACCGCTCAGTAGACCCACAGGAGAGTGAATTCATGCTTGAAGGGTATAATCTGTTCACCAACTTATCCGACAATCACCATCGAGGGATTATTATATATATTAACCAATCACTTCCTGCTAGTCCTATTAGTATTCCTGGCGATGAGATTTTCACTGATTCAAAGTGGTGTCAGATTAGACTCCAAAACACAGATACATTGATTTTAGTATGTATATATGAATCACCCAACTGCAACCTTCAAAACCATAAAAATCTAACTGACCTGCTAATCAATGTATCAGGTCTCAAACCTAGTCACCTTCTTATAATGGGTGATTTTAACTATAATGAAATTAACTGGATAAATGACATCTCACCCGCCAATCCCGAAAGCCCTGCTAATATATTTATTGAGACACTAAGGGACTTATACTGGCATCAACATACACACGAACCAACTCTTTTAGGGGAAATCAAAAACAAAATATCCTAGACCTAATTATTACAAATGAGGAAAACATGGTAAATGACTTATCTTCTGGTGTACCAATTGGTAAGAGCCATCATGCAACATTAACATTTACATTCTCATGCTACGTAAATGAATCTCCAACCATGTCCCATTATATACTATATAAGGGAGATTATGATAATATGAGCAAAGATGCTAAATCTATAGACTGGGATTCAAAATTTATTGGGGACATAGAACATGACTGGTCGAAGATAATGAGGGAAATAAATCGATTAACTGATGAATACATACCAAAATCTAGACCTCAATATAAGCAGAAACAATTATTATACTTAACCAATCGTGTTTTCGAAAAATTAAGAACCAAGAAATAGGCATTTCAAAAATGGAGACATTCTCATAGTAGCAGTGACTACAAAAATTATGCTAAAGTGAGAAACCAGGCCAAAAACGAATGTTGAATAGCTGAAAGAGATTTTGAACGTAAACTAGCAAATGAGGCAAAGTCAAATCCTAAAGCGTTTTTCAAATATGCACAAAGCAAAATAAAAACTTGAAACACAATTTGTGACCTCATGAAGTCCGATGGCACACTAACCACAACTGACAGGGAAAAGGCAGATGCATTAAATACATATTATGCATCTGTCTTTACAGATGAAGATATCAGCCAGTTGCCTAGTTTCAGCAGTAGACATTTCAATGCTCCATTACATCATATCGAGGTCACTAGTGACATGATAATTACAAAAATCAATAATCTAAAAGCTAACAAGTCTGCAGGTCCTGATTAAATCTATTCCCGTGTTGTTATTACACCACAAAAACATCCATTACCATTCAATCACTACTTGCTAAATCAATTATCTGCATTTAGCTACCAGAATAAAATTTTTATGCTTGCATACACTCCTCCCCATGCCTATTCCTATAAATATGGACCCTCAACTAGGCTATTGGTTATGTCCATCTCCAGTATATTAACTGATATAGACTGGCACCAGTCTGTGCTCACTCCATAGTGAAGCCTGTCACTAAGCGCGCTTGCGCATGCGCACTGGAGCCCAAATAGGAAACAGATTCACTTTTCAATTATTCTGCAAGCAGAACAACTGCACAAATATTATCAGAAAGTTTTTATAGCTTTGCGCTGTGTAAGCTTACTATTGAAGGACTTCCTCACGCTAAGATATGCCTACTATGAAGTCTATCCTCGTGGGTTTCGTTTTCATGGTAACAACTTTAACATGCCTAAGTCATCATCATATAAAAACACTATTACTCCAGGAAACCTCACATGGCAACAGTCATATATAAGATATATTTATATCCACGCCGATCCCCCACTCACTACAATCAAAGTCTACGGGGTGATACTGGAATCGCCTCACCTGTCTGTCCACAGCCCATCCATCCCCTTCTCTCTCTCCTCCTCTTCTCCCCTCCCCTGTCCTCGCCGCCTCTGCTCTTCTCTCCTCTCCTCCCCTGCTCTGCTCTCCTCTCCCCTCCTCTCTTCTCCTGTCCTCTCCTTGCTCATCTCTCCTCCTCTTCTTTCTCCTCCTCTTCTTTCCCCTCCACTCCCCTCCTCTCATCTCTCCTTTCCCCTCCCCTCCCCTTCCGTCCCCTGATGATGATGATTATGATGATGATCATCATAGTCCTTAGCTCAAATATGTTCCTCTAGGTTGTCACAATACATTGGTCAAACATAGACCATCTTTGTTGGGCCACGTTCACTGACAGTGTGATTGTATTGTCCACAGTGCATAGCACATCATTGGAGATAATACTGTCCATGACAGACATCGGCCCACAACTGGCGGAAGAGTCTAACATCATAGCACACAATCACATCCATCAAACAAACGCCATAGGATAAAATCTTATTTTGTCGACGAAGCCTTTACTAGTGTCGATTTGTGAGACACAGTGGAATTCTGTGGTAATCTAGAACAACAGAATTTCACTTTGTATCAAAACACACACTCATGAAAGCCTCACCGGCACAGTAAGATTTTTGTCCTGCGGCATTGGTCTGATGGAAGCAGTTATGGGTTATGATGCTAAGCACTGGTGCAATTCATGGGTCCGATCCCACACATTCCGGAGTTGTTCTGCAGCTTTAGGGAGAAGGTTATCGAGTGACCTCTTTTTCACATCTATGACTTCTACATTATCTGCGCACTCCATCTCTAGTGGGAGGCACAATGGAGATACTGGTGGGTTTGGACTTCTGGAGTGTTCTCTCATAGATGAGAGAGCTTTGATAAACACAACACCGCAGAGGGGCCAACTCTATGTGTAAAATCAATGTTCTCGAAAGCTACAGACTACACTTTGTTGCTCCTCCATTCAACTTGGTATTTGTCAATAGAAATCTGACTACTCAGTGTACTCACAACTCATCATCATTGCGATCAGCATATTTGATGTTTGATGAGGTTAAAGGCCTGTGATATGGTGATGCTCATCTTATGAAAGTCCAGTTGCTTGGACCTGACCACTGACACTGGCATTCGATGTGCCCATACAATGTCAGTGCAGCTGCGTCTTCATTTAAGGCAGCTCTGGTAGGTTCCAGTGAAACTGTCAATCTTTCCTCGGATGCAGCTCAGTGTCACAGTGGACAAGATCTTATGGATGCTGTTGAGGAGCATTATATGCATATAGATTTGCTGGTAGACTAGGAGGCTTCGTGGGTTTGATCAGGGTAGCTTGGCCAACAGCGTTGAAAGAGAGGTCTTGCATCAAGGCAGAGTTTATTATGTGCATGATTGGTTTGGAGAAGCTATCGCCTGTATACTTAAAGTTCATTGGCGATGCTGTCATGTCCATTTCCCAGAGCCTTAATTGCATTCTCAACCTCAGTTGTTTCGATTGGTGTTTGTGGTGGGTGGGCTACAATCGACTGCAAATGGGTGTAATCGCTCACCGTCTGAATTAGTGAACCAGCATCAGCTTTCTCCCTGGTCAGTCGGGAAGTTACTGTCAGTGTTATGCATGAAAAGCGATGGTGATGGACAAGCAACTCTCAGAGCCCAGGCCACTAGACATTTTATGACAATCAACTGTGGCTGTGATGTCATCTACCAAAATGTCTGCTTGTAAGTTGGTGATGCTTTTCAGTTACTCACTGATCTGACAAAGTATTGCATTGTGTTCTTGGTGTAGCTTTGTGCAGTCTTTGCTCATTGATAGGCGAGGGGAAGTAGTACCTTGTGTTGTTCAGACAGCTTTACAAGGAGTGGGTCTACATCGTAATGTTCAGCTCGGTTGTTATGCTTGACAACTTCTATTACATTGGTCGCAAATGTTTCAATGCATTTGAGTACCTTGGATAAAGCATCATTTGGATTTGAGTTTATGACAATAGTTTGTGTCTGTTCCTCATGGGCCCTCTTGTATGACAGTAGGGTTGTGGTGTCATTAACGAGCCTCTCTAGATCAAAGCTAAGCTTGGAAGTTGGTTGATGTAGTGCGTATGCAGCAGGCAAATGTGGTTCATTTGAAGGTGGTTGGTCATTGGCTTGTGGCCAGACTTGAGGTCTATGCCTTCCTATGAACATGAGTCTAGAACTAGTGGCTTTGCACTGATTTTGCCCATCACATAATCAATTTGGTTGAAGACAGCTATTGTGGCATTTGAGCTTGTTTCTGTTCTATGGTCTGTGATGTATCCTGTCCATGTTGTTCGATTATGGCACGGATGTTTGAAGACAGTGTTTGTGGCAAAGAGGCCATGAGCGCTGATAAACAAGGCCACGCTAGAGAATCTCCAGTGCTGTTACATTTGCCCATAGCATAAAACACCATGTATGTGTTGAGTCCTGCATCCTTGTCTGCTTTGATGAGACTTTCTAGCTTGCAATTAAGTCTTCACACACAACGAATTGCCATCTAGTTGGAATGGTGATGGTAGAACTCAGTTTGGCATAGAAAGACTCGATTGTGGAAGGATTCTTGTTTTTTCGGCAGATGGGGCATATGTATTAGCAATACAGCACTTGGTGGTGGCACCATTTTCAGTGGCACATACAGGTCAATGAATGCAAGATGATCACTGCCGCATCCGAAAGTTAAGATGTGATCCAAGAGCCCCGGTCCAATTACAAAGACCAGGACATGGTGCAGTCTGTTTCTGCTGCATGAGGATCAGATTGTGAGGGTGGTCATCTGTAAATGAGTGGATATGTTTGCTTCTTGGATTCATGCAGCGTCAATGTTTTAAAGTGTTCACAGTCTCATCCTAATGTTTATCGCTGAGATGCAGTAGTCAGTCAACATACTTTGCATGTTGCTACTGCAAACTTGTAGGGAGATTATTATGACTGGGGATGTTGAATGCAGTTTCTTGGAAGAAGGTTAGACATAATCAGAGTTGCCTCTGAATGCGGTTGTCATCTCACAAACCGTATGACATTAATTTCCCAATTTAGTTGGTTTTCCAAATAATTTGGTACTTGCGTAGTGTGACCAAAAACGCTGTTGTTATCGCTCATGAGGTAATAGATGAATCAAATCTGCCACTCAAGCATATGACGGCATAACCAATTACATCACATGTAGGCTGATGTCACAATCAAAGTGCATAATAAATATGGAATTAATAATACAATCCATATCATATATTATCCATATAATAATATGATCCATATCAAGCGGTATCTAGGTACTACATGGTGAGTGTACGAACTGTGTCTTTAATATTTAATAAACATTAGCTGTTGAATATTTTCATCAAAGTAATTTGACTGGTCGCTGTTGCTGCCATAGACAGAAACCACTGTTGCTGTCATAGGCAGCAACATCACCCAGTCAAATGATTTTCAAAATATTGAATAGGTTATCTGTAGGCTATAGTTACCTTGCTATTCCTGGGATTCTGGGAATTCACAGTTCTATCGATCCCAACACGAGCAAAAGCATGGGTGGAAGTTAGCTAGAAATGGGCGGAGCATAGCCAGAAATGGGCGAGTCATAGTTAGAAATGGATCCCTCTATTGTCTCATCATGTACCTATATACGTTTCTTCCTTCTTTATAAGAGAGCCACCAAGTGACAAGTTTAAGTCTAGATCTTTCTCTAGGGGCAAAAGAGGCTTTGTATGGCTTGCCCCTTCCCACCAGGTTACTGATCAAATCTGGTGTTATCAACAAGTAATGTAATGGTAAGGGTTGTTCGAAGGAGATTGAAGGAAATTTCAATTTCCCTTTCTCCGAGATCTAACAATACTTACCATTACATTACAGGCCCTGCCTCCCAGCGCCACAGAGGCAAGCCATGAGTTTGTTTTTGTTTGGTAGCTATGCAAACAATGTAGCCGGCTCATGGTGGCGGGTACCCATTTGTTGGGGGTGAGTACCCAGTTCCAGGAGTCAGTTAGAGCTTTCTAAATCTGAAGATTCTTAGGGCACAGCAACTGAGGGTGCTGTTATCAATAAGTAATGCAATGGTAAGTATGGTTAGATCTCAGAGAAAGGGAAATTGAAATTAGTTTCAAAATATTCAACAGAATAAGTATTAAAAAATTTAGTTCTTCAGGGATTTATCTGTGAAAGAGTTAATCTTTAAATCATTCCTATATAATGTTGGATCTCTTTATTTATATATTAATGCACACAGTGAAATTAGTTTCGAAATAATTTAAATTAATTTACCTGACGGTTCTTGCTGCATTAGGCTGCAATATTTTCCCGTCAAATTGGTTTTAAAATATTAAAAAAAATAATTTCATAGGTATATTATAGGGATGATAGCCCTACATATAAACCATTCCAGTAATATTAAAAAGTCTTCTGGTTCTGAAATATTGATTCTTGGAATTTGTTAATTTTAGTCATGGAAAAGTCATGGAATTTCAAATCCTGAAAGGTTTACAAACCCTGCTTTGGATTCCGGTAGCAAATGTTTCCCATACCGTATCGAAACCCAAAATTTGTTACACATTTTTAGCTCACCTGACCAGAATGGCAAAGTGAGCTCATGCCATGGCGACCGTCCGTCATCAGTCTGTCAACTTTAAAAAAAACCCGCTACTCCTTATTAACCACTTGGCAGATTTCAACATAATTTTGTTGAAAGGGCCCTATGGGGGTAGGCTTCAGAACTTGTATAAAGAATTCTGACTGTTAAATTTTTTGGGTGGAAATCTTAGGTTTCATAAAAAATGTACCAGAAATTATCAAAACGCTACTCCTCATTAACCGCTTGGTGGATTTCAACCTAATTTTGCTGGAAGGACCATAATGACCAGTGTAGGATTCGTTTCTTATATACAGAATTTTGATTGGTCAATTCTTTGGGTCAAATCTTAGATTTATAAAACATTTACCGGAAATTGTCAACCCTTGGAGAATTTCAACCTATTGCACTTCCACCAAGATAAGTGTAAGCTCATGACAATGGAAAGGAAGTTACATGAGAGTAGATCGAAGGGAAGACCCACAACATACTTCAGCTAAGTACGACACAGAAAAGGCCCTAGGAGTGACCATAGATGGAAGATTGTCCTTGGGGGCGGGGTGGTCACATAAGCGAAATGCTAACAAGGCAATGGATCAGAAAATTATTTACTGGTATGGAATTGAATCAGATTGCTTCAGATGGCTGTACAAGGCACTCGTTTTCCAGCATCACGAAAGTGCAGTGCAGAGAAGGGCCACAAAGCTTATCTCTGAGCTCCGAAACCTGAGCTAAGAAGAGCGGCTGCAGAAGCTGAAGATACCAACATTGAGCTACAGAAGACTGCGTGGAGACATGATTGAGGCATTTAAGATGCCGAGAGGCATATATGATCGTCATGTTTGCCCAACTATGCTGCTCAGAGAATCCCCAACCCGAAGACACCATCTGAAAATATACAAGATGATGGCAAACAGTCAATTAAGGCAAGACAGCTTTTGTATTACCATAGCTGACCCGTGGAATAGTCTGCCAGAAGTTGTGAGTGCGCCAACTGTAAAGGCCCATGAAGCACAACATGACAAACACTGGGTAGGACATGAGATGAAATATCAGTCTGATGCGACTAGAGATCTCTGCTGCAAGACACAACACATCAGTTAGTGTAGTGAAAGATGAAGAGGAAGAAGATCTGGACTCATAGGATTTAACCTTTCATCCAGTATCAAGATACAGTTACAATATTACTGTCATACAGTTTATAGATGCGGTACAGATTATGCTTGTCAGGTTTGTAGTTTCAAGAATCTTTGTTATACAGTAACAAAACTTGGTGTATGGATGAATTGTAGCCTACTGGTTTGTCATGTATCAAAACTTGACAGAGCATGATAGAAAATTCTTGACTGGTCATTCGTATTTTGTCTGTAATTAATCAATCAATCTTGATGTATTGATGCATTCTACTTGTAGTATCAATTCATGGTTCACCTAACTTCATGATTAATTGTATGCATTCAGAAGAAAGCGGGGTTAAGCGGAAGGCAGGGTTCAGAGAAAGGAGAGGTTCAGTGGAAGGCAGGGTTCAGCAAAAGGCGGGGTTCAGAGGAAGGTGGGGGTCAGCGGAAGGGGAGGATATCCTTTTATCACTAAAACTCTAGTTTAGATCTAATTCAATTCAAGTTTAATTTGACTAATATGAAACAGGTTACAAACACATCCGAAATAGGTCAATCCTATCAAGACGAGCGCAAGTATTTGGGCGTCAACATCACAAATGACTTAAGCTAGAACAAAACATCACAGAGATTTGCAACAAATCCTAGAAAACTATTGCGGAAATATGTATCATTCTGTTCCCAAGAATTCAGACTTCAAGCATACATGTACATGGGACGGATTAGACTAGCTTTGGAATATGCAAGTACAGTTTGCCCCACATCAAATCACTCTTCAGGACAAACTTGGAAATGTGCAAAAACTTGCAGCTAGATTTACATGTATCACCTCAAACTACATGTATTTCTACGAACCTGTCTTACGTTCCATAGGAGGTGCAAAAAATGGTTTCAATAGGTCCGCTCTGTTAGAGCGCTCTGAAACAAATGTTTCTAGATGCAGAACGATAATGTTTGTTAAGAAAATGATATTCCAACATCCTTTGCGCGACACGCTTATGAAATGAAACATGGTTATATAAAACAGAATGGGTTATCTAAAACAAATTTGCTTAACCCTGACCACTCTGATGTCAATATTCTATCTTTTTCGGTGTCAATAGCAGAGAAACTGGTGTAAATTTTTCAGCAATTTTGGTGGATGATGTTACACCATCATGTTTGGTTTTATCTTCCAGTGCACTTTGATGGCTCTGTATCTCCTGCCGCCATCAGGATCAATATCATACGAAAGACTCACATCTTACGCTTATCATCGCTTTCATTTTCTTCTGCGTCTAACTGCCGCTAAAAATGAGCCTGTGAAGGTACAAGATATTCTGCTGGAGGAGTCTACGGTAGCTGAGTCAGAATGTTTGATAGAGGACACAAAGAAAGACAGGATTTCACATTTTATGTTGAGGTATGCTTTTAGCCCTCAAATGTGTTCAAGCAAATTTCAATTTTCTCATAGAAACTATCCATTTGCAGACCAAGAGATTATTTTTGGAAAATTATCATTGGACTCTATTGAGCCAGGCTCGGTTAACGAGCCAGTAACTCTAGTGATAAATGTTCAAAAATAGTCTTTTGGTACATACAAATAGATATTTCTCAAGATCACTGTAGTTGCCGCTTTTGGCCGAGCTGAGACTTAACCCTTCAACTCTTACCGACCAAAATTACCAGTTTTCATTGGGCGGGAATGAACTCGACTTGATGAGGGAAGAGAAGGTCAATGAACATATTAGAAGATACTGCACATCACTGCGTCACAGTCAAGGTCATCCTTTATCAAATGGTGTCAATGAATGACTCGACTTATTCCATCATAGACTTATTCCATCATAAACGCTTAATAGTCTGTCAAGTATGTTTTACTAGTTAATAAACATTCTGATAGGCAGCAACAGCACCCAGTCAAATTAGTTTCAAAATATTCAATGACTGCACCCCTTACCTGTATAGTTTTCTGGAAATTGAGATTCAGGGATCGATGAATCGCAAGACAGGCAAAGCGTGAGTGGAGCTTAGCTAGAGATGGGCGACTGGATTGCTACCTGACATCACTAGTTAGCTCACGTCAGAATCAAAATGACATATAGTCTCTCCATCAGGAAAAGCTAAAATCCTGTTAGGAATTGTATGTCTGATGAATTTGCGATTTAACCCTCAAATTTGTTCAAGAAAATTTACATTTTCTCACAGAAAATGTCCATTTGCAGACCAAGAGAAAACTAGACTAAGAGAAGACTATTTTTGAAAATTTACCACGGGAAAGACTGGCTCAGTTATCGAGCCAGTCATTCCAGTGGTAAAATTTTCAAAAATAGTCTTCGCTTTGTTTGAAGGGTGTAATAATTACATCTTCAGATAGTCCGGATTCTTCTCAATTGAATATGTATCTATTTAACCGTGTGCTGAGTACTATGTGACTCAAAAGTCTGAATGGCCTGAGACTGATTTTTCTTGGCCTAGCGGTCCTCAAATTCTGGCCTCTACTAGAATCCAATGCCAGGTGTCGCTTTGCTTTCCCTGAGAAACCACTCTTCAGATACCGGAAGAACCTGACCTTAAGGTGTCTTTCCAATCCAGATAAAGATAGACCTCCCTTTCGCAATACGTTCCAACACTGCACAAGGAAAAATTGCAATATCTGCCAAAATATGACAAAAACACTGTTTTTTCACAGAGCGCACACTGGTTATACATACAGGTGCAAAATCATTGGCAACTGCGAAACTAGAAACGTAATCTAGCTCATCTCATGTAATATCTCCAAGAAACGGTATGTTGGCGAAACAAAGCGCCCGTTCTGGATATGCATCAAAGAACGCTTCAAGCTCTCTCATCAGACCTTGATGACGACAACTCCACCTTTTGGAGACAATCCAAAGAATCACACTGGCTCCATCAACTCCATTGCATGGAACCACAAGGCATCAACAATGCGGGGTAGGGGGGCCCTTGAATGCTAGCCCCCCCTCCACCCTGCATGACGTAGTTATTACCCCCACCTCTTTGTTTGCGAATGGACATTTCCAAGACCACTGCCAAAGCCGTTTTTGGGTGATATGAGTGTTAAGTGGTTAATAAACATTTTGTTAAATATCTTGAAACTATTTTGACAGGGAGCTGTTTCATCCATTCAACATCTTACCTGTATAACAGCTTACCTGTATAACAGCTTACCTGTATATAGTTATCTTCGTGAAGCTTAGTTAGAAATAGGCGTGACATAGTTAGAAATTGCTCCCTCTATTTTCCTGCATTGGAATCTTTCTTTCAGGTTGGCTTGCAGTGATGATCATTGTATGTCCGAGTTTTTCTTAGGTGCAGAGACCAAGCTCTTTCAACTACGCTTTCAGAACATGAACACAAATGAACTAGTTTTATTCTTGAAAAAATCCTTACAAACATCGTTAGAAATTATCAGAAACCTTCCACAGAGTGAAAATATGGAAACTGTATCACATGGGCATATTCTTTCATTATTTGAAGCATTGAGTAACTTTCTGCAGAATACAGAGCAGATTAAGAAGCTTGTGAACCTATATTTGGAAGGAGACGTTGCAAATGTTATACAGATACCGTTTTATTATGTTTTGGGTTTAGTTAAGGCTCGGGAAGTGGTATTGAAAGGCGGAACAGCATTTGTATCTGTTTCTAAGCTAGGCAGAGTAATGACAGAGGTATTTAGGTCGTTACTAGAGAAAGGACTGGAATCGGCGAGAGGCAAGCATGATTCTGCTGCTGCTGCTGATGATGATGATCGATTGAAAAAGCTGTTTCAAACATTGAAGGTACTGGCAAATCTGTTTAACCCGTTAACACTCAAATTTGATCAAGAAATTTTCTCATAGGAAACATCCATTTACAGACCAAGAGAAGAATGTTTTTGAAAATTTACCATTGGAATGGCTAGCTCGGTTATCGAGCCAGACATTTCAGTGGTAAAGTTTAAAAAATACACTTCTGTTGATCTGCAAAGGGCCATTTCTCAAGCTCACTTCCGAAGCCGTTTTTTGGCTGATATGAGTTTTAAAGGATTGAAGTTACTTTAAAGCACCTGCTGTTTGTGTTGTACTCGCTTCGGGGAATTATTGCACGTCATTTGGGTCTGTTTATCTGTGTATCCGTGGGATGTGTCTTGGAAACTACAGATCAGATGTGACCCATGTTTTAAAGAAAGTATGGATGCTTTGTCAGTCAGTGATTCCTCAAGTCGGGTTGTGACCCTAAACAAGTGCGAGTCCTCTATCGTTGCATCAGCTTTTCCCAAAATGTCAAAAATTTGACAGACACCGACCAACAAACTGACCTACATATATACTGGTTGCAACTAAACAAGTGTTATACATTAGAGGTGTGACGTAAGCAATCCTGTCTGAAATGTCAGAATGTTGACAGGTGGGCGGGCAGGCGGACGGATGTATAGACAGGCAGGCAGGCAGGCAGACAGACAAACAGATGGACAGACAGAGATGGATAGACTGACAGACTTACACTAGTTGGGAACCATAACTATTAATGAAACCGAGAAGCGGTGAGGATCTCAATCTGTGATTGCTCTTGTTTGGTATTTATCTAACCCTTTAATGTCAAGACATTTTAAGAAATTAAAATTTTTGTTTCAGTTAATGTCCATTTGCTGGCCAAGAGAAGACAATTTTTTGAAAATTTATTTCTGAAATGACTGGCCCGATTATTGAAACAGTCATGCCTGGGGTAAATTAAATTAAAAAAATAATCTCGTGGCATGCAAATGGATATTTGTTAAGACTACCAGACGCTGGTTTTGGGCAGCTTGACACTCACTCACTCACTCACTCACTCACTCACTCACTCACTCACTCACTCACTCACTCACTCACTCACTCACTCACTCACTCACTCACTCACTCACTCACTCACTCACTCACTGAGTAATTTGTACCCAGGCTGATGACTCGAGTCATCACCATTATTCTTAAATAATCGATTATGATCACTCAGCATAATATTCGCACAATCTTACCTGTGAGTCACGGAACAAATTACCTGTAATAATGTAACGTAAAATCATAATTAATGTCTTCTACCCACAGAAAACATTCAAAAGACATCGAATGGACACAGGCATCCGCTGCGATCTCCCGGCCTTATCACACACAGATGTTGATCAGAGGGTCGAGGTCTTCCCAGCATGCATGCAGAGATTACATCAAGCGTTAAGACAGAGACACAGACTCTCTCATCATGCCAGGGTTTGTATCGCAATGATAAGATATAATATTGGTGGCTTTGTGTAATCTCCAACCCCTGACATTCTTGGTTTCTGCACTTATTTACTTCCCTCATTCGTAAGTTTGATCTACATTGTAAACCTCTTCAATATGCAGGCATGAGGTGAATAGGGTTGAGGTTCGTGAGGATTTTCATGAACCGAACCTGTTCACGATACAGATGTCCGAACCACGAACTGGTTCACGAACCTTTTTAGTATGCTATTGTATGCGAGAAATTACTCCTAACAGAAAATAACATTTAAAGGCAGGTGGCTTTACTGGCTAAATGATAGAAAAGCACAAATAACAAGTTCTGACAACAAATGTTAGAAAATAATATATGATTCATAGCCAGCTAAGTTCCATTCATGGTTCAGGAACAGCTAGTCAAATTAATTTCAAAATATTCAACAATCTTCCTGTATGGTTTTCCTAAAATTAGATATGGGAATTCATCGGTGAAAGGGTTAGCTTATGTATGGTTCATGAACCACACAAATCCCATGCAAGCAAACCAAACCATGGTTTATCTTCCCTTGGTTTGCGATTTTCCGAATCAACAGATGTTCGTTACAGCCCTAGAGGTGAATCTCTTTGGGCTTAGGACTTGAGTGGGCTTAAGCCTTTTTTCAAGTCTGGGAATTGGTCTTAACCCCTTTAGTCCATGTTGCTTTGTATGTGTGTGCCAGCAGGAAATGATGGAGAATGGCTGTAGTCATGCACGTTGTTTAAAACATGTTGATGACATTGTCTCTGAGATGGCTTTATCTCTCTATACTGTGATTAGCCTGAGATATGAGACCATTTCTACGCAGTTTAGGCCAATGTCTGAATACTGTCTGAAAGCAAAATTATATGGTGCAATTTAACACTTTAGTGGCCAAGTTTTGTCAAGAAAATTCAAAATTTTACTTTGGGAATTTCCATTTGCAGGCCAAGCAGAGACTATTTTTTTTAATTTATCACTGGAATGACTGGCTCTTTTATTGAGCCAGTCATTCCACTGGTAAAATTAAAAAAATAATCTTAATTAGGCGGACAAATGAACACCTCAAGACCTGTATAGGCCAGTTTTGGCCATCTTGCGAATTCAACTGTTAAGGCACCCCTGTATGTTAATGTCATGTTGCATATGTAAGAATGATGTATAACTGATAATGATAATTATGAATTCCATTCACAAAACAAAAACAAATTTGTCCAATACCAACATCATTCCAGTGGAACCAGAGCTATTAAAAATGTCTTAAGAACAACAACAAGAAGCGCTCAATGCTCGCATTAACCCTTGAGTGATGCGGGTAACAGACATCACACAATGCATGGCCTGTGTGTCTTCAAAGTTGGACACGCTTGTATAATGGTGTATAAATCAGCCATAGGTCACTAAAACTATATTTTTAGTTGCGATTTGCACGTAGTATGAGTCACTTTGTCTGTTTGTCAAATTTTTTCTGTTTCTAACAAAGATTCCTAAGTCGCATCTATAGCCTGTTGCACTTGGTTCTAATGGATTAAAACAAAGTAAAAATTCTATCTAGAGAAGTTATCGTGTTGAAATGCCTTCATTATATATTACATAATCTTCATATAGGTATTGCTTATATTTCAGATTCAATACACACTGTTTCTTAAAGAGAGTGGTCTCCCTTTACATGAAGCTCTTATGTTTTGGAGGCATGAATACTCACAACCATCTGTAGGTCAACATGGCTGTCACCACACATGGCAGAAGGATGAATGGAGATACACCTACAACATTCGACATCTGTATGGGCTAGAGGGCTCCAGAATCAACTATAGAAGCCACTCATGTAGGGCGTTGCAGGTAGCAGTAATAGCAGCAGTCATTCACACATTGAACTTTCCACTGAGAAAAAGGCCCAACATTGCAAACTAACATATCTCTTGAACCCTTTAGCTTTCGAATTTGTTCAATAAATTAAAATTTTCTCATAGAAAATGTCCATTTCCAGACCAAGAGAAGGATATTTTTGAAAATTTACCACATAAACTTTCAAAAATAGCCTTCTCTTGGTTTGCAAATAGACATTTCTCAAGACCACTGCAGAAGATGTTTTTGGCTGATATGAGTGTTGAAAGGTTAATGGTAAAATTTGGTGAAGAAAATTTAAATAGCTGCCTATTTAATGTCCATTTACAAGCCTAGAGAATATAATTTTTGAAAATTTATCACTGGAATGACTGGCTCAGTTATTGAGCCAGTCATTCCAGAAGTAAATTTTCAAATTTTTTATTCTCTTAGCCGGTAAGTGGACATTCGACAAGACCATAACAGAGGCCGATTTTGGCCGGCGTGGCTATTAAAGTAGATAGTTCTTATATGATTGAATCTCATTCAAGTACCCGGTTGTTATTATGACTTACTGGCAATGTGAAGGAGTTACCAGAACCGTTTATTTCACGACATACCCGCCAAGATTACGTAACATACTTGACAGACAGTTGGATTATGATGTCATATATACTACAGAGATAGCTGGAATTATGGTGTAACAGGCTTGAGAAACAGCTTGGATTATGACGCCTGATTATAGTCTTGGATTAGATACTTGACTGACTAGATTCTTACGCTACATATCCGTTGATTGATTATGATGTCATATACGAGTTTAACAATTGTACTGTTGAATATTTTGAAAACTAATTTGGCCGAGTGTTCTGTTGAATATTTTGAAACTTATTTGACCGGGTATTATTGTTGCCTAGAATTGTATTGTGTTACTATAATTGTACAAACTCTACTGCACATTGACATTGTATTAATTATTTATTTTCAATAAATAATTTTCTTGTTATTTGTTCATAATATGTGGAAATTAAAGGCCGCAGCCTGTCATAACAGACAGAGGTTGAATTCCCCAGAATAAAAATACCAATCAAACAATGTGGTCTGAATTACTTCCCCATTTTCTGTCATTAATTGTAGAACATTATCAATAAATTACAGTTCCTCCACTGTTTAAACATCATGTGCAGGTCTGCCCCTGCAACAATCATTATAAGCAGGTCTGCCCCTGCATAAATCATTATAAGCAAGTCCGCTCTCGCTTCATTATCATTGAGCAAGTCCACAAGTGGCGATCATTGAGCAGGTCCACCCTGAACAAGTGCACTGGCCGCGCACTGTGCGCACTCTTCATGTTCAGGTTGATTCAACAAAACAAGGGAGATGAAAACTAAAATGATGTGTTTTGAGTAAAAACCATCACCTTGGATAACGGTTCCCCGCATGAGTTACATTATGGGCCGAAATTCAATGTGATAGTAAAATTAAAATTATCAAGGTATTAAAATTCAGTGACATTCAACCTCTGACACTAAAATTCCGCCACCCAATTTTAAATATGTGTCCACCATTGTCATGTCATCAGATAGACGCAATCCCTGCCTTTCCTGTTAACACGTTGTCTTTTCAAATCCAACATCTTATTCTGATGAAATGGGACTCCTCTCCAGGACACTCTTGGGCGAATGTCTGACCACACCAACATTGTCTTCTTAAAAACAGAGTGTATGAATTTTATGTCTTTAGATATTCTTGTAGCTCGCGGGGTAGTGTCGGGCCATTCCGGTGTCTGGTGTCAACTCGCCGCGCCGCAAGTGCACGACGACTGATGACGCTGGTTAGCTTCCGGTCTCGGGGTGACGGATCCTGTACGATACTGCCCTATGGGTAACAAAGACTGGCTCCTAAGGCCGGTGGAACTCAATCGTTCCGGTGGGGCCGTGCGACCATCGTCGTGAACATTAAACACTACAGTCTCATCCCAAGAGTTTGTGTCACCAGTATGCCTGTCCATAGCAATTTTGTGATCTATGGCCTTACAAGATTTGATTTGGTGACCTAATTAACATAAGTCTATACAATATTTTTACCTAAACAGACCGTCAAGTATGCTAGATAAATATAATGAGCATACAAAAATACAAGACATAGAGGCAGCTTGATGAACTTCTAAACGTGGGGCTCCCGGATGTACCACACAGACTCGTAGGTCCGCAGAGGTATCCCCGTAAGGGAGGCTCCTGTACACGAGATTAACTAATTAACTTAATATAAGCTATTATACCTCTAAGCTGAAAGGAAAGAAAATTATCTTTTGTAGTGTCGGAAAATCATGTGCCTCACGCGGGTACTACTAATGCTAGTTTGGGTGAGGAGTATAATCCTCACGTGGGCCGTCATCACTGAATCCTTGCGAGAGGCAAGTGCCTCGCACGGGCCTCCGTCACAGGAAAATGTCGCCATCGCTTAAAGCGGGAGAAGAGTATTGGCCGAAAAGGGCCCACTAATATTTAACCAAAATGCTGTAAAGAAAAGACCATACCTAGTGAGATTATGACTATATGGTTGCGTGCTGTTTTATGTGAAGACGGGACGAGCGATTCCCGAAGGATTCCCACGTCACCGTCATATGTAATTCTCAATATGCTGAATTAGTAGTTGCCGCTTTTATTTATGCGGACCTTCTTTTATGCCTAACCTCATATTTAGTTTTTAGAGACAAGAACTATTTAAGGCCGCAAATGGCTGGCATCTACCTAGCCTTTAGATACGGCTGTCATTGAGAATGGATGCCCTAAGACATCAATACTGAAGACAGCGTGCATACATGTTACTTTGCAAGACCTCCGAACTGAGTAAGAATCCGGACATTTCGCTCCGTAACCACATAAAACGTCACAGGACATTGGTTACTTTTCACAAAACCATTTTTAGGCAATTGATCTATCGTTATGGTGTAGATAAGCGAGACGAATACCCACCATGAATGTCCTTCCCAAGAGGGTGTGGCAGATCTTAATATCATGCCCAGATATTCTTACAGAATTTGGTGGGAATGCGCATCTAGCCCATCACCAGGTCCTACGGAGCTAACTTTTTAACCTGGCACGTTTAAACACAAGTTGCCCAGTTATGCACTGCGGTGCGGGAGGATTGTTCAGCAGATTAAAGAAAATAATAATTAAGATATGTTTTAGCAGTGCTTTCCTACATTGGCAAAGGTAACTAACTACTGAGTATCCGAAGATATGCGGGGAATGTGTGTGACACCACACCCTGGCCATCACCGCTCGGAAACCCCAATAGTTTCCCAGGGTTGGATCAGTCCATGGTGCGGATAGGGACATCCAAACAATTAAGAAGCCATAAGGCTTAGTGGAACATAAAGAGAGATAATAACTTAGAAATATGAGGCCCCATTAAGTATGTTGGCCAATCTTACACAACCTTGCCGGAGTGCGGGGCTAAATTATCGCGACTACCGGAAAAGAGGCGTACACTACGCGTCTTCTAACGAAGAGATTGTCTCTAATCATATGAAACCTATCCTATCGAGCTGCATAGAAAGATTTTTAGTCGGTAGCATGCCGGGCTAAACAGAGTTATAGCACGGACAGCGACCTCAGTGAAAAATTGTTGGTGGCGGGAGAAAGTGCTGTATATATAAATGTTACTGTATAGTGTTTCCTACGTGCACTGCAGTCCTATATGGTTCTACAAATAAACAAAACATATAAACTGATGGCCACTTGCCATATATAAACTAACCAGAACAATCAATACAATGTGAAATGATCAGAATAATATATATAGTACAGGTTGAGGAACCTACTACGGTGCGGTTAGCAAAATCACCTTACGGAAAATAAGACTAACTATAAACAGATACAGAAATTATAACTAGCGGTCCTAAGACCGTTACGGCGCCTTTTAGTCATCAGAACCGTTTATACAGATACGATATAATTATCAAAGATGTAATTAACGGGATAATTAAAATGTCAAGTATAGGGTACTTGAATAATCGGTAGCCATTCTTAAGCATTGGCTATCGTATTACTGAAATTGACACGTCACCCTTGGTTTGACGTGAGTTGATGCGTTCCCTGGAAGCTGGAAAGTTCCCGCATGCCGGTTTCCGCAAACAGGATTCCCGCAAGCAGTCCATGACGGGAGCTGATCGAACTCAGGACTGTAATCACAATATAGAATGTCTAACCAGTAGTCAGCAAGAGATACAATAACATTACTGCTATGACGAAAGTTCCTGTACACCGATGGTACGGATGTAAATTGCCAACAACCCGATCATAAGCGGGGGGGGGGGTTGTTGAATGCGGATGAAGATACATAACTAAGCTTAATGGTGCGAGGTACGTCAGCCGGGTCTGAAGACGTACCGGGCAAAGTTTACTTTGCTGCGGTCAAAAGGTTTAGATAAACCTGAACGACATCAGTGCGGGGATGGCTGAATAACCACTTTTTGGCGTGGCCGGCAGACCCGGCAAGTCATCCACCAAAGAACATCGCTGCCTCTACATCTGTAGAATCACATTTTTTAGGCCAGGAAAGGCCTCACCACAAGTTCGTGTTCCGAGTTAGTTCTTGATGTATTCGTGAACAATATTCAAAAGTTCCAAAATTGCTCCCGCACAAACGGGAGATACAAAATTGATTTAGTGTGGTGGGTTGGATTGCTGCTGGCTACGGGAGAGAACCTGACAGAGACTGAAGCAATCTGCTTAATGCCTGTTCAGCTGATTATAGCTGACACAGATCCAACCTATTCGGCCCCTGGCCGAGGATGCTCTCGAGCTCTGGATTTCATCTCCTTTTATACTACTCGTGACGTCATAGGCGCAGGCTCCAACCAATCATCGGTCGAGCAACAGCCAATCAGCGCATAGCTAATAATAATGCAGTCGAATGTTCTAGAACATTCTAGAAGTTCTGCGTACACGTGGTTATGACGTCACGGCAATACCTTGAAGATAATTGAAATAGGTTTTCCGTGTATAAATGGTTTACAGATTTGGAAAGCCCGCCGGTCTTGATTAATGCCAGAGATTAATGCCAGATTCGGCGGGAACAAGTTATTAAAAAGGATTACATTGTACCGTCTCGGTACACTAAAAGTGTCATCCTATCTTGGTCGTAAATTACGCGCTCTGTCAAAAATAGTATTAAGCGTGTGCATGCGCGCTATGCGTTATAACGAACTTAGTCGTTTCTACAACGCGATCTCTCTCATAGGCTCATATACGCTTATAGCTCTACCCAGGGGTGCGTGTTCAGGGAACGAATCCAGGCCGGTATCTGACCGGTAGATCCGAACTACACCCTCTTCATTAACTGTGCCATTCGTGATTGGGTCAAGTCATTACCTCCCACATGTATAACTATCATACAAGGAACTGTTCTATGCATCATTTCGAATTGGGTTTTCTGGGCAAGGTCATTCCAGACCATGCCACGGGCGCCCATTCAGTAGACTTTATAACGAGTAATATTAAGCTCAATGTTCAAGAGGTCACGACTCAATGCTCGGTCCTGGGCCCAATGAATAATGGATTATCCCACAATCCATATTTCTGAAAGTACAAGCACATCATTCAATGTCTAATATATGTCATGTATGCGTTAGACTGCCACCTGATTAACTTCTTTATAACCTAGGAGGGGACCCCCCTGTGCTACGAGGCTCGTGGCCCTACCAATGCGTAAAGAGTGTGTCTTATACCTGTTCACAGGCCATCCAATATGATGGATTGCTTTTGCTAATATAGCTGAAAATTGGTTCCTAGTGAGGGAAGATCCATCCATGTGGGTGAAAAAATATTGATAATTACACAGCCTCATGGTTCCATAGAGCACATTAGCCTGGACGCAGCATATAGCGTTATCCAAATCGGCTGGGATTCACAAAATTACAGGCTTTCCGGACTGATTGGTTTTTGAGAATCTAATACAGATTCTAACAGCTGTTCTATTACTTTCTACCATCACGTCGTCAAACAGGAAGGGCCGATTGGCATATATATGTGACGTAAAGACCACCTAGCTAACTCGCATCATACCAAAAATTGGCAATCAAAATGCTGCTTTAAAAAGGACTGCCTCGAATTCTGAATAGCATAGCTCTGGTAACACTTGACAAATCTCATGTAAAATGGTGTCTGTTATAGGCGCTCTGGTATCGACACTTCCTCAAATGTCTACAGCAAATAACTAATACCAGACATATAGATCGATATTGTAGCTAGTGCATAACCGTGATCAAAACAGTAAGATATGAAGGCAGTGATTTGAGGAAGTGGAATTGGCCATAAACTGGTTAATTTATAAACAGAATGAAAACAACTAAAAGGCAAAATTGAATTTTCGTAAAGCATTTTAGTTTTTGTGGCTAAACTAGCATTCAGGATTTCTGGTGTTTTAAGCTGAATATGTTACAGGATAGGATATGGCTGGGCATCTGCATCTGGAGCCAATCTGTGGAAACGGGCCAGCTGTAAACGTGAAATAGCATCAGTTAGTACATTATGATAGCCATCAATTTGTTCAGTCCTCACCGTTACATTTAATTCTAATGCTTTCAACGTTAATGCTCGTAGAATGACCATGACATCTTCTGATCTTGATGACATGGTATTTACAATGTGCACCACACCGAGATTGTCACAGCTAAAAAGTATTTTTTTTATTTCGGAAGCTTTCGCCCCAAATGTGAAGAGAGACCAAAAGGAGAAAAATTTCTAATGCAGTAATATTGTCTGTTACCCCGATTGTGTACCAATGGTCTGGCCATGTTCCACAGGCCCACTTCCCCACAAAATATATACGAAAACCCAATCCATGCCCCGCCGCGCTGTCTATAAACAATTGGACATCTTCATTACTAGTCCAAAAACGATCATGAAAAACGGACTCGCCATTAAAATTTTTTTTTAATGTTTTCCATAATCTAAAGGCAGATTTCAGGTCAGCTTTTGCAAGCAATGCGCCAGGTCCTAAACCCTGTACCATATAGAACGCCTCATTGAAGCTTGTATATGTCACGGAGCACAGTTTTGGGTCAATATAATCATTAACAGATTCGCCTAGTAGATAAGAAAGATGATGAATAAGTCTGAATTCACCCGGCGTCTTTTTAGACACCAAGCCAATAGGTGATATATGTCGTCGTGGAAATGGGCTTATATTAAATGGACCAGCCATGTGACCAGCAGACATTCTTTGTGAATTTTATCCCTTACTAGGTCTGGATGTAACCGAGCCGACTTCAAATTGTTGGCTTCATAACTTTTTCTAGGGCCGGTATATTGTAACGAAAAACCATTTTTGAAGCCATCAAAAATTATGGGAGTATCAGGAAACGGATAGTTATCGAGTTCCTCACTAAGTTTGACAATGCTAATGGGTGATTTGGCCAGTTTAAATATAGAGTAATCAAACTTATCACCTGTTGAATGGCCTACCAAATGATCTCCCTCTAAAATTGTTCCTGTTTGGGTAACCTCTGAATGCATGAAAGCTGGACTTTGTGCTCGACGAACATTTTCCGGGCATTTCAGGGCATTGTTGTTCTTGGACCCACATCCTGCACATGCATGAGGATATTTGCATGGGTTCCACCTACAGGTGCCACTGTTAAAGTCAAAACACAAAGTTTTTGGTATAGAATCCTTAATATTATCACCCCTAGGCTCCTGTGAAGCCATGATGCACATCCATAAATCAGGGTTTATTCTCCCCCATGGCTGCGTTGATGTGATCTGGCGCAACCGTAACTGTTCATCGTAGGTATGACAAGAAAACCCCACATTGCGACTTGATGCCTCTAATAATAGACATGTACTGGAGCAATTAAAAAACTTTGCCTGGGTGCTTTTTCAGATATATGGACATAAAAATTAAAAAGGCATCTGTCCATCTGTGAATATTAGGAACTTTATCGGAAATTGTCTTTGGTCTAGACTCAATGGAACCCGTGTCCGTGATATGCAGGACCGCTATTGCACAACAATTTTTTAGCTCGACCCTTCCCTTCAAAAGTATTGATAGATTTATAAACTTATAAGACCAAATCTTTTGGCATATATTTAATGGAACGTGTGCAGCCATGTCTTCAGTCTCCAGGTTCATTGCTTCGACCCAACAACCAAAATCAACAGCCGAATGTGAAGCAGCTGCCATTGGGACAGCTGTTGCCATATAACTATGAGCAGCAGATCTTTGACCACCTAAAATCCAGGCTCCAAGAATTGCTTGCTGGAAGTCGACAAACTCACTGGGTCTATTTGGGGGTTGCCCATCTGCCAGTTGTGTGTCGTCTGCTGGGAACAGAACCACCCTCTCAACATCGTTGGCTGAATTGGCATCTGCACCATGCCGAGCTGTGTTCGAAGGACAAGCCTCAACGCGTTCCGCATAACTGCTGGAATCCAAACCACCAGCAATATTACCGCCCTGAACTCATCTTGATTTATGATTACCAGTGCTTGAGGGCTTTGCCGGACTCTTCCCTTTGCCATGGGAAGACATTTCAATAAATAGATTAGATGCGATTAGATACTATTAATTTTCTGGTAAGTTCGGGTTCGTATGAAAGTCGGACTCTAACATCGGGTTCGTATAAGATTCAGATTTTATTCCAGAGAATGGGAAAAAATCTGAAAAGCTCGATAGTATGCGGAAATAAAATGGTTTATTGCTATCACAATAAACCTGATTATTTTAGAGCAAATAATTTAATCTTTAAAGACTAATAAATTACATTACCCTATGTATGATTAATGATACAGAATTTTTAAAGTCTAAAATTATATGCCATAAAATAAAATGTTCTGGTTGCTACCAGGGTCTCTAATAAAGATCCTTTTGAGGGTATAGACCCCCCAAAATGTAACTGGGGACCCGTAAAATCCTGCATGATTGTTAAATATTAATTAGATTTGTAGGTTTTTTCACAAAGACACCCACAAAAGCTAGAATTGGACCCCATAAATCATAGCTGTGCACCCATGATAGTCTCTGATTTTAGCATGGATGAGAAAAACTGCATGAGAATCCAAAATTTCAGTTTGGGACCCGCAGATTTCAGGTTGGGGCCCCTAGATTATTAGGGTCTCTGAGACATACAAAATGTAGATGCCATGAGAAACACTGGTTGCTACTTCAGAGCAGGTGAAGAGGTGACTGGCTTCTATTTCAAATAATACTTACCAGATGTACTATTATGATAATGTCTATTATCTAGTCTAGCTCAAAATAAACAATTAAAAACTCTGCACTCTCCTGGTCCTGCCCATATTGTGTCTGGGAATTACCATAGCTCCAGGTACCGAGTCAATTCCCAATCACAGACAGATTCATCTATTTTGTTGACTTGTTAAGTCGCATGTTTTTTCTAAGCTCGATTTAAGCTAATTCTAGCGGATTTAAGCATACTTTTGTGTTTTCATCGCTGGCTTCATGGAAGGAAAGGGAAAGTCATCACAGGGGCAGGTTGTATCAATCTAGAATTTATACATTCGTGCCATAATGACTGATTAAAATTTTTCTAAATTGGCACATTATTTTTAAATGGTAGCCATTGTTGGAGTCGCGCCGTTACCCATTAACTGTTTAATCTTATCCGGCTACTCGGTTAATTTCTCTTGCGACTCGGTCCCTTCCAAGATGTTTTGTTTTGGCTTGGCGTGTCTATGCACTCTGTTTTATGCCGATCTTTAGCTCTCGCTTCATTGACGAGGGTGTTTGTAGCGATCAGTATTTATTTCTTGGCTATTTTAACGTTAGTTAATTACCAAGTCGTGTTAATAAAATTTCACTCTAGAAAGTTTCAAATATTTCGTGCCTAAAGACTTGATTATCATTAATCTAAGAGAAAGTTAATGTTTATAAGTCATTTTAAGTTGCAATCAAGTCAATTGTGCGTGTTGCTCATCATCGTATGTCATGTGCAGCATTTTAATTCTTACTCTGTGTTCGCAGAAGGCGAAAGGCCAGGACACGCTGTGCCAACGTTGCAACCGGTTCATGAAGCGCAAGTTTTCTGGACATCACTGCGTGGCTTGCGCGAAGTGCAAGGTTGCGAGTCCTTGCGATGTGTGTGCTAAGTGGTCGTCGGAGTCGGTGGCGGAGTTTGATCGTGACCGGTGTGCGCGTTTGGAGAGGATCGCGAGGGACACGGTGGCCAAGGTGGATCAGGTGTCAGTTAAAGGTCTGGAAGAACGGCTGAATGAGTGCATGGACTTGACATTGGGTGTACGGGTGGCCTGATTCAAGGCGATGTTCGAGTCTTTCCAGTCCACGGTTACGGCGATGCAGGCTGGTGCAGGGCAACCTATCGGTGGTCCGGCCAGTTATGTGGAGGAACGAGCACATGTCCTTCCTCCTGCTTTGGCTCAAGAGCCAACGGCGGAGGAAGAAGATCTTCTTCTGATGGAAGATTCCAGCATGCCGGATCTTTCGCAGATGGCAGGACCGAGTTTGTCCCAAGGGTCTCCCTCGGGTTTTGTACGGGTCTGCCAGCAGGGTGGTGATGTCGACGTTCCATCGGCCATCTTCCACCCGGACGACGCTCAACCCGGACTTCGCTCAACCCGCGCTAACGGGGGAGCCGTGTTTTGTGGTTCCTGTCGGCATCTCGGCAGCGGTAAGCATGGCTCTCGGAGTTCCATCGCCTGCCGTAGTAAAGGCGGCTGTAGTCTCGACTCCCGTGCTGGAGCCGATGGACTGCAGTGAATCCGTGTCCGGTGATTCGCTGGATACCGGAGCCGCAAGTGCTCAGGCTATGGACTCAGTTCATGTTGAAAGACATGTAGTCCATGGTTCTCAGCATGGGTCGTCGGTGGTCTACTCATCCAAGGGTGAGAAGGAAGATGAGAGTGGTACTCCATTAATGGACGAATCCTCATTCTGCACCGAAGCTGAATGGGTGCAGGTCCTTTGATGGATGTCTGACCATCTCGGGTTGGCATCGGATCAAGGATCTCAGCGCGATCCGGCGATGGAGGGGATGTCTGAGCGAGCTGCTAGCGCTCTGTCAAGTGGCTCTTCGGCCATGCCGATGCTCCCCTTGGACACGCAGACTTCCGACATGTTGAAAGTTGCGGCGTATCATATGGTTCAGCCAGATTATTCGCTGCCCAAGGCCCCTAAGGGGATAAGGAGTAGGGTCCGCTTTCCAGAGCAGGCCTACCATCAATATGCCCAGGTTCCTCGGTTTTCTGTCGGGGGGGAGAGAGGCATTGAATAGGCCATTGGCTGGTAAATCTAAGGGTCGTTCTCGTCCCTTGGTTTCCCAGGCCAATAAGGAACCTTTTAATGAGTTAACTCTCATTGAGGATGTGGCGAGAGCGGCCATGGGCATGTACCATCCTGCAGGGTATGACCTGCATGGCGGAAGGTGGGGTAGTGCCAGAGGCTGCTCCCGGAGTTGTCCGGGACACCATGCGCTTATCCCAGGATTGCCTGGCCAGGGTGATCACTAGATCATTGGCGGAATGGAGGAGAATGGTTCTCGATTGCGTAGAACCAGGACCTGAGATGAGGGCTGCGTTGTCTTCTGCGCCCTTCATTGGTCCAGGCTTGTTCAGCGGCTCGGCACGGCAAGCCTTATCCAAGGTTGCATCAATGATCGCAGAGCTAGAAGTAGTCGGCAAGTCATGGAATTCGACGAAGAGGACTCAGCCGCAGCCGTCCTATAAGCAGCATTGGCAGGAGCAACAGAGGCAGTGCCAGAGATCGCCCTTCCGTCCTTCTGGCCCTTCATCCTCATACAAGTCTTCTAATAAGAGGCCGTATGAGGAGGACAGGAAGGGTGGCGGTTCGGGTCATGGCGGCTATCGTAAGGATGGCCGTGGCGGCGGTCCCGGACCGTCATATTCCAAGAAACTGCAGGGTGGCCGTGGAGGACGGTCCTGATGGGTTTCCGGTGGGATCCGTTCCGGTGATGTCAGGAACGAAGGGGGTCGCGAATCTTCACCCAAGCGAATTAGCGTCTTATCGTGCAATATCGACCACGAGCTGTGTGCAGATTCCTACCGTCGGAGGCAGACTTCAACTGTTCTCAAACCAGTGGGAACAGGTCGTGCAAGATTGTTTAGTCTGTCAGTGGTTAAGAAACGGCTACGAACCGGACTGGCTCATCCATCAATTGTTAGTTCCGTTAACATCAACTCCAGTATGGACTCCCGTTCCAAGGGAATCCAATCGTCTAGATGCCATTTGCTCAGAAATCGAAGAACGCGATTCATCTAGTCCGCAATCAGTCCTCCATAGGCTTCTATTCGATGATGTTCCTCGTTCCGAAACGTACCGGAGGTTGGAGACCAATTCTCAATCTCAAACGTTGAACAAATTTATTCTTTCTCCAAAGTTTCAGATGGAGACTAACAGCGGTGATGACTGGGCTGAGAAAAGGCATGTGGGCAGTATCGATAGATCTGAAGAGTGCATATTTTCATATTCCAATGTCAATTCCTTTTCAGAAATACCTTCGCTTTGCATTCCAAGACAATTTTTGGGAATTCGATGCGCTTCTGTTCGGTCTGACCACAGCCCGAGGGTCTTCACCAAAGTGGTTCTCGCCATGTCTTCTTATCTTCGCAGGAGAAACATAGCTGTTCATACTTACATAGACGACTGGCTGCTGAAAGCGCGGAATCCAGTCACTGCGCAACAATCTTCAGGTGGTCCTAGCCTTACTAAAGGACCTAGGATGGATTGTAAATCTAGAGAAATCAGAATTGACTCCATCCCAGGAGTTTGTTTATTTGGGAATATTTTTCAATCCCAGCTTTTCTGGCGGAGAGCAGAGTCAAGAGTTTGATTGCAGTACTGGAGTCAGTTTCTCTAGGAGCTTTTCTGATGGCACCCCAATTTCTCAGAATACTGGGTTTACTAGTTTCTCTGGAGAAAGTGGTTCCTTATGCGGCACTCAGGTGCAGACCGATTCAGATGTATCTAATGTCATTCTGGTCCCAGAGAACGGATCCGTTGTCTCTGAGAGTTCCAGTAAAAGAACCATTGATATACCATCTTCAGTGGTGGTTATCAGAACAGTATCTCCTGCGAGGTGTTCCTCTACAACCTCCTCAACTGCAGATGTCCATCTTCACAGATGCATCGATGACGGGTTGGGGAGCAGTATTAGTCAGTGTCAGGGGAATGAGATCAGACCGATGCGCAGAAACACATCAATGTTCTCGTATTATTAGCAGTGGCATTAGCACGTAGAAAATTGAAGAGCTTAATCCGAGACAAGATTGTCCTAGTAAAGACAGACAACTCAACAGTGGTGTCTTATTTGAACCGCCATGGCGGGACAAGATCACCGGAGTTGTGTATGATGATTTGGAACCTTCTGCTGTGGTGCCAAGAGAGGACTATTATTCTTTAGGCAGCACACATTCCAGGAAGATTGAACATCCTAGCAGATGCTCTCAGTCGAAGGACGGTTTGTTGTCCGACGGAATGGCAGCTCAACCATTCGGTTGCGGAGGTTCTATTCAAACATCGGGGCAAACCAAATGTGGATCTATTTGCAATGAAACAAAATGCAAAGATGGTCACATACGTGTCACCGATCCCGGATCCGCTAGCCTTAGCAGTAGATGCACTGGCGATAAGTTGGAAAGGAATTTACACGTATGCGTATCCTCCAATGATTTTCATCCCGAAAGTTCTGGCAAAGATAAGAGAGGGCATATGCCAAGTGCTACTGATAGCCCATCATTGGCCAGGCCGAACTGGTCTGCAATCCAATCCCTCTTCCAGACAGAAGAGATCTGATCTCTCAGAGCAAGGGCCTGTATCTCCACGACAGACCGGAAATGTTCAAATTGACTGCATGGATGTTATCAAGCAGCGTGCAATTAAGGGTGACTTTTCTAGGCAAGCAGCGAAGTTTGTCGCCTCAGCCAGAAGAAGGTCAACCACCAAGACATATACTTTGTAATTATAGAATCAACAATTTCACATCAAGAGTATACTTACCTCCCTAATACTTTAGATATTGCTAAATATTGGCTTTCACTCAATAAACACTCAGATTAAAACAGTTAGGTGCCCCTACTGGGCAGGGAGTCAGAGCGTAGTCTGGCGGATGCCAGCCCCACCACCGCGCATGCGCAGACTAGCACTTCCTCTTTGCTAATTTATTGGCAGAGAGTCTACACATGCTTTTGTGCTAGTGCTTTTCGTGGCTCAATTCTAAGTGTTTTTGTGAAAGTTCAGAAGTGTTTATCCCTGATAAAGATGGCAGGAAGAGTGACTTCGCCAGAGGAGGGCCCAGGACCTTTAAATCAGGTGACTTCTAGTAAAATTAGCGAGTTTTGTCCCGTTGTAATGTGTTTCCGGGACTCGCGCTAAGCGTGATAAGCGCCTTGTTTAGTTGGTTTATTTCAACTAGGTGCTATATAAGACTAATCTCTCTTTGTGTTTATGTCCACAGGTCTGTGTGAAGAAATATAATGGACATCACATCAGCAGAGGGTTTGTGTCTCTCCACCATGGTTCCATTTCCTACTAATACTGTTAGGTTATCTAACCAAAAATTCTATGTCCAGTGAGTTGGAGGCCTATTATAAAGGTCTTCTCACTTTGCCCTCTTGATCCAATTCCTTCCCCTAGTGGTGGAGAGAGTTAAGAGGCGTTCAGTTGGTGGAGTGCTCCAGTTCATCAGGTTGGATGGTTTGTCTAGACAACGTGTCAGGTATCTAATTATTGATATGAGGTGATGTTAATTATTTAGAGGAAAGGGAGATAATTAACAGTATTTGCCATTGTTATCAGTATATATCTGATGGTTGTGTAGTCGAAATGTCCATTCTGCACATGTTCTGGTTAGAGATACAATTCGTCCTTGCACTGGGATGTTTGTTGGGGATCGATTTTTTCCTGTCATAGGATTAATGACGTCATAATCAGCCTTGCTCTTTATTAACAATTAAAGTTGTCCGAAGCTGGTTTTCTGATAAATTATGATCTTTATGATCATTTATTTCCTTCTCTTGAGTTGGTGAGTTTCTAAGCTTAACTAGATTGCTCATACTCCTCGTCCTTTGGCCTTTTTCAGAGACCTGGTTGTGCGTCCTGTGGACGATTTTTGAGGGACAAGTTTGGTCCTCATCTCTGTTTTCAGTGTAGCCCCTGTGGTTCCTTGCTTAATTGCGAGATATGTAAGCACTGGGGGGGGTGAGCTAATGTCCGAATTCTTGTGCTTGCAGGCGAAGGACAAGGTGGTGGAGGAGGAGAAGAAGAAGCTGAAAAAAGATGTTGTAAGTAAGAAGGGTAAGAGGAAGGCCTCGTCCGCGGTGGACATGGAGGCCTTCCGGACCGAGATGTTGGGAGAGATGAGGAGGACAATAAAGGATTTGGTTCCAGGGTTGCTTCGTGGCATGCTTCCTGGACCAAATCCTTTGTTGGCCTCATCATCTGCTTCGGAGCAGGTAATCCCCGCCTCTGAATCACCGTTCCTTAGTACGCTTCCGTTGTTTGAAGATTCAGAGGTGGCCCCATTAGAGGGGGCGTTCCACGACCCTGGCAGCAGGCTTATTGCCGCGCCCAATAGGGACCGTGGACGGTTGTCGCTGGAACCCGCGGGCTGCTTATCAGTCCAGGGCTATCCGCACACCGCGGGTGCCAGTACCTCGTATGGCACCTTCCCTGGCCAGTCCGGGTTAGCTCTCTCTGCTGACCCGGAGTCTAATCTGTCTGGCCAGGAGGATGAGGATTACCTGTTGGGGTCGCCGTCTGAGGACGTGGCCATGGATTATGACGTCTGTGCACCCCTCGCGGGGAATACAGGCGCCTTATTCCACGGTTCTACTCTCCCAGGGGTAGAATCCACGGTTCAGACTGTGGCCCTGGGTGCTGAAGGCCAGCGTTATCGCTGGTGCTGGCCGGGGCCGTGGTGGGGCGGTATATGCCCCGCGCTCTACCACGGCGCCTGCTCCTGGTCAAGCCAGTGAGATTAGCATGCCGGTATTGTCAGGCCCGCATGCTCTCCCTGGCTTGCCAGGGATATCAGCGTATCCGCCGTCAAGCTCTGTTGCTTGCGCTCAGGAGGAAGACGAAGGCCCCCGTCTTGTAGAGCGCTCGCAGCTAGCCACGGAGGAGGATTGGTCTGACGCTTGCCAGTGGTTGGTGAGTGTTAGACCAGATCTGCCCGTGGAGCAGTCGGCTAGCCAGCGTGATCACAGGCCGTGGTTAGCTGGTAAGCCTACTGCTAACGCTATGCCTTCTCTGCCGCTGGCAGAGCATGTCGTTGACATGTTCGAGGCGGCGGAGACGTCCATTAAGTCGAGTGGACGTCTCGCTAAGGCCCCGCGCGAGGTGGCCAGGCGTTGCCACATCGTGCCCCTGGACTACCAGCGGTACGGTGTGGTACCTAAGCCGAGCGTGGATGACCGCGCGGCTTTGGGTGAGGATGCGCGGCCAGGCTCCCGTTCTGACACGGGAGTCTTGTGTTCGAACGCGTTGCGTTCAGCAAATACCGCGTTGCGTGATGCGGAGGAGAGTGGGAGGGCTTCGATTGCCGCTCTGTCCCACGTCTCCCAGCTGTTACAAGGGGTAGTAACAGCATCCGCATCCCGCCAGCCAAGTCCGGTCACAGTCCAGCGAGCCATCCAGGATGGTATCAACCTGTCGCTGGACTGTATGACGCGGGCGGTGACCAGGAGTGTCCGGGCAAGGCGCACTTTTGCCTTGGATAATCTGTGCCCGTCCCAGGACCTATACAATAGGCTACTACGTACGCCTATGACAGGTCCTAGTCTCTTTGGAGGTGAGGGATGTAGGCACCTCCAGGAGACGGTTACTCTGGTCAATAACCAGAGGGCGCTGCACGAGCAGTTTGAGGTGCTTCGTCGTGCCAACGTTCGCGCCGCACCCCCTGCGTATCGTCCCCTGCAGGCTCGAGGTGGTAGTGGCCAGGTCAGAGGCCAACCACCATCGCAGCGTCGGCCTCGGCCGCGTGCGATTCGGCCAGCAGCGAGGGGGGCGCAGGCTCCTCAGGCGCAGTCAGCCAGGCAGCCGCCCGCGCACCGAGGTGCGCGCGGTGCTGGTCGTGGCGCGCGAGGATCTGGTCGTGGTAATCGTTCCTGATGGGACGGTTACCGCGGTGAGAACCACGCCGGTGTTTCTGGCAAAGGAGACAGTGCCGCTCTTGCACTCCTTATGTCCACCTCTATCCCTAGGTGGACCGGTGGGAGGCCGGCTAGCCGACCACATGCAAGAGTGGGAACGGTTAACTCAGGACCGTTTAGTCTTGCGATGGCTTTCAGTCGGGTATCATCCCGATTGGATGACAGGCCCGCCATCGCGACTGTCTCTAGTGCCGATCTGGACTCCAAATCCAAGAGATCCAGATCAAAGGTTGTGTATCGAGGAGGAAATAAATTCCCTCATACAAAAAGGAGCTATTCAGCCGGCACAGAGGTGTCCGGGCTTCTATTCAACCCTGTTCTTAGTAACAAAGAACACCGGAGGGTGGAGACCAATTCTCAACCTCAAGCCATTGAACAAGTTCATAGAGACGCCCAGTTTCAAGATGGAGACTGTGCGCTCGGTGTTGGCGGGGTTAGAGAGGGGAATGTGGACAGCGTCGATAGATTTGAAGGACGCTTATTTCCACATCCCCGTACACAGGAGTTTCCGTCGCTTCCTGAGATTTGCATTCCAGGGCAGACAGTGGGAATTCAGGGTGCTACCCTTCGGAATTTCCACGGCTCCTCGGGTTTTCACCCGTGTGGTTCTTGCGATCACCGCATACCTCCGCAGGAGAAGCATAGCAGTCCACACGTACATAGACGACTGGCTGTTGAAAGCACACACCCGGGAAAGTTTATCGGCCAGTCTGGAGATTGTTTTGAAAACTCTCACAGACTTAGGCTGGATGATCAATTTCCCAAAATCAGAGCTGACTCCATCCCAGAAGTTTGTTTACCTGGGGATGTTCTTCGATCTAGAGACAGGATATGTTTATCCTACTCAGGAGAGAGTTCAGAAACTCATCTCATTAATTCAGTCAGTGTGCGACAGTCGTCATGTCCTGGCACGGGTTTACTTGAGAATGCTGGGGTTGATGGTTTCATTGGAACCAGTCATTCCTCAGGCCGCCTTACGCAGGCGGCCGATCCAGTTATTTCTCATGACACAATGGACGCAGAGTACAGGTTCGCTGGACTCGAATGTGTCAGTGTTGGCGCCTCTGATTCATCACCTGCAATGGTGGTTGGACACAGAGAATCTCTTGGTGGGGGTTATGCTAACCCCTCCCCACCCTCAGGTGACTGTGTATACAGATGCATCGATGGAGGGCTGGGGAGCTTGCCTGGAAGAGTCCACGATATCAGGGCTTTGGAATCTGGAACAGTCAAAGGAACATATAAATCTACTGGAGCTAAGAGCAGTAGTCCTGGGCCTGGAACATTTCTTACAGAAAGTTCAGGGCAAGATTGTTCTTATTCGTTCAGACAACTCAACAGTTGTGACTTACATAAACCGCCAGGGCGGAACGAAGTCGCCCAGTCTCTGTATGATGACATGGAGACTGCTTTGTTGGTGCCTGGATCACCAGATTACCTTGAAAGCAGTTCATATTCCGGGAAGGTTAAATCTGCTAGCAGACTCATTGAGCCGAAGGATGAGTGTTTTACCCACGGAATGGCAACTAAATCAATGTGTGGCGGATCATCTGTTCGACCATTGGGGGAAACCCAACATCGATTTGTTCGCAACGAAGAAGAATGCGAAGATGACGACGTACGTCTCTCCGATTCCGGATCCAAGCGCTTTCGCAACAGATGCGTTAGCTATCAGCTGGGGGAGAATGTATGCATACGCATTCCCTCCAGCAATCCTGATTCCAAAAATTCTTCAGAAAATCAGACAAGAGGAATGCCAAGTGCTTCTGATCACCCCGGATTGGCCAAGCCGATCATGGTATACGGATCTGCTGGACCTTCTGGTCTGCAATCCGGTTCCTCTGCCTCTGATGGACGATATTATCTTCCAGGGCAAGGCCCTTCACAACAATCCGTCAATGTTCAGATTGACTGCGTGGATGTTGTCAAGGAATCTAGAATTAAGGAGGGCTTTTCTGAGCAAGCAGCCATGTTTATGGCCAAAGCCAGGAGGGGGTCAACCTCCAGAGCATATAATTATAAAATCAACAGATTTGCAGAATGGTGCTCAAAAAGATGTATTGATCCAATGGATTCATCTATTCAGGTAGTAGCTGATTTCCTCTGTCACCTCTATGATGCCTATAGCCTCAAGCCTAACTCTATTGCTGGTTATAAGTCAGCTTTAATGTCTGTTATTCCTTGCTTGGCTAAGAGGGGAAGTGATGAAGTAAATACATTAAATGTATTAATTAAAGGCATGGGCAATCTAAGACCAAGGAATCCACCTGTGATTCCGTCTTGGAGTTTATCGCTAGTGCTTCAAGTACTAGGTGATAAGCCGTTTGAACCACTTAGTTCCATTTCTATGAAACTATTAACACTGAAGACTGTGTTTTTAATTGCTGCGGCCTCGGCTAGGCGTAGGAGTGAAATTCATGCCTTATCAGCCGAGGATGACCGTTTTGTGGTTTCAGGGGAAGGCCTTAAGCTGCTACCTAGGATTAATTTCTTGGCTAAAAATCAGTCATTGAAATATCCAGGTCAACCTATTGTTTTGCCTGCTTTAACTAGATATGATCCTAATTCTAAAGCATGGTGTCCCGTCCGGGCGCTTCGCCGGTACAAACAACGTACGGCGGAGTGGCGCACCGACCAGTCGGCGTTATGGTTGTCTTATATTGAACCCCATGGCAGGGCTTCTAAGGACACCATTTCCAGGTGGATTGTAGAATGCATTCAGTTTTGCCATAAATCCGCCACCGGGAAGCAGGTTGACGTGGCCAAGTCTCACAGTGTCCGCGGCGTAGTGACATCCACTGCCCTATTTAATGGGGTCCCTGTGGATGATATTATGTCGGTGGTTCAGTGGCACTGTGAGTCAAGTTTTACAGACCATTATCTCCGTGACACCTCTAATCCTCTCGCCTTGTCGATTTTGAAAAAATAACTAGGCATATATTTTTGATGGGGTTTCCTCATTGCTTATATATTTCACAATTAATTTATGGAAACAACCACTAATTTGGGACTGCATCGTTCTTCACCAATGGGAAGAGGATGTCAGCAGCCATTTCAACAAGGTCAGTCTTGTGTATGTGTTGTCCATTGTTGATTGTCTTGTCACGTTACCCGTTATTAATATGATGATGGTTTTGTGTATTTATGTGGTTCATTGTTGAGAGTATACGAAAATGGAGTTTTTTCGTCTTTGTCCTGTAGTACATGGCACTTGTACGTAGAGAGCGTATAGGACATTGAGGTCATTCGACTCTTCCTCCCAGGAAGGAGGGGGGGGAGCGCATATGACATTCGGTCATCTCTCATACATCGGGGGTGTTATCCGATGGTTAGTCAAATCCTGACTGTATTTTCATACAGTTTCAGAAGTTTAAGTGCCTTAAACGCAGAAAAGCGTATAGGGATGAGCTGGTCTTTTGACCTCGCCTCCCTCCCGCCGAATTCACTGTCGAATTCTGGCAATATCAAAAGTATTAGGGAGGTAAGTATACTCTTGATGAGAAATAAACGAAATCAAGGATTTCTTTTTTCACGAGAGAGTTGATACTTACCTCCCTAGATACGGACCCGGCCTCTCCACCCCACAGAGGCTCGGTCTTCAGGCTCTTTATAGTTGCATGTGTATCAGCCAATAAATTAGTCAGAGGAAGTGCTAGTCTGCGCATGCGCGGTGGTGGGGCTGGCATCCGCCAGACTACGCTCTGACTCCCTGCCCAGTAGGGGCACCTAACTGTTTTAATCTGAGTGTTTATTGAGTGAAAGCCAATATTTAGCAATATCTAAAGTATTAGGGAGGTAAGTATCAACTCTCTCGTGAAAAAAGAAATCCTTGATTTCGTTTAATTTGCAGAGTGGTGTAGGGGAAGAGATATTGATCCCTTTTCTGCATCTGTTCAACACGTAGCAGATTTTATCTGTCATCTATACGAAGTTGACAAACTTGTACCTTCAACCCT
The DNA here is from genome assembly GCA_034401795.1 of Chaetoderma sp. LZ-2023a. Taxonomy (NCBI): domain Eukaryota; kingdom Metazoa; phylum Mollusca; class Caudofoveata; order Chaetodermatida; family Chaetodermatidae; genus Chaetoderma; species Chaetoderma sp. LZ-2023a. The sequence continues at coordinate 48,889,546 of CM067359.1, forward strand.
AGCAGCATATACGTCTGCATTAGCTTCTGTCATTCCCAGTCTGGCCATTGTAGGAATGGAGAATGACACCTTAAATGGAGTTATTAAAGGAATGAGCAATTTGCGACCTAGACAGCCAATTCCTATCCCAGCATGGAATTTATCTCTTGTTCTACAGGTTTTAGGGAATGCTCCCTTTGAACCAATTAGATCTATAGATATTAAACTGTTAACTATTAAATCAGTTTTCTTGGTTGCATCAGCGTCGGCGAGAAGGAGAAGTGAAATACAAGCGCTTTCGCGTCATCTCCAGTGCACTTAATCCGTTAGGCGTCGCCAATTTATCGAATCTTAACTAAGGCCACATCCAACCACTATTTCGCACACATCGCAAGGTTCTTCCACATGCACTGAACAATGGTTATGTACATGATCCAAGAACGACCGTGGATTGGGCGAAGCTCCTGTGATGAAAAAGAAAGAGCAAGCACTCAAAATGGTGAGTGTTTACCTTAATTAAGTGACTAATATTAGTTTATTTACAGTCGATTTACCAGACTGACTAAGTAAATAGTCTGGTTCAAGAGTATCTTATTCTTTGCAACAGATGTTAGACTCATTCCAATTTGAAAATCTAATCGATATACTGATATTTCTTTCAAAATTAGAAGTTGTAGTAGCCCTTTTGCACTCTACTGGACTGCCCTAGCTGAGACTTGGGGCTGACATGGGTCTGGTGGGTGTTGCGTCCCCTTTTTGACAGCCCTGTGGAATTTGTGCGGACAAATGAGGGGGGGGGGGAGCGTGGTCTAGACCATGGAAGTTTAGCACTCTATGGGTCAGATGTCGGAACACAAGCATGTGTCAGGGTTCTAGTCTCTTCTCATCCTCTGTCGGATGGTAGTTGAGAGCTGGTTCGAGCCTCACCTCCTCCCACTGGATGTTCTTGGCTGTCGAAATCCGGAGTTTATCATAATAGTACATGTGGTAAGTATTATTCGAAATAGAATAAAAAAAGCGTCTGCTTTTGTTTCTACGGGAATTGTTAATACTTACCAGATGTACTATGGCCCTTCCTCAGCTGCCCCGCTGAGGTGAGGCTGAGCTGCTTTCGCTGTTTGTCAAGGCAAATATAAGACGAATCTGTCAGTGATTGGGAATTGACTCAGTACCTGGGGCTATGGTAATTCCCGGACACAGTAGGGCAGGACCAGGAGAGTGCAGAGTTTTTAATTGTTTATTTTGAGCTAGACTGGATAATAGACATTATCATAATAGTACATCTGGTAAGTATTAACAATTGTCGTAGAAACAAAAGCGAATGCTTTTTTGAAGCCGCTGCAAATTGAAACAAGAGTAATCAGAGATTGCAGACTCGCGCCTTCCTGTTGTTATCATATTGTAACAAGAGTAATCAGAGATTGCAGACCCTCACCTTCCCGTTGTTATCACATCATAACAAGAGTAATCAGAGATTGCAGACCCTCGCCTTCCCGTTGTTATCACATTATAACAAGAGTAATCAGAGATTGCAGACCCTCGCCTTCCCGTTGTTATCACATTATAACAAGAGTAATCAGAGATTGCAGACCCTCGCCTTCCCGTTGTTATCACATTGTAACAAGAGTAATCAGAGATTGTAGACCCTCGCCTTCCCGTTGTTATCACATTGTAACAAGAGTAATCAGAGATTGCAGACCCTCGCCTTCCCGTTGTTATCACATTGTAACAAGAGTAATCAGAGATTGCAGACCCTCGCCTTCCCGTTGTTATCACATTATAACAAGAGTAATCAGAGATTGCAGACCCTCGCCTTCCCGTTGTTATCACATTATAACAAGAGTAATCAGAGATTGCAGACCCTCGCCTTCCCGTTGTTATCACATTATAACAAGAGTAATCAGAGATTGCAGACCCTCGCCTTCCCGTTGTTATCACATTGTAACAAGAGTAATCAGAGATTGCAGACCCTCGCCTTCCCGTTGTTATCACATTGTAACAAGAGTAATCAGAGATTGCAGACCCTCGCCTTCCCGTTGTTATCACATTATAACAAGAGTAATCAGAGATTGCAGACCCTCGCCTTCCCGTTGTTATCACATTATAACAAGAGTAATCAGAGATTGCAGACCCTCGCCTTCCCGTTGTTATCACATTGTAACAAGAGTAATCAGAGATTGCAGACCCTCGCCTTCCCGTTGTTATCACATTGTAACAAGAGTAATCAGAGATTGCAGACCCTCGCCTTCCCGTTGTTATCACATTATAACAAGAGTAATCAGAGATTGTAGACCCTCGCCTTCCTGTTGTTATCACATTATATATAACAAGAGTAATCAGAGATCGCAGACCCGCGCCTTCCAGTTGTTATCATATTGTAGAAAGATCTCTGATTTTCTGGATTTCGGATTATCCACATTTTTTCAGATTTCTGAGATTTTTTTCCAGATCATGACCGAACTGGTGGAATCCTAGTGTATGGCCACACTGTTTATTGTGTAAAATTTGAGCCAAATCGGACCAGAAGTTTCTGAGATATCCACAGATACAGCATTTGATCCGATCAGAATCTGGTTTCTTTTATCCGGAACACAGTCAAAGTCTTGAAATACTCTTCCATGGAAAGTTCCTTCATTGTTCTAAAATTTGACCCTAATGAGATCAGTAGTTTTTGCGATACATCTCTGGACACAGACAGGAAGGCAGGCAGTCAGATGCACAGAATCAGTCAGACCCGATCGCAATGTCCTCTTCCGATAACGGAGTGAGGGTAATGAATCAGTTGCCTACGAGTTAGGTGAAATTATTTCAGCTTGTTAACCCTTTAACACTCATATCAGCCAAAAACATCCTCTGCAGTGATCTTGAGAAATGTCCATTTGTAGACCAAGAGAAGACCGTTTTTGAAAATTTACCACTGGAATAACCGAGCCAGTCATTCCAGTGATAAATTTTCAATAATAATCTCTGCAAATGGAGATTTTCGATGAGAAAGTGAAAATCTTCTTGAAGAAATTTGACTGTTAAAGTGTTAAGACATAATCAGTCATAGTATCTCCGTTCCAACAGCAACCATAATGTTATGGTGTTAAATATTTTAAAACTAATTTAACTGATTGTTTGTATATTTTTACAGCAATGCATTTCAACTGGAGCAGCACAGGGTGGTGGATGTCCATTTGCAAACTCTGACGAAGGACACTTGAAGTTGTTCTTATCCAGTCAGGGCATACCTCCTAACCTTCAAGAGGAAATTCTATCTATGACAAAATCATATAAATATATGGATGCATGCAACGCTTATCTTTATGCTCAGATCAGAAAACGGTCAGAAATTTCAAAGCCGCGTGTTGATGAAATTCAAGCTCGTACAGAAATGTTAAATCGTAATCCCATTGAGGCTGTTAAAGTAGATGCACCCCTTTCTATTTGTGACAGTCCTGTGCGGAGTAATCATAAGAGAGAATTGTATTCGTGTGTGGTAAAACGAAAACATTTCAGCATCAGCGCTAATTTGTCCAAAGAAAAACAATGTTCACCTAAAGTGATGAGGCGTGAAGAAACTATCTCATTGCCACATGAGATAGACCTAGAATCTATTTGTGCTAAAGGCGTGAAAAAGCACCCCTCGGCATCAGGTTTTATTTCAAACTCTGTTAATAAGTGCTCAGTAAAACATTCTGAATTTCTCAGAAGGAACAATAAAACTGATCCAGAATCAGGAATTGGATTAACTGTTCAACCGGAATCATGTTTGTGTGAATCTGACACGGAGATAAACAGCGATACAGATTTATTTGAGGAATCTGACACGAGTACTGAAGCAGATTTTAATTCAAGATCATCAGAGGTAAAATCTGTCGCTATTACGAAATTGAATAAGGGGGTTAATAGATCACCACCAAATGAAACAGAACTGAAACCATTGGTCAGTCATCGAGATTCAAGCCCAGAATCACAATGTCCTTTAAGTGACCACACAGTTAATGATCTCATAGATAATGGAATTGGTATGAGTAATGTGTCAGATTCAGAAGAAGATATGTTTAAGCAATACGAAAAACATTCAGTATTACACTCACAAAAATCTGAATCTAGACATTTATCAGAAGATAGGAGAGAGTATTCAGACACAGATTTTGACTATGATAGTGAGACAGACTTATTTGAAGACAGTTCATCTGTCGGAACAGATAATGATACATGTATTAAATCTACTCAAGAAACAACATACCAGCACCTTTCAAGGTCAAAAGATGGTGGTTGTATAAGACAGGTGGTAAAAGCACCTGTCTTAAAGAACCACCATCCTTTGACCCTGAAAGACATATCCTGTACAAATACTTCATGCTATGATAGAGAGGCCGTACTTGTGAGCAGGTCCGTGGATGTAATTTCCCACATAAACACGGATTCTCAGATTGACCAAGATAACGTATTTAATTCTGAAGATAATATTTCTGTGAAAAGTGCTACAGATATTGACAGGAACTGCAATTGTAGTAAGAATTTAGTAAATGGTAATAGCTTCCTTATAAATGACAATGCACCTAGGTTTAACGGATCAGTGTTTGGAGAGAAATCGCAATTACTTACGCATAAATGTAGTACATCTAATGCTAAGACAGACGGTATTCATAGCGGAGATTTCAAAACTGTTAACGGTGTGAGTGGGTTTTTGGAAAAAAGAGAAATTTTAAAGCCTCTAGATTATTATTCAAGTTTTCAGAGATTCTTAAAGCAGCTAAAAGAGTGTGACTTAAATCTGAATCTTCACTCTTTGAATGGAGAGATCTGATCTGTCACTCAAGTAATCAAATATGTCACATGTTAGCCGACGTCTCAGTGACGTATAGTCCTGTCATGAAAATCAAAATGCTCATCACATAGTATACAAATTGTATGTCTTTGGTGAATTTACAGTTTAATAAACATTCTGTTGAGTATTTTGATACTAGTTTGACTGGGAGATGTTGCTGCCCATTCAAATTAGTTTCAGAATCTTCAAAGCTTACTTGTATACTTACATTGAAATAGGGATTCTGGGAATTTAGTGCTAAAAGTATATAAATCGATTCCAGCACGCGTAAAAAGTGTGCCGAGCTTAGCTAGAAATAGGCGGAGCTTCATTAGAAATGGCAGAGCTTAGCTAGAAATGGACAGAGCGTAGCTAGAAATTGGCAGAGCTTATCTAGAAGTTGATAGAGCTTATCTAGAAGCGGGCAGAGCTGAGCTGGAAATAGGCCGACCTTAACCATAAATGGGTGGAGCTAAGGTAGATATGGATCTCTATAGTTTATATACATTGAGCCAGTCATTCCAGTGATACATTTTCAAAAATAGTTTTCTCTTGGTCTGCAAATGGACATTTTCTATGAGAAAAACTAAATTTTTAAAACAAATTTCCGTGTTAAAGAGTTAAAGGTATCTAAGCTACTTTCCCCAGGACTACTGCTGAAGCCGTTTTGGCCGACTTATGAAGGGTTAACGCAAGATATATGCCTATCACAAATTTTGTGACTAAATTCCAGAGTTGCATTTAGATTGAGCTGACAAAAATTATGCCCTGTGCCATTTCAGCTAATGTACAATGAGCTTTTTGAAAGTAGGTCGGTGTGACCTGCTGTTAATATGTGACCCACTTTTATTAATATGAATATATACCCCCAAATTTTGCAATCATAGATTGAGTAGGTGACACTGTCCTGTTTTTTTCTCATCTGCAAATCAGAAGTGAGAGATAGGTATCCATTTTCCGATAGTGATATTAAGTTTTGCATTTAGTAACTCACTTTGGCTTAGATTTTAGGGTTAGTTAAAGTTATCGGAAAGCAACTTGCATAAATTGTTGACCATTCAGTTAGGAACTATGGTGATAACATTGCGGTCACAATGTCAAAGATCAAGGTCACTGACCTTGATATAAAACAGTTTTCAATGTTAATTTAATATATTTAAGGTCTGGTAATGTCATTCTTACGCAGATGGAGTGTACATTCATACATTTATTCACAGACATGCATTAATCAACGTTTTCTATCGGAAATGTCTGGATAAACATGATTTTAACATTGACTACTTACTTGCGTGATATGTCATATAGAATTATATATAATTATTAGCTCACCTGGCCAGAATGGCCAAGTGAGCTTATGGCATGGTGACTGTCCGTCAACTTTTGCCTAAAAACGCTACTCCTCATTAACTTCTTGCCAGATTTCAACCCAATTTGGCTGGAAGGACCTATGGGGGTAGGCTTCAGAACATGTATACAGAATTTTTTTGCCAGCCATCTTGAATTTTCCGAAAAAATTACGGGAAATCGTTTAAAACACTACTTCTCATTAACTACTTGAACAATTTCAAGCAAACATGTAAACAGAATTTTGATTGGTCAATCTTTCCGGCGGTCATCTTGGTTTCTGAAATTTTTTGTAAATCACTTAAAAGCTTACTCGATACCCACTGGGCCAATTTTAATCAACCTAGGATGAAAGAACCCTAGCATGGTATCCTTCAGAACTTGTACACAGAATTTTGATTGCTCCATTTTTCAGGTGGCCATCTTGAATTTTTCCAAAAAAATGGCGGGAAATCGTTTAAAACACTACTCCTCATTAACTTCTTGAGCAATTTCAACCAGACTTGGCTGGAAGGATACTAGGCTGGTAGGTTTCAAAACTTGTATACAGTATTTGATTGGTCAATTTTTCTGGTCGCCATCTTGGATTTTCTGAACATTTCTGTAAATGACTTAAAAGCCTAGTAACTTTGATAAGCACTGGGCCGATTTCAATCAAACTTGGATGGAAGAACCCTAGCCTATTATGCTTCAGAACTTGTATGCTGAATTTTGATTGGTCAGTCTTTTCGGCGGCCATCTTGAATTTTCCAAAAAAATTGTGGGAAATCATTTCAAACGCTGGTTACTCCTCATTAACTCCTTGGACAGTTTCAACCATCCTTAGCTGGGAGGATAGTATGCTGGTATGTTTCAGAACTTGTATACAGAATTTTGATTAGTCAATTTTTCTGGTGGCCATCTTGGATTTTCTGACAATTTCTGTAAATCACTTAAAAGCCTACTCGATAAACACTGGGCTGATTTCAATCAAACTTGGATGGAAGAACTCTAGCCTAGTATGCTTCAGAACTTATACACAGAATTTTGATTGGTCCATCTTTCCAGTGGCCAGCTTGAATTTTCCAAAAATTGATGGGAAATTGTTTAAAACTACTCATTAATTTCTTGAATTTCATCCAGACTTGGGTGGAAGGATACTAGGCAGATAGGTTTCAAAACTTGTATACAGTATGTGATTGGTCAATTTTTCTGGTGGCCATCTTGGATTTTCTGAAAATTTCTGTAAATCACTTAAAAGCTTAGTAACTCAATAAGCACTGGGCCAATTTCAATCAAATTTGGATGGAAGAACCCTAGCCTAGTATGCTCCAGATCTTGTATACAGAATTTCGATAGGTCAATTTTTCCGCCAGCCATCTGAAACCATTTTCTGAAAAATGGCGGGAAATTGTTTAAAACACTACTTCTCATTAACTGCTTGAGCAATTTCAACCAGACTTGGCTGGAAGGATACTAGGCTGGTAGATTTCAGAACTTGTTTACAGAATTTTGATTGGTCCACTTTTAGCTCACCTGGCCAGAATGGCCACGTGAGCTTATGGCATGGCGACCATCCGTCTGTCCATCCATCCGCCAACTTTTGCTTAAAAATGCTACTCATTAACCACTTGGCGGATTTCAATCAAACTTGGATGAAAGAACCCTAGCGTGGTATCCTTCAGAACATGTATACAGAATTTTGATTGGTCCATTTTCCCGGCAGCCATCTTGAATTTTCTCAATAACCACTGGGCCAATTTCAATCAAACTTGGATGGAAGAACCCTAGCCTAGTATGCTTCAGTAGTTTATACAGAATTTTGATTGGTAAATTTTTTCGGCAACCATCTTGGATTTTCTGAAAAATGGCGGGAAATTGTTTAGAACGCTACTCATTAACTGCTTGAGCAATTAAGCAGAGCGATTTCAGAACTTGTATACAGAATTTTGATCGATCCATTTTTAGCTCACCTGGCCAGAATGGCCAAGTGAGCTTATGGCATGACTACTCCGTCTGTCCACCCAGCCGTCAACTTTTGCTTAAAAACGCTACTCTTCATTAACTGCTTGGCAGATTTCAACCTAATTTGGCTGGAAGGACCCTATGGGGGTAGGCCTCAGAACATGTATACAGAATTTTGATTGGTCCATTGTTCCGGCGGCCATCTTGGATTTTCTGAAAATTTTGGGAAATCAATTAAAAGGCTACTCATCATTAAGCGCTTGAATAAGTGCTATGCCTCAGAGCATTATATAGAATTTTGATTGGTCAATTTATTCGGTGGACATCTTGAATTTTCCAGAAAAAAAAAGCTGAAAATTGTTTACTAATTAACTACTTGGGTGATTTCAACCAGACTGGAATGAGCCTAGGGCGGTAGTCTTTAGAAGTTGCATATAGAATTTTGATTGGTCAATTTTTCCAGCGGCCATTTTTAATTTTCGGAATATTTTGGGAAATCAGTTGAAAGGCTACTCATTAACCCTTACCACTCTAATGTCAAAATTTTTAATTTTCAAATTAAAGTCTTAAAAGATGAACTGGTGTTTATTTTTCAACAAATTTGGTGGAAGATGGTGCTGTCGTAGACAGCAACATATTCCACCAAAATTGTTGAAAAATGTACACTCGTTTCTTTGCCATAGTAAAAGTTGGATATTGACATCAGTGTACTAAGGGTTAACCGCTTGGCCGATTTCAACCAAACTCAACTGGAAGAACCCTAGGCCTATACACTTCAGAACTTGTATTCAGAATTTTGACGGCTTGATTTTGATGGTGGCCATCTTTGGTTTTCCGATAAATGGGAATTCATATAAAATGCTACTGCACATTAATCGCTTGGGCAATTTCAACCAATTTTGGCTGGAAGGATCCTATTGTTGTAGCCTCTAGAAATTCTATTTCGAATTTCGATAGGTCAATGTTTCGGCAGAAAGCTCTGATTTTCTGAAAGTTTTCCGGAACCATTTAAAAAGGGTACTCCTTCCTTCAATCAATAACCCGATTTCAACAAAACTTTGGTGAAACAATCCTATGACGGTAGGCTTCAACATATTAAACGAGTCTTGATTTTGCAGTTTTTCGGTGGTCATCTTGGATTTTCCGAAAATCATCCATCATGTCTATTTAAATGCAAATGGTTTAAATGCCAATGGTCCAGGTGAGCGCCACAGGCCCTTGGGCCTCTTGGTGTATTTTTAGACCTGTACTATAGTTGCCTATAGTGTTAGCAAAACTTCTCAGCTTATCTTTCAGGATTAGGTTATTGAAAGGACAGTTAGTTAGTTGGATACATGGTTGACTCCAGGAATCGGCGTGGTGACATTGACATTACAAGGTCATCTGGGAACAGGTTCTTTGATTTGTCAGCATTGTAAAACAAATGTCAGAGATATTGCAATAGCATCCATCCATCCATCTCCTCTGAAAACCATTTCGTGGAATTCAATCAAATTTGTTATGTGTGTTTAATATCTAGATATGATTGGGGATTGTGACATGGCATTTATATTGGGCTCTGACCCTTGTGGAACCAGGGGTCAAAAGATCATATATCAGAGAGTATGGAGTTGCAATGGAGAATACACATTCTATTTTAAATTACAATAGATTATTAAACTACTGATAATGATATGAATTTTTAAATCTGTGTCATATATGGCTTCTAAAAATAGTGTTTATGCTAGAATATGTTCACATTTGTACCCAGTGTCTTTCATTGTTAATCTTTATCTTTTGTAAAATACTTAATACAGCTATAATTTGTTAAGAATGTTAAGAATAAAAATAAATTTTTCTATGAATGTCTGCATTTTTCGTTTATTACATCAGTTTCTGGATCAGGCCTATCAATCAGGCATAGTACTTTCATTATTAGCTCACCTGGCCTGAAAGGCCAAGTGAGCATATGCCATGGCGACCGCCCGTGCGTCAACCTATCCTTTAAACAACTTCATCTAAAGGACTACTAGGACAATTTCAATTATATTTGGTAGGAAGCATCCTTAGGCCATAGAGATTTTAATTTGTTCAAACGAAGCCAATCGACCAATTTGGTCGGCGTCAATCTTGGATTTTGGCCGATTTTTAGAAATGTCTTTAAAAATTTTCTTCTCCGCTTGGGGATTCCAAAACTCAAGAAATATCATCATGGGGAAGAGCTGAACCAAGTTTGTTCAAGGGAACTTGATTTGGCCGTATAGTTCATCTTGGATGACCTAGCTTTCGCGAAAATTACTTATTTAGAATCACTGAAGGGATCGTTTCTAAATTTGGGAGATATAATTAGGGACTAAGGGACAAGTTTGTTCAAGGGAAGTTGATCCATCAAAAAACATGGCTGCCGTGGCCCAATGTAAATGTAGCGTGTTTGGCAGCGATATTGGGTTTTTGTATTTGATGGATTTTGAGGCCGAAATTGGTTTTATATATTTTTTTGGGTATTCTGATTTCAAATTTGCCATTTTCGAAACTGTCGGACAAACGGTTTGTCAGTCATCTTGGATCAAATCCCACCAAAAACTCCGATACTAAAGCAATGGGAAATTTAAAATATCTTCGAGAACCTCTGGGCCGATTTCACGTATATTTGACAGGAAAACTCCTTAGGGCATAGGGATACAAGTTTGTTCAAAGGAAGATGATCGGCCAATTTGTCCAGCAGCGGCCATTTTGGATTTTGGCCAACTTTTAGAAACATCTTTAAAAATCTTCTCTGAAACGGCTCGGGGGATTGATGCAAGCCTCATGAAATATGATCTAGGGCAAGAGCCGAACCAAGTTTGTTCGAGGAGTTTCATTTGCCAAATTTTACAATTGGAATGACTGGCTCGATTATTGAACCAATAACCGAGACAGTCATTCTAATTGTAAATTTAAAAAATAATCTTCCACTTGGCTTGCAAAGCAAATAGACTTAAAAACAATGTTAAATTTTCTTGACCAATTTTGACCATGAACGAGTTAACGCTGGGTTGACTAACTCGGATACTGAGCCAGCAATTCCAGCAGTAAGCTTTCAAAAATATTCTCTGTCATTTTTTACCATCTTGATCATTAAAGCATTAAACCCATGCTCAGGGATTCTCATATGTTTTGCACCTATGGAATGCAATGAGTGGGTAGAAGACATTATATTTTTGGACTATGTTGCCATCAATCTATGATGTCATCAATCTATAATGTCATCAGATTATGTGTAAATTTTGCATTATGGGAAGATCTATGAAGATGATAAGCTAAAGGTCGTCATTTTAGAAAGTGTCGCACATACGCACATGCAACGCACACTGGATTAGAACAGTACAGCTCAGAAATAACTTGACACATTTCCAAAACAAAATAAAACATGCTGTTGAATATTTTGAACATAATGGAATTGGAAGACATTGCTGCCTTGGGTTGCTGCCATCTTGGGCAGCAATGGCTTCCAATCCAATTAAGTTGAAAATATTCAACAGTACATAATTTCTTACTTAACAAACATGTTAACTTAATTATGAGCGGTACTGTATCTGTACGCTTGATCGACATCATTCACACTTACCAATACAGTGACCTTAGACTTCATGCAAAAACAAAACAAAAGTAGTGTGTTCTTTTAATAAATAACTATCCTTTATATGCACTTAAATGTTCATAACATAACATACCGGTAATATACATCCATATAATATATATCTTTCTGTTACAAACTCTCAATGACCCGTAGTCTTGAGAAATGTCCATTTGCAGACCAAAAGAGGACTGTTTTTAAAAATTTACCACTGGAATGCTGGGCTCGATAACCGAGCCAGTCATTCCAGTGGTAAATTTTCAAAGAGTTATTTTGGTCTGCAAATTGACATTTCTATGAGAAAATTTAAATTTTCTTGAATAAATTCGAGGGTTAAAGGGTTAAGTACATGACATCATCATGACATCATAAATGAAATACGTCCCAGGTAGGCTGAGGTCACAATTAAAATATGTCATCAAAGGCTTAGCTAAATCTGGCTGCTAAATAACCATTCTGGCCATAGGGAGCAACAGCACCCAGTCAAATTAGTTTTAAAATATTCAACAGCTTACCTGTATAGTTTTCTCGAAATTGAGATCTAGGGAGTTCAGGGTTTGATCGATTCTAGCACGGGCGGAGAATAACTGGAGCTTAGCTAGAGATGGGTGGGGCATAGCTAAAAGTGGATTCACCCATTCTGCATTAAAGAACAGTGGGCTTTTATTACAATGGAGGAATCCAGTTTTAGCTGTGCCCTACCCATCTCTAGCTAAGCTCTACCTACACTTCGCCCATGTTGGGATTGATCGATCCCTGAACTCGCTGACTCAATTTCTGGAAAACTTTAAGGTAAGCTTTGAATATCATGAAATTAATTTGACTGGGTGTTGTTGCTGCCTATGTGGCCAGTCAAATTAGTTTCACAATATTCAACAGAACGCTCATTAAATAGTAGACACAATTTGTACAACAACGCTTAGTCTGTCAACAATTAAGTGTTTGTTACGAACTTAGCTACATCATTCATGAAGTAATTGATTATGACATCATCCTACACATCACACAGTTGATTATGACATGATATGATTGATGGATAAACTGGAAAGGTTCATTCCGTGTCCAGATCTGTATCTCCAAAACTGCTGATCTCATTCAGTCTCAAATTTTAATGCAAGAAAGGATCTTACTGTGAAAGAGGATTTCCAGACTTTGACTGTGATCCGGATAAAAACATAGATCTGGATCGGATCAAATTATTGATCTAGGGTATCTATGAGACTACTTATTGGATTTGACTCAAATTTTACCCCAAGCAGTATGTGCTTGTACACGAGAACTCCACAACTTTGGGCATGATCCGAAAAAAATTAGGAAAATCTGGGACACAAAAATCATACCAGTGCGTGCAGACCTACACTAACACTGGGCCGAGTGTGAGATGTTAAGTACATGAAGAGGATTTCAGCAGATGTAGGGAGGCATAACAAGTTGGTGAATGATGGCTAGGATATAGCGGGAGAGGAAACAAATCTGGATGAGTAGGTATTGGAATCCAGAGTCAATGACATGATAGATTCAGTGGCACATGGAGTGACGACAGTGCAGCCATGAATGGGCAAACGGTTCTTAAAAGATGAACTGGTGTACATTTTTCAACAAATTTGGTGGAAGATGGTGCTGTCTTCGACAGCAACATGTTTCACCAAAATTGTTAAAAAATGTACAAAGATTTCTTTGCTATTGACCCAGAATATTGACATTCAGAGTGGCTAACCAGTTAATGGAGGAATCCAACTTTTGCTATGCCCCGCCCATCTCTAGCTAAGCTCCACCCATGCTTCGCCTGTGTTGGAATTGATCGATCCCTGAACTATCTGACTCAATTTCCAGAAAATATTCAGGTAAGCTGTTGAATATTTTGAAACCAATTTGATTTGGTGCTATTTAATAAACATGCTGTTGAATATTTTAAAACTGATTTGACTGGGCTCTATTGCGGCCATACGCAGTAGACATACAATTCATGCAACCTAACGGACTATTAAGCATTGAAGACAGACTAAATAGTCATACATGACAATTTATTATGGCATCAGCCTACATGTCCCGGAGTTGATTACGATGTCATATGATTGACAGAGATACTGGATCATGAATTGTCAAAATTGCTAAAATATTTAAAACTTTTTCTCAGTGAATGTCCATTTGCAGACCAAGTGAGAACTATTTTTGGAATTTTATCACTAGAATGATTGGCTTGTTTTGGTTCATTAAATGAGCCATGCATTTCTATAGTAAATTTTCAAAAATAGTCTTCTTGGTCTGCCAATGGACATTGTTCCGGACTACTACAGAGGCTGTTTTGGCTGGCTTAATTCATAATTGAAAATCACTTGTCTTGTGCCAAGCGAAGCTGAATACATGTGAACAGCATGTGGTCACTATGCAAAAAGTTTGATATGGATGTTGATATTTGAGAATGGTCAGAGGCGACAAGAAGATGTGTACCTTTATAAGCCTGAAAGGTCAAGTGAGCTTATGCAGCAGTGACCGTCCGGCTGTCAACTTTTTCTTTAAACGACTTCTCAAGAACCACTGGGCCGATTTCAATTATATTTGGCAGGAAGCATCTTTAGGGAATAGAGACCCAAGTTTGTTCAAACAAAGCAGGTCGGCTAATTTTGCCGGGGACCATCTCAGATTTTCACTTATTTTTTAGAAATGTCAAAATTCATGAAACCATCTACGTCAACAGCTGAACCAAGTTTGTTCGAGGGAACTTGATTGGCTGACCGCTTTGGCGGTCATCTTGGATGACCTAGTTTTCTCAGTATGCTGATTTCAGATTTGCTACATTCGAAACTGTTGGATAAACAGGTAGGTGGCCATCTTGGATTGTTTTCCTGCCAAAAAATCCCATAGTAAAGCAATGAGAAACATACCGAATTTAAGCAAATTTGGTAGGACACATCCTTGTTCTTGTTGAAATTCTATCCCAAGCTTTTAGTTGAAATGCCTATGTTTTAGGTAAATGATACAGGCCCCTCGGGCCTCTTGTTAACCAATTTTCCTATAGAAAGGCAAAAAAAATCAAAGTTGACAACACAGGCGGATGAGAAATGGATTTAACATATGTTGTACCACTAACTTCAGCTCCGTATGGATGAGTAAGTGTAGACGATCTTCTCCATGGGAACAAAAACATCTGGTGAGATAATTAATTCTTTAATGATCTTGAATTTTTTTTTAAATTACAATTTCTACTTAGTGAATGCCCATTTGCAGGCCAAGAGAAGAGTATTTTTGAAAATTTACCATTTATTCTGTTCGTAAAATTTCAGAAATACTCTCGGCCTGCCTATGAACAACTCATCAAGACCACTGCAGAGGCCGGTTTTAGCCGGGTTGATCATTAAAGGGTTGAACGGTATCTATAAGATTGAATAACGCATGTGACATAATCATGATTGTGGTTCTGACTTGTACTAAGAGATAACCCGTCTGTAGTGATGAATCTTAGGTGCATCTCAAGATAGTCTTTAGTATTTAACACTTTAACATTCAGACCGGCTAAAAAACGGCGTCTGCAGTGGTTTTGAAAAATGCCCATTTTCAGACCAAGGGAAGACTATTTTTGAAAATTTATCACTGGAATGACTGGCTCAATAACCGAGCCAGTCATTCCAGTGATAAATTGTCAAAATGGACATTTTCTATGAGAAAATTTGAATTTAAAAGAAAAAATTTGAGGGTTAAAGGGTTAGTTAACATTTATGGCCAAATGAAATAAAAAAAAATTGAATTTGAATCTAGGAAATATTCTATTGAATATTTTGATAGTAATTTGACTGGAAACTGGTGACTGATGCCTGTTAAATTAGTATCAAAATATTCAAACAGCTTACAGGTACAGATGCCTTAGCCCTTTAGCACTCAAACCCGCCAAAAACGGCTTCTGCAGTGGTTGTTAGAAATGTCCATTTGCACACCAAGAGATTAGCTTTTGAAAATTTATCACTGCAATGACTGGCTCGATAACTGAGCCAGTCATTCCAGTGATAAATTTTCTAAACTAATCTCTTCGTCTGCAAATGGATATTTGCTATAAGAAACTTGAAATTTCCTTGAGTTAAATGTGAGATTCTGAGACTAGACCTCAAAGGGTTAATACCAGTCTGACTACAGTACAGCTCATAAATAAGGTAATATAAAAAAAAACCCACCGAACAAACATGAAAGAAATTCTCTGATATTTACAAATATTTTGAACATAATTCGATTAGAAGGCATTGCTTTTTCCAATCCAATTATGTTCAAAATATTCAACAGTATGTTTCATTTTGTTTTGAAAACATGTTAATTTATTTCTAAGTTGTACTGCATATAATGCTGAGTATAAGTAAGTAATTCATCAGATGTGTATATTCATTATATAATAAATTTCATATATAAAGGTATACTTTTGTAGTTGTATTATATAGACATTATATTTTATATATTGTGCATAAAACCGGGATATGCAATACACGTACACTGTAACAAATAATATATTAAATAGATATGTCCTAGAATTTCATAAATAGACATAAATTATATACTTTTATAATATCACTGATTTTGAAGATAATCAAACGCAATTCTAGCTTTAATAATCTGGAAAAAAAGAATCTGAAATTCCTATTTCATATGAAATTTATCGATGTTAAAATTTTTTTAAATTGAAATTCACTCAAAACGGTAGCAAATTTACTAACTGATGGAATGTGAATTTCATCCATACATCCATCAGTCCATCCGCTCACTCACCCACCCACCCATCTACCCAGCCATCTAGCTGTCCTGACTATCCATCCTTCAGCCCATCCCATGCATCCACCCACCCACTCACCCATCCATCCACCCACCTGTCCATCCACTCACCCAGCTATCTGTCCTTTCTATCTATTTACCTGTCTGTATAAATCAGAATTTTGTAGAACAATAAACCCTGCGTACGCATAATGAATGATAATGGAACCATGATATAACTGACACTGAATATATTAACAGTACAATTTTCATACTAAACAGTCTATAGGGAAGTAGATTGGGAAATGTAAATGTTTGGAAGACATAGAAATATTGATTTCACTGACCGATCGTTCAAATCTGTTCAGGAGTCTTATCCTGAAGCAATAACACTAGGAAATATTTGAAAATATCAGTGACGATCATCTTCTTCTGAGCTGCCATTTTAGTTTGATTTTTGTAGCCGCCATTATTTGTGGATTCTATTGGTCTCGTCTCGCTAATGATAGTTATTGTACTGTTGGCATCTGAGGTGAGCTGATCAACCTGTATAGCGTGTGGTAAGCGTATCGGTGATACGAAAATGCAAGTTCTAGTATCTAATGTTTTGAAAAGGATTTGAGTGAAAGTTGTTGCTGCAACAACTTACAACCAGATTGTATTCAAAATAATCAGTAGTGATACTGTAATAACACATTCTGACGATATTTTGAGCAGTTCGATTGACAGTCATTGCTGACTAAATCAGCAACAACTTTATCAAATTATTCCCAGAATAATCATTGCCAGGTTTTCAATGTGGTTAGCTAACATATGTACGTACAATTCTGTATACCTGTGTCGTATACGTATACGTTGTCAAGATCAGACGTGAAATATGGTCAAAACTTCTCAGTCAGTAGGTAAGCATGTCACTGCATGACATCCCATGCAGGTGCTTTGCTGACCTACTCATCTATGCAAATATATTTCATGGCTGATCTCTATTATGTCTATGACACAGGTCTAGGTAATTGGACAAACATGTATTAGCAAATGATACTGGCAGCTCAACACTAATTATTCTGAGAAGAATTTGATAACATTGTGGCTGCCTTAGTCAGCAACGACTGTGAATCGAATTGCTAGAAATATCTTCAACTACATTGAAAATCATGCTGATTATTTTGAGAACAATTTATTTGAAAGTTGTTGCAGCAACGATTTTCAGTCAAATCATTTTCAAAACGTCAGCTAGTATTTTCTGCTGAATATTTTGCAAATAATTTGAATGAAAGTTGTTGCTGCTATCACCAGCAACCATTATCAGTCAACTTGTTATAAAAATATCTAGGATAGCACGTTTCACATATACCATAGAAAATACACAATTAGAATCGAACTACTATACGCTTACTACACGCTATATAGCTAGTATATGGGGTGTTTGACAATGTTAATAATAATAATTGAATGTAAATAATTATAAATGCACAATTAACATAGGTTTTGATTACTAATATTATAATAAGAAATAATTCTCAAGGTCCTGTGGATATCACATTGTGTTCAGTAAACATACATTATTTATAATAATAATAATAATAATAATAATCTTCTTCTTTCTTCTTCTTTTCGTTCGCTGATCATACCGCCAGTCCTGTAAGTGACTATCGACATGATCATAAGCGTTAAGTGCGTGGAGCCATGGTTTATTAGAGTGCGCCATGCGGCCTGGAACCTCCGTCTTCAGCACTCAAGGTTTCTGTCAGGGTTACCTCACCCTTACCTCCTTTAGTCGCCTCTTACGACACGCAGAGGATACGGAAGGTGTATTCTAAGCCCCACCTACAGGGCAAATAATAATAATAATAATGATAATTAGAATGCGCAGTCGATGGCATGCCATCGCAAATACCCACATTTTTGCCATCTTTGACGTTCTGCCCCACCACCCAGGGGGGAGGAGTATAATGTAAACATTGCCTCAAAATCCACAATTATACGAGTAATTGACATAGCAGATTTTTCTGAATTCCGCCAACTTTTCTGTTCTGCCCACTACCTTTACTGAACCTGGCGGTGGCGTCAAATGCAAACATTGTATAGCAATCCAAAACCGTGAAATAAACATGAGAATTTCCGCGAAAATCTACTTAGTAATGATGATGATCGTATGCCTGCATTGGATAGAAGCAGTCTGTAAAATTTTATTACAATCTGATGAGCCATTCTTGACTAATGAGGCTAATGAAAAACATTAACGCAATGATCATCCAAAATATTCTCAAAGTCAAAAACCATTAAAAAAATCAAAATCAAAATCTGTTTAAAAACGATGAAGGTCGTATCCCTGCATTAGATAGAAGCAGTCTGTAAAATTTAATTGAAATCTGATGGGCCATTCTTGATGTTGAATAATAAAGCAATTAAAAACCTTAACACAAATGATGCCGAGGATGACAAGGCGGGAAATTGTAATCCCTTATGTCTCGCTTATCGCTTCGGGGCGAGACAAAGTCTTCCCTTGGCCTACAAATGGACATTGCTCAATACCACTATAGAGGCCATTTTTGGCCGACTTGGCCATTAAAGCTTTATCAAGATGAATTTTACCTTAGATTATAGAGCTGATTCAATGGAGGAATCCAATTTATTTATCCATCATATGACGTCATAATCAATTACATGACGTGTCGATTGACATTATAATCAACTACGTCATGAATGACTCACCTTGTTGAATATTTTGAAACTACTTTGACTGGACATTGTTGCTAATTAAGTTCAAAATATGCAACAGCTTACCTGTATAGTTTTCTGGAGATTCAGAGATCGATTGATACCAACACAGGCAAAGCGTGGGTGGAGCTTAGCTAGAGATGGGCAGGGCATAGCTAAAACTGGATTCCTCCATTGGCCGAGTGTTCCAACACTATGATTATGACGATGTTGAGATAATGTTTGTGCGAGTTCTGAAACGCTGCTCGTGTCGTGATGTTATAATTTATCAATTTGATTGTATTATGATGCCATAGTCATGCTATACCAATGACCGTGGTAATGCAGGTTATTGAGCCAGTACTGTAACAATACTGGGTGGCCCCCGCAACCTACATGTTCAAGGTTGTTTCTAAATTGCTTCTCAATATGCACAGATAAATTCAACCTGACAATCGAATGGGCCCTTAATCTCTACACCAATAAGCGTGTGTTATTCAGTTAAGTTGTACATGATAATTGGTGTTATTTTTAAAACTATGTTTCTGTAAGCTGTTGAATTACACTAAATCTCTGTAGGAACCAATCTGGTAAATACATACACTGTTACGTATAAAATTATTTAAATTAAACTAGAATATACAGTTGATGGTGCACTATCACAAAACACAAAGCTTTTCTCAACTTTGACCGTTTGACAAATGGACTTTTTGATCCCATCCCATGGCCTCTAGGGGCAAAGCCTACTGTAAATGTCATCTGGCAATCCGCAATCATATGGGTAATTTGACAAAATTTTACCAATCTGTTTCGAAGGAGATAGAGTTATAGAATGAATTTGTACGATGTTTGACATTTAGACCCCATGCTCTGTGCAACACAAAGGGCGAAGCCAAACAGAAATGCCATCTTACAAGCCGCAATGGTATCGGTACCTCATAAACCAAATTTTATTGAATTCCACAAAATAGTTTTGGAGGACAACATCATGGACAGGGGATGGAGCCAAATACAAATCTTGTCCTGCAATCCACACTGTAAATGGGTAACTGACATAACAAATTTGCTTGAATTCAGACAAACAGACGCTTTCTGAGGATACAGCTGGAGGGACAGATGGATGGACAGAGATGATTGTAATATCCTCGCCGTTTCTTCAAAATATATGGGGATAATTATTGCCTCAGCAGTGAACACTATTCCACTTAACCCTTTAACCCGCATATCATCCAAAAATGGTTTCTGCAGTGGTGTTGAGAAATGCCTGTTTGCAGACCAACAGAAGACTATTTTTGGAAATTTACTACTGGAATGACTGGCTCGATGACCGAACCAGTCATTCCACTGGTAAATTTTCAAAAAACAGTCTTCTCTTGCTCTGCAAATAGACATTTTCTATGAGAAAATTTAAATTTTCTTGAACAAATTTTAGTGCTAAAGGGTTAATAAATAAATTCAATAAACTATACATTCAATAATTTTCACAAATACATAATTTTTCACAAATACGTAACTTCATCCTGGAGATTTATGTAACCATACGTGAGTGGAATACTCTCCTGCGTTTCACTTTCGGGAACAAAGGTCTGGACCTCCATCATACCCAAACTATCATCCAACAGTTTTAGTGGGATTTCTGTTGAAACTGTCATTTCTTGTAATTCCCACGTCTTCACTGGCTCCTCGCGATCACAGATTGCTTTGTATATATTATTATTATGAGTAATATTCTTATAATTCCTCTCTCCAATGGAAAACTCGGACGCATGATTTGCCTGAGAAATATTTAACGATTCTGTTGCGGAGAGAATTGTGGGACCGATAGTATCATTACTACATATGCTATGTCGTATCTCGCTCTTTGGCTCAGAACCATTGCTATTGCTGTCGAGAAAACGATTCGTCATACTTCCATGTGACACTACATCGTCTATATCAGATATGTAAACACTTGCATAACTTTTATTCGATTCCCCGCTATAACTCGAGATCTCACCACTGTAGCTTGAATGTGCACTCCGCTGGTTAGGTGCACCGCTTATATCAGAGTCGTCCAAGAAAACACTATCACTACTGATATCGTCGTCTAAATTAGAAAAACTTTGATGTAAATGTGAATTCGATGTCACCATGCTGAATCTGTCCCAGCTTTCAAGGGAGCTAACTGTAGCTGTACTCCTCATACTGGCACGAACTTCGTCAAGACGGGAAAGCACACTAAGACCTACAGTAATGGAAACAAGGATAATAATCAGAGATTGCACACCATCACCCTCCCGGTTTTGTCACATACAGTTTTAATTTGTTCCTGATTTTTTGGATTATGCCAAAGTTTGTGGAATCCTAGTGTATTACCACATCTTTTCTTGTTAGAATTTGAGCAGCATTGGACCAGTAGTTTCCGAGATATACATATATCCAGAATTTGATCTGATCCGGGTTCTGTTATCCAGTCGGGAAATTCTCTTGTACAACAAGTTTCTTCGCTGTGTTAAAATTTGAACCAAATAGGATCAGAGGTTTTCAAGACAGAGCATGCGCGCACGCACGCACGCACGCACGCACACACACACACACAGAACCCGATTGCCCATTTTCTTTGCACATGTCGAAATAGATTTATATACTTTCAACCATGAATTACAAAAATCTCAATTTCAACGTAATTTTACAGGCAGGCTGTTGAATATTTTGAAACTTATTTGACTTTGAGTTATTGCTGCTATTAGCAACAGCTCCCAGTCAAAAATATTCAAACGAATGCTTAAATTTAGTTGTAAATCCATCCTCAAAGACATACAATTTAGTGATGGAACTTTTGATCTTAATGACAGAGTGACGTCATTTTGATTGTGACATCCTCGGATCCACCTATTAGTGTACAGAAACATAGCTTCAATAGCAAGGTGACTATGAACTTAACCATTAACATCTTGACCCCAAAATCAAGGATTCTTTTTTTACCGTGTTTTACCTCGATGGGCGCAGAAGGGCATTTCACCCTGCCCTAATTTTGCAGCACCTAGCCTTAAAACTCTATTTAAGTTTGACAACAAATGCCCTATTTTTACAGCAAAACGCCCCAGATGCATTCTTCACCTATTGTAGCACCCTGCCCTTTTATCAATCAAGGTAAAACACAGCCATGATCTGAATCCACAGGTAACTTTGGTGAGTAGCACATCATTGAACCTTTATAATAATGTTTGAAAACCTCAATCGTGTCATCCCAATCATACCCGTTGACCTTTTGACCATAACATTAATAGGATTCTTCAGAATTATGTTTAAATTGAGCTTTACATTTGGACTCACAATATTGGGTAAATTGTCACGTTTAACACAAAAATATAACAAGGGGGGGGGGGGGGGAAATTTGGTAACTCACCTTGCAAAACCTGTTTTTCTTTGTCTTCTAAAATCTTTAATTCCTTGAGTTTCCCTTTAAGAATGGCCTGTCAAAAACAACAACAACAACAATGAAATGTTCATTTAACCTTTTAATTGTTCCAATTTGGTACAAAAAAATCTAAATATTTCCCTTTTGAATGTCCATTTGCAGGGCAAGAGAAGACTATTTTTGAAAGTTTACCACTGGAATGACAGGCTCGGTTACCGAGCCAGTCAATTCAGTGGTAAATTTTCAAAAAAGTCTTCTTGCCCTCTCTTGATTACCCATCTAGTCAATCTAGTGGTAGATTTTCAAAAATAGTCTTCTCTTGGCAGCCAAATGGTATATTATAGATAATTCTTTGGCCGGTTTGACCAGTAAAGGGTTATTTTGACACGAGATGTGTTGAAGGGTTAACACTTTCACTGTTCAATTCCCCATATCTCATTTTCAAGGCAACCATACAGAATAAGAATTCCGTGGAATTAAATTGTCTCACCTGTCTCCCGTTTGTCACAGTGTCCTTGATCTTTGACCTTTTGACCCCAACATCATCATGCTGCTTCCTAACATGATAGGTAACCATGTATCCAAGTTCAGTTGCAATAGGCTTAACCCTTTTACGACGAAGCTGGCCAATACCGGCCTCTGCAGTGGTCCTACAGAATGACTATATGCAGTCCTAGAGAATACTATTTTTGAAAATTTACGACTGGAATGACTGGCTCGGTCAATATTTTGATTTTCTTTACAAAATTTAGGCATTAAAGGGTTAAACAATCCTGAAATATAAGCTGCAAAGTTTTGCTAAACGCAAAAACTTAATATTGAAAAAGCAGAGTTCTGTATCAAGGTCACAGTGACCTTGACCTTGTGACTCCAACATCATCATGCTTCTTCCTATCATTATAGGTAACCATGTATCCAAGTTTAGTTGCAATAATAAGCCGAGAAGTTTTAGTAAACGCAGAACATTAATGTTGACACCGCATTTAGGGTAATTTTTGGAGTCGTCGTGACCATTTCGTGCGAAGGTTTGATGGTTTATTTTGATAATTTAGGGTATTTGGAACAAATAAGCCCCCACGCCTGCCAAATTTTGACCGTGACTGTGACTGTAAAACTCAATTCTTTTTATTCCATTGTTTTATTTACCTTGAAAATATATAAAAATGACATATTACACATGCTTATAAGTAAATTAGTTCCAACGTTATTGTATTTTCCATTTTTAGCTCTGACAAGTGGCGGCCATCCTGAATTTGGTCCCCTGCTGGACTTAGACCACACTTTTGCGAGGGGCATGGGGGGGGGGGGTATTTTTTCCAAATACCTTAAAGTATCAAAATAAACCATCAAACCTTCCTTGGCACGAAATGTTCACAGAAACTCAAAAAATGACCCTAAATACCAGATGTTGGCATGGTTTTGGCGGCCATATTGGATTTTGACCTTGACCGTGACCATAAAATTCAATTCTTTTATTCTATTGGCTTTCTTACCTAGAAAATATGTAAAAATTACACATTACACATGCTTCTAAGACCCACCGTTATTGTATTTTCCATTTTTGGCTCCGAGTGGTGGCCATCTTGGATTTGGCCCCCTGCTGGAGTTACCCTAACGTATCAAAATAAACCATCAAACCTTCTTTCGCACGAAATGGTCACGGAAACTCCAAAAATGACCCTACTATATTTTTGAAAATTTACCACAAAGGATTGTCTCAATAACCGAGCCAGTCATTCCAGTGGTAAATTTTCAAAAATACTCTATCTTCCCTTGGTCTGCAAATGGACATTTTCTTGAATAAATTTGAGGGTGAAAGGGTTAACACTCACGCCAAATTTCATTCCATACTTAACTAACAAATTTCACAGGACTTCAGCCCCTGCTATTGAAATGTTAAGTTTTTCAGTTGGAGATAACTCTGTTGCAAGTGGATGAGTTGTTAACGGTAGACATGCAATCCACCTTGTCATGATCATGAAGTAACCATGTATTTTCTCATAGACCCAATCTATATGTCACACGTCAATAAGTTGAGACAGTTAACTCGGCTTATCTTCAAGGTGTGAAATCCAACGAATGGCAAATAACATTTAATTTCAACACCCACACCATGCAGTGCTGTTTGACTGTATCCATCCATCATATGACGTCATAATCAACTATGTGACACATAGAATGACATCGCAATCAATGACATCATGAATGATGTAGATAAGTACATCAAGACTGAATGTTTGAAGACAGACTATGCGTTGTTGTACGAATTGTACGTCTACTATTTAATAAATATCATGTTTGGCTGGGCGCTGTTGCTGCCATAGACTGATGGACGGATGGACGCTCGCGATGGTATAAGCTCACTTATCCTTTCCAATATTTACAATGTACAGTCGATTGCACACATCACAAATCCTCATGCATTCACCAACTTTGCCGGTCTCCACATCACAAATCCTCAAGCATTCACCAACTTTGCCGGCCTCAACATCACAAATGCTCATGCATTCACCAATTTTACCAGTCTCCACACACCCACCTGCACCTAACCACAACCCACCCTGATGGTGGAGACCAATGTAAACATTGCCTAAAAATCTGCAATCATGAGTAACTCACGTACCAAATTTGGTTGAATTCTGCCAAATTTGCCATTCTGCCACACCCACCCCATGCCAATCCCACCCCCCCCACCACCACAGTGGTCGAGCCTAATGTAAACATTGTCTTTCAATCCACAATTATGTGTAACAAACATAACAAATTTGGTTGAACTCCTCCAACTTTGACTTTTTGTCCCCACATTTGCCCTGCCATTAACCCCACCCTGGGGGTGGGCCCAGTGGAGCCCACTGTAAATGCCATCTTACAGTCTACAATCATACGGGTAACTCACATAGCAATTTTGATTTGAATTCCACAAAACCGTTTCCGGGGAGATAGCCGGACAGACAGGTGATTGCAATATCCCCTCAGGTTTTGAGGAAAGTGTGGGGATAACACCTCATATTGGCATGTTTTCACAAAGGGGTATTTGCATTGCGATAGAAAATGATCTGAGAAAGTAATTTAGTTTAATTTCCATGAACTTTGAATATAATTTAAACATTTATATTCACACAGTGCTGCATATTCGAAAGGACTAGGTGGAATGACCTATTGTGGTGCACAACAAAGAATGTATTACTTTGTAAAGGGACGTCATGATGGTCAGATGGTTCTAAATGAAATATATAAACAAGAATAACATTCACACTTTGCTGAAATCCATGACACCCTCTCCCCAACCCCAAATGGCAACATGTAGGCCAAGCTTGGACCTTTTGACCATAAATCTTAATTGGGTTCTTTACGCCTCCAAGGGCAAGATACCTGCCAAGTTTGGCAATGATCTCTTCAGTAGAACTTGAGCTATCATCCCAATTTCCTTACTTGGGTCAAGGTGAGATGGACCTGAAAATATTCTTTCGACACACACGCCATCTTTTCCGGAAAAGCAACACAACAGAGGAATCCCATTTTAGTTTTGCCAGTGTTGGGATCAATCGATCCCTGCACTCTCTGACAGCAACAGTGCCCAGTCAAATTAGCTTCAAAATATTTATTAAATAGTAAACATACAATTTGTACAACGTGACAAACTATAAACCTCTTAAGACAGACTAAATCGAGTCATTCATGATGCAATGATTATGACGAAATCCTACATGTGACGTAGTCAATTATGACGTCATATGATTGACTTAGAGAAACTGGGTTCATGAATTTACTTAATTGGATGAACATGATCTTGACCGTTGACCTTTTAACACCAAAATCAAGTTACCAGTCTCCAGTCATCGTGCCTCCATTACGTTAAATGGGTCACGGTAAGGATATAAATCATGATTATTTTCATTTTTATCAGCTTACATTCAAGAGTTCATATTTCCTCCGAGACCTTAATAGAGCTGCCATTTTCATAGTATTTTTAACCCTTTAACACTCAAACAGGTTCAAGAAAATGTCAATTTTCTCAGCAAATGTCTATTTGCAGATCTAGAGAAAACTATTTTTTTTTAAATTTACCCACTGGAATGACTGGCATGGTTATTAAGCCAGTCAGTCTTCCAGTAGTAAATTTTCAAAAATAGTCTACCTCTTGGTCGGCAAATGGATGTTTTTCAAGACCTCTGCAGAAGCCATTTTTCACTGATATGAGTATTAGTGTTAATGGTGTTGCCAGCTTTCACAATATTTTTTTCTGGGAAATCGACATATGTTAGATAAACATACTCTCTCAAATTTCAGCAGTGAGCTATATAACAGAAAAATACATGCAGTATAATATCTACATATGTGCAGTTAGAATTTCTAGGTGATCGAAGACCTGATATCATCGACTTACAAGAATGAATACCTATATCTTCTGCGTACTACTCTGTATCGGGATTGCTTCAGGTAAAACAATATATACTACTCTGTATCGGGATTGCTTCAGGTAAAACAATATACACACTACAGCTCAGATATAACTTAATGTTTCCCCAAAAAAATACAGCGGTCTGTGGAACTTTGAATCATGAACTCCCAGACTCCCAATTTCAAGGTAATTATACAGATACGCTGTTGATTATTCTAAATCTAATTTGACTGGGAGATATTGCTGCCTATGGCAGCAACAGCTTTCAGTCAAATTATTTTCAAAATAATCAAGACAATGTTTATTAGATTTTAAATTCATCAAAGTACAATACATACCCGTTGCTGTCTCTTCTCAAGGAACACTATGGACAAAGTGGTGACCTTATTGACACAGATATGACAGCACTCTGGGAGTTACTACCACTGGATATATAAACACGCCATTCAGCTTGTTCCATATTTCTCAATATGAACACACGTGTAATATTCAACAAAAGGTTTTCATTGGTTAGATAATGTGCAAGACAGATTTTCATTGGTTAGATAATGTGCAAGAAATATTCTCATTGGTCAGATAATGTGCAAGAAAGATTTTCATTGGTTAGATAATGTGCAATAAATATTCTCATTGGTTAGATAACGAGTGATAATCCTACACACCAAATGGCATGGCAAATGTTTCTTAGCAATGATGACGATGAAAATGTAAGCATGATACAATACGTTGTTGTTGATTAAAACTTTCTAATATATATAGACTACTTACTTATGAAATACGTTTGTAAATTTGTATGATAGATGCAGCAATTTTAAAAGTTATTTTAAAAGTAATTTCACATTTGAAATAACGATAATAAAGAAAAAGTAGTTATCTCTCCGGGATACAGAAATTGTTTGTGTGTAGATTTCATGAACATCTCGGTCACTTCTTCAGCACTAACTGACGGTCACTGTCAATGTTACTCTGGTCAGTTCTTGTGGAGTCACGTGATAACATTGATTGGTAGACCGCGTTCATCTGTGGTGAGCTTATCTTGAGGATTAACTAATTGCGATCATAGGGTGTTAACAGGCCTGTGGTAACTTTAGATGTGATGTTGAAATAACGATATTCTGTTTGTCATTATTTTTTGCGGCGCATTGGTCAGAACTCTTAGCAGGTGATGTGTAACAGCAACGAAAATGAACAGCGCAAAATATTCAAACATAGGAAAATAGGTCAATATATCAGTTTATATGATTTGTTAAAGCTCGTGCAATGTGATAATTTTCAACGAGGTTGATAATTACGATATGAAATGGGACCTCATTCCAGATCCTCTATTTTCATGACAGAGCTATATTGTATTATGATTGTGAAGTCAGATACCCGCCCATCTTTAGCCAAGCTCCACTCACGCTTCGTCTGTGTGAGATCGATCGATCCCTGCACTCTCTGAATCTCAATTTCCAGAAAACTATAGGTAACCTGTTGAATATTTTGAAACTAATCTGACTGGGTGCTGTTGCTGCCCATGGCTCAATTAGTTTCAAAATATTCAACAGCTTGTTTATTAAATAGTAAAGACATACAATTCGTACAACAACACTTATCAACTAAGCATTCGTGATGAACTTAGTAACGTCATTCACGACGTAATTGACTATGACATCATCCTACGCATCAGGTAGTTGATTATGATGTCATATGATTGATGAATAAACTGGAATCCTCCATTTGCTAGGGTCTATCTAGCTTGGATTTTATTGACAGACCATGTGTTTTAACTGTCTCGCTGCCGCAAGCTATCAGATAATAATTTCAATTCGCAAATCTCTGGATCCGCTGATTAATTTGAAAACAATTTGACTGAAAGATGTTGGGGGCATAGACCCCAGCAACTTTCAGTCAAATTATTTTCAATTTATTTAGCAAGTCCAGAGATTTAACCCCTGGAATATGACATCTGCAAAAACACACAGTTATGCGTTTATGACACAGCCTACAGCTACCCATAACATCTCAATTGCCTAAACGTAACATTACTCATGTGTGTGTGTGTGCGTGTGTGCATGCATGTGTGCGTGTCTTTGTCTCTTCCCTTGTCTTGCAAATAGACATTCAGTGACAAAACAATTTGCTGTTTTTTAACATCTCGTGATGATTCCAGCGTTAACCTCTATATAGAGAGTGCTGGTTATATAATGCAATTCTTCATTAAGGTGGTATGCCACCATCCCGTGCTGGATGTGTGTTGGTGAATTGCTTTGTGGATCCATGCAGATTTGCGCCGCTGTGTCCTGGAGCTGTGTGCAGGTAGATTATGTCATGTATGCACGCACACACACATGCACGCACGCACGTACACACACACACTTCAAATTTAAGGGCTAAAGCCCATCCAATGGTCTTTGCGAAATGTTTATTTGCGGGCCAAGATTGACACGAAACTATTTTAGAAAATTTTACTGACAGTCATTTCAGTGATAAATTCTTCAAAATAGTGTTCTCTTAGCCTGCAAATGGACATTTATTAACACTTTTAACACTTGAATTTATTAAAACAAATTTAAATTTTTTCATTCCAAATGTCCATTTGCAGACCAAAAGAAGACGATTTTTGAAAATTTACCACTGGAATGACTGGCTCCGTTATCGAGCCAGTCATTACAGTGGTCAATTTTCAAAAACAGTCTTCGCTTGGTCTGCATATAGATATTTCTCAAGGTCACTGCAGAATCCAATTTTGATCGATTTGAGGGTGGGTTTCTTGAACACTCTTTACCAGTACATGGCTAACCCTTTAGTCGAGTTCTTGCAGACGACATATTACAAGGGTTATATCTCGAGACATGCTAAATATTCTGAAAACAATTTGACTGAAAGTTGTTGATGCTAAGTCACCAACAACTTTCAGTCATATTGTTTTCAAAATATTCAGCTTAAGTCAAGTTTTTGCTCAATGAAATTATTGTCTGTTGGCTTGCAGCAGTGCGACGGTTAAATACGACTCAAACTGGCCAAAAATGGATTAAACAGTGGTCATGAGAAATGTCTATTTGCGGACCAAGAGAGTATGTTTTAAAATTTACCATAGGAATGACTGGCTCAATAACCAAGCCAGTCAACCCAGTGCTAAGCTTTAAAAAATAATCTCTTGGTCTACAAATGAACATTTTCTATGAGAAAACTGAAATTTTCTTGAACAAATTTGAGTGTTAAAGGGTTAATATTAGTAAACGATTTGGTCTCTAGAGTGGTTACATAGATTCATTTCAAATTTGCTATGTGGATGCCATGGGGCGAGACATCAATAAACCTTTCCCACAATACCCTCCCAAAATGCATTGAGCATACCAATTCTGGCTGGTAATGGCGACAACCGATGCCCAAACAGCATTACGTTACTATTGGAATCCGATATAGCACACTTTAAGCAGTTTATATGAAGAACTAATATCATAATATTATTGAAGTCATACATCATTGGAATGCTAAGCCAATTTTCTACTTATTACTGGATTTGCTTTTATAGTCTTGTAAAATTTACCAGTTGATTGCGAGTTTTAAATTGCCTCTATTGTCCACTTGATTTCATGAATCTAGATATAATGGGGTATTTTATACACCAAATCACCCAGTAAAAATTTTACAAAAATACAAGAGGCCCAACGGGCCTGTGTCGCTCACCTGGAACATTGGCAACTCAACTAATCTTTATTCAGTTTTACATCAATCAGTGCCACTTCCAATGACTTTCAGTCAAATGGTCGTTTTCGAGGTATTGACAACAATCTGTGGATTGATTTTACAATGGTGCTTTTGAACAGTAGAAAATAGAAAACATCAGTGTTAACAGCTGAAATTGATGACATGTGGTCAAATTTGTATTAAGACAGACCTCAAGTGAGAATCAGAAGGCAGTCTCTTATGGCAGCTGGTTTCTTAACACTTTAATCATAAAAACATTTTCAGTAAAATTGAAATTTTCAGTATATGTACATTTGCAGACCAAGATGTGGACAATTTTGAAAATTTATCAATGGAATGACTGGCTCGATTATCTAGCCAGTCATTACAGTGGTAAATTTTCAAAAATAGTCATCCTGGCCTGCAAAATGACATTCCTCAAGACCACTTCAGAGGCAGGTTTTGGCCGGCTTGACCATTAAAGGGCTAATAAAGGTTCAAATACATTGCTTAATTGGATATAGCAAATGAAGAAAATAGTCTTTAAGGCAGGTGCTCTCTTAACCCTTTCACCCACAAATCCTGGAAAAAGTATATGCTTTATGATATAAAATGTATTTTGTTGAATATTTTGAAATTAATTTGACTCAAAGCCGTTGTGTCTTAGGCAACCCAGTCAAATTAGTTTCAAACTATTCAACTGTTTTACTGTATGGATGTCTTGAAAATATATGGAATTCATCAGTGAAAGGGTTAATACAGGTGGTCTTTATAGCAAGTTCAACTGAGTATATTCCAAACCATCCAAGTAACACATGTACACCTGGCTGATGGCCAAGTTAGCCGCAGGGATGGGTAATGCGATGCTGGATTTTATGTAGAAAATAATTTGACTGAGTCATATATAGCTGCCTTAGGCAGCAACAACCTTCAATGAATCAAACACATTTGAAAATATTTTAACAGTATAGATGTCAGAGCACATAATACATATCTTAAAGATTTAGGCAGCACTTGGAGGGAAAAGGCTAACCAGTTAATATACTTTTTTTTATCTACTACCATGACTATGGCAATAAAAGCTGTCATGTGTCAATAGATGGTGGAAACAAAACTCCAATTACACATTAATTAACACTTTAACCCTCATATTTATTCAAGAAAAGTTCACTTTTCTCATAGAAAATGTCTATTTGCAGACCAAGAGAAGACTATTTTTGAAAATTTACCACTGGAATGACTGGCTCTGTTATGGAGCCAGTCATTCCAGTGGTAAATTTTCAGAAATTGTCTTCTCTTGGGTCTACAAATGGACATTTCTCAAAACCAATACTGTAGCCGTTTTTGGCAGATATGAGGACTAAAGGGTTAACTGTTTTCCTAAATAGCTAAGATATGTATTGTGTCCTCTGGCACCTATATTGTTGAATATTTTGGAATTTATTCGACTAAGTTGTTGCTTTCTATGACAGCAATGACTTTGTCAAATTATTTTTTTAATAAACTTCAACTCACATTATCCAACACTAAAGAACTTACCTAACTGATAACTGAGCTGGGCCACTCAGAAAAAGATTGTATTACGCAGTCCAACCTGCTAGAATGACCACCTATACTAGATGGTAATTTTACTGCATGGAGCCTAAGCGTTTATCCAACACATTCAGAAATGGCATGGTTGAAACCAGCATACCCAAAACCCTGTACAAAACAAATTTCGGCTTCAAAATCCATCAAATAAAAGAATCCAATATGGCCGCCAAATAGGTGACATTTTGATTGGTCTATGGCAGCCATGCTTTTTTACCTATCAAGTTCCCTTGAATAAAGTTCAATGGCCCTTAGTCCCTAATCATATCTCCCAAATTTTGGCCTGATACATTCAGCGGTTCTGCAGAATTTGTTTTGGTGAAAACTAGCTCATCCAAGATGGCCACTGAATCATTTGGCTAATCAAGTTCCTTTGAACAAACTTGACTCAGCTCATGCCACATATGATATTTCACAAGTTTTGAATCGATCCTCCGAGTGGTTTCAGAGATTTTACAAGAAATTTCTGAAAAGATGGCAAAATCCAAGCTGCCCGGCGGCCAAATGGGCTGATCGGCTCCCTTCGAACAAGTTTAGATCTGTAGGCCCTAAGGATACTTCCTGTCAAATATAATTGAAATCGGCCCAGTGGTTCTTGAGAAGTCATTTAAAGATTAAGTTGATGGACGGACGGATGGACGCCGGACAGATGACAGATGGTCGCCATGGCATAAACTCAATTGGCCATTCTGGCCAGGTGACCTAATAAAAAATAATGCATTAATGCTCAGACAATTGAATGCGCTTTCCAATGATGTATGACTTAAATAAAATAGTGATTTTAGTTTATCATAGGAACGGTTTAAATTGCGGTGTGTTTTAGTGCAATAGTAACTCATTGTGGGCCAGCGGCTTGTTGGCGGTGTTACCAGCCAGCAGTTCTGCTCTGAGCGTTGATTTATGGGACTCCCGGCGTAATGACGTCAATGTGGGAAAGGTATTTCGCTTCTGTTTCACTGACATCTGTACCTATCTCTTACAGTCATCTCCCCTGAAATGAAAGAATATTTTCTTATATATCCTACAGATCGAATTACTGTAATGGATGTAACTACGACTACCACATGAATGGCAGAATAGTCAGCCCAATAGAGTGTGCCAGGCTCCAAGCGACCCGTGCAAAATGATCGTGCAAAATGATGACATATCATATAATGTATATCACAGCACAATAAGCAATAAAGATAAAAGATAAATGACTGTAGTTGAATTATTTGCTGTCACTTGGTACTGTGCCCTTCTGTCTAGGAAGGTATCAGGTATCAGTGTTAATGGGCTATTTCCCACCTATTTCACAATACTGTGCATGTGCATGTTTAGCTGGGTAGAAATAGCTCTGTTACATTTCAGGATGAGACGAAGGGTGAAGACACGCTAATAAACAATAAGCAAGATCGTTCTTCAAATATTACTGATATTAAACTTTTAATCATTCGAGGCTTGTGTGCAATTATTGCTTTCAGTGATCACGATCGATTACCTCAGAATAATCGCGATTACTCGATTATTTTCTGAAAAAGTGTCACTGGTTTGCCTGGTTCAATTCTCGAGCCAGTCATTCCAGTGATACATTTTCAAAAATAGTCTTCACTTGGCCTGCAGATAGACATGGATTCGCCAAGCAAAATGTAAATTTTTGTGACTGATCGCGTTAAAGAATAATAAGAAATGATTTTAACCCTTACCACCCTGCTGTTAAAATATTAAACTTAATGATGAACTGGTGTTAATTTTTCTACAAATTAGGTTTCGCAGACAACAAAATCGTCCAGCAAAATTGTTGAAAGGTGTACACCAGTTTCTTTGCCATTTACACCGTAAAAGATAGAATATTGACATCATAGTGGTAAGAGTTAATACATTTGTGCATCAAAATATGTAGGAAGCAGAGGATAACCCAATAACAGATGCGAAAAGTTACTTTCGGGTAGAAGTGTACTACGCGGCACTTGACACTCTCACGGCACAGATGAATGGACGCTTCAAAACGTTCTATAACTCTTTTGTCAATTTTAAATGTCTGGAGCCAGGGAACTTGTCTTCAAGTGCGTCAGTTGATATGTTAAAACTACTTTTGCAACAGTATAAAAATGACATTGAATGTGAACAAGACGCTCTACATGAATACAAAATACTGTGTAACATGTACACCACATGGACAAATTGTAAAGAAAACACTCCTACTAATGCCTTGCAAATGTTGCAGTTTCTGTCCAGTAAGAAACTGCTGCATGTGTTTCCAAATTTGGTGACTTTATTCAGAATATTTCTCACCATACCAGCTTCAAGTGCATCAGCAGAGCGCTCCTTCAGTCGCATGAAATTGATAGAATCGTACCTTAGGTCGAGCATGTCCAGTGAGAGACTTACTGGGCTGGCATTGATTAGCATTGAGAGGAAAAATGCGCAAGAACTTGTTGATTATGGCAGTTATAAATACGTTCTCTAACATGAAAAAATGAAAAGTTATTTTAGCTTGATTCTAACAGCCTAACACTGGACTCACTGGACTGGACAAATCGTTAGAGTACACTCAGATGTTAATCATATTATTATGCTTTATAACTGTACAGTTAGTATACTTACAAAGCAGGATAATATGATTGACAATGGTCTAGGAAATACTTAGATTAGCTACTTAGAATAGGAAAACACATTCGAGCAATGAAGTTACCTTGTAATTTGTAGGCAATCTATGTACAGTGTTATATAAGTATAAGTCTATGATTTCAAATTATTGATTTGGTTTCTAAAAATGAACAGTTTTAAAAACAAACCTTGTAATTAATTTAATAACAAATTGAGGGTGCTTGGGACCTGGATAGAGTTACCTGTTTACACGACATGTTTTTCTCTAGCACCTGCATATATATAAATGTACTGTCTAAAATCCAGCGCTGAGCTATGTAATGCAGTTTCTTAGTGATTGAAGACCTTAAACTCATTGATGTGCAAGAATGAAGACGTATAGCTTCTGTATACTACTCTGTATTGGGATTGTTACAGGTAAAACAAAAAGTACCGATATAAGAACCGCCTCTTGTTGTGTTATTTTGAAAAAGATGTAAGAAATGTTCTGTTTAACCGTTTACTTGCTGAAATTCTGCCGAATATATTTTCCATGGGGTTTAACTCTGGACCTATTGAATATTTTGAAAACAATTTGACCAGGTTTGGCAGCAATTTCCTGGTGTGGGAAATACCGAGCAGGAAATACCTCCCCGGAAAATACACCAAAAATTGGGAAATACTGGGAAATACTCAAATACTCATCTGAAGTAAATTTTAAACTAAATATTTTAGATATATTAATCAGAGGGGCTAATATAGAAGCCCATATCTAATACAGGTTGACCTAGTAGATGAAATAGGCAATATAGGCACATTCATCTATAACCTTTTCAACTCTACATAGCAGATACAACACCTACTATTTATTGCACGAACAATGTTGGTGGAAATTTTAGAAACCATTCTCAGTAGAGGCTGCAGCAACAACTTCCAGTAAAATAGTTCAAAATATTAAGAAACTCATGTCATGAAACAGTTAATTAAACTGATATACAATGCATTAGCATGCTGTACATATTGTGACATACAATACCAATCCATTATACTGCGTTGAATTCTCAGCCTATCAGGACATTGATTTAGAATGGAGATCTAAGCTTACCCAAGTATGCTGGTACATGTATATGTATTTACCAGAATTCTTTATTTAGTTAGCCGTAGATTTCTATGTAAATCAGTCCTCTGAGCTACATTGTCTCCCACACTCAGCCCATATACAGGTGTGATATTGCTCTCACAATGCAAAGACAGCAAGGTGATTAAACGATTGAAATGACAACCCATTTCATTCTGTTATATACGATTATATAACGGTACTAATATTATGTACTATTTAGTATTTATACTCTTTATTACATGCTACAATATGACTGACTGGAAACGCAGACTTTCACATTATTTTCAACATATTCTATAGATTTCAGGTTTAAATAGCAATTACAATATTAACATTTCTGCAACTTCTGAATGAAATGTATTCAATCATGATGGCATTCAGAGGAGAGCCATAACATAAGTCAGATGGAAAAATCAACTATCAGAACCAGTCCTAATACAGCAATATAAGGCCTATATAAACGACCTACTGTACCAAAGTACACACTCATCGCTTGGCACCACAATCAGGCAGCAGTCTTGTGCTTAACCAACTTGCACTAATAATGTGGCCATGATTGCGCACAGTGAGCATAACTTTCAGGCCCTGTTTACCATTGCTGCAATGTACAGTTCAACTCTCAACCAAAAGTGCCGTTCTGACAACCGACAAACGCAGTACACAAGCCTTCGGAATACACAATGCAATAGTACCAAAGGTGAATGCAACCTCCCATCTCGATATCCAACACGACAACTCGATGACCAATGCAACACTTATGTCTTACAGTACAGGCAAACATAGAAAGCAAGGGGTGCTATGTAAGCATTAGTTGGAGCCAGACTACACAGCATTAATGGCTTGAACCCAGCAGCCTGCCTGCATCTAATCAAGACATACACTATACCTGTCCTGACATATGGCATAGAGATATTAATCCTTTCCCAGAGTAATATCAAACAGATGGAGGTATTCTATAGAAAACATTTTAAGTCATTTCTGAGCTAAAGTGAAATGTAGGGGTCAAATCTTTCACTCTGACTTCACAATCAAATCTGTCACTCTGACGTCATATTCAAATCTGACACTCTGACATCAATCAAATCTGACACTGTGGTGTCATATGCCAATCTGTCACCCTGATGTTATGATCAAATCTGTCACACTGACGTCATAATCAAATCTGTCACTCTGTCACAATCAAATCTGTCACTCTGATGTCATAATAAATTCTGTCACTGTGATGTCATAATCAAATCTGTCACTCTGATGGCATGAACAAATCTGTCACTCTGATGTCATAATCAAATCTGTCACTCTGACGTCATAATCAAATCTGTCACTCTGACGTCATAATTAAATCTGTCACTCTGATGTCACAATTAAATCTTTCACTCTGATGTCACAATTAAATCTGTCACTCTGACATCATAATCAAATCTGTCACTCTGATGTCACAATCAAATCTGTCACTCTGATGTCATAATCATATCTATCACTCTGACATCATAATCAAATCTGTCACTCTGATGGCATGATAAAATCTGTCGCTTTGACATCATAATCAAATCTGTCACTCTGACATCATAATTAAATCTGTCA
Organism: Chaetoderma sp. LZ-2023a; assembly: GCA_034401795.1. NCBI lineage: Eukaryota > Metazoa > Mollusca > Caudofoveata > Chaetodermatida > Chaetodermatidae > Chaetoderma > Chaetoderma sp. LZ-2023a. Next base: position 48,926,970 of record CM067359.1, read on the forward strand.
CTCTGATGTCACAATTAAACCTGTCACTCTGATGTCACAATTAAATCTGTCACTCTGACGTCATAATCAAATGTCACTCTGCTGTTATGATCAAATCTGTCACTCTGACGTCACAATCTAATCTGTCACTCTGACGTCACAATTAAATCTGTCACTCTGATGTCATAATAACATCTGTCACTCTGATGTCATAATAAAATCTGTCACTCTGATGTCATAATCAAATCTGTCACTCTGATGTCACAATCAAATCTATCACTCTGACGTCACAATTAAATCTGTCACTCCGACGTCATAATTAAATCTGTCACTCTGATGTCATAATCAGATCTGTCACTCTGACATCATAATAAATGGTGGCAATGGTCTGCCATCAAAATGTGTGAATTGTATGTCTGATTAAATTATAATTTAATAAATATTCTCCTGAATATTTTGGAACTGATTAGACTGGAAGCTGCTGCTGCCTAATTGGTTTCAAAACAGTCAGCACAATGTTTATTAAATTATAAAATACATCACCGACATACAATTAGTACGCTCCATGACAGACCTCGATTTTCATGAGAAAGCCATATTCCCATCTAATTGTGACAGCTTTCGTTTAACGTAATTAATTATGACGGCAGAAAGGTCAGATACTTGAGCAACAGATCGGATACCTCCATTGATACTAGCTCACTGGCATTATCAATCCACAGATCGTACTACCATCCCAAATTTCTACGAGACTCTAGTTAGTTTTAGTTTTCCTCCAAGACAATGTGATTTAACCCTGTAACACTCATTGCAGCCAAAAACGGCTTTTGCAGCGGTCTGGAGAAAGTTACATTTCCAGACCAAGAGAAGACTATTTTTGAAAATTTACCACTGGCTCAGTGGAAAATTGTCAAAACTATGCTTCTTTTGGTCTGCAAATTTACATTTTCTAAGAGAAAATTGAAATTTTCTTGAACAAATTTGAGGATTAAAGTCATAAATGTTTATGAACAGCCCTTAGTTTGTCATAGCTTCTAAATCACTGAAGAGTAACATTACTCATTAATTGATATTTTTCCAAAACAAAGCATTTTGTTGACAGTGAACAGAAATTGAGCCTATTTGATTAGCTGGTATGTAAACAACACTGATGGACAAACTCGCAAACAAAAAGAGTTCTCGATTTAAAAAAAATATGAGTTAATTGATAGACTTTATTATTCAATTTGTTTTGAAAAATAACACTACGAGTCAGCGTGCGTGTGTGTGTGTGTGCATGGGTGTGTGTGTTTTTCTGTGTGTCTTCTCTTGGCCTGCAAATGGACATTCATTGACCAAGCATTTTGATGGGTTTTTTTTAACTATCTTCATGATTCCAGTGTTAATCTATATAGTCAGTGCTGCTTATTTGCTGTAATTCTTCATTACAGGCGCTGTCCTACTTCATGCACACAGTAATACATGCTCTCACATACACATACATGCACACATGCTTGCATGCACAGACATGTACACACACGCACGCACACACACACACACACGCACGCATGCACGCACACACACACAAGCACAGGTACACAATTAAATTGAAAACAAAAGGAATAATGTGAACACTGATCCCTAAAGCTCAAGTTACCTGAGCAACTACCTCTCCCAATAGTTGATCCTGAGCCTTAGACACAGGTTTCTTTGTGGTACTAATGTGTGTTGTAATTCGCCTATTTCTAGCAGCAGTTTCTAATAGGACAAGGGCGGTACATTTTCTAAATCCTAAACTGAGAAGGGAGGTGTGTGACTTCTTTATATATTGCAAGAAAAAGTTGAAATCCGATCTCTAAACTGTCTCACCGCTGCAAGCCACCAGACAATAATTTCAATGAGCAAAAACTTTTGACCGGCTGAATATTTTGGAAACAATTTGACTGAGAGTTGTTGGTTGCTTAGCCACCAACAACTTTCAGTCTAATTGTTTTCAAAATATTTTGCTGGTCCAGAGATATAATGACTGAAATAAATCGTCTGCAAAATCTCAGCAGCCAGACATTTAAAAATTGATCATCAATAAGACACAAACTTGGCACAATTTCATGGTACAAATTTGTTCTACAGGATTATGCGTAATGCATAACCTATGCCCATCATCACGGGAGTGAAATTATTACCTGGGACCGCCTAAATATTGTTTTTATTACGTTAAAATGAATCCTAAAATTTGACATTAGATGTTGTTGCAGAAATATACAAATCCTGAGATATTATGAATCCACCGTCTAGACCAAGTGTTCAGCAAAGTCGACTGTGACTCATGACCCTGTGGTTTGGACTGGGGCTGTACTATGTTTTATTATTATTGCATGATGGTTACTCATGACCCCGTGGTTTGGACTGGGACTGTACTATATTTGATTATTATTGCATGATGGTGACTCATGACCCTGTGGTTTGGACTGGGACTGTACTATATTTTATTATTATTGCATGATGGTGACTCATGACCCTGTGGTTTGGACTGAGACTGTACTATATTTTATTATTATTATTGCATGATGGTGACTCATGACCCTGTGGTTTGGACTGGGACTGCATTATATTTTTTATTATTGCATGCTGGTGACTCATGACTCTTTAGTTTGGAATGGGACTGTACTATCTTTTATTAGTATTGCATGATGGTGACTCATGACCCTGTGGTTTGGACTTGGACGTACTATATTTTATTATTATTGCATGATGGTGACTCATGACTCTGTGGTTTGGACTGGGACTGTACTATATTTTATTATTATTGTATGATGGTGACTCATGACCCTGTGGCTTGGAATGGGACTGCATTATATTTTTTATTATTGCATGCTGGTGACTCATGACTCTGTGGTTTGGAATGGGACTGTACTATATTTTATTATTATTGCATGATGGTGACTCATGACCCTGTGGTTTGGAATGGGACTGTACTATATTTTATTATTATTGCATGATGGTGACTCATGACTCTGTGGTTTGGACTCGTAATTCTTAATACCTCTCCACATTACTGTATTTCCCCTTTTTATTTACTTTAGTTTTGACGAGCCAACAGTAGCACCGTAATTTGGATGGTATTTCGGTGATAAGTTATCACAAAATAAATTCAAATTTCTTTTTATTTGGCATTTCTAAGTTATTGAAATAACAATAAAAAATTCTTTCTTTACACAAACTGGAGAAATTTGGATGCGATACACTTGCTGTTATAAAGCTCTTAATGAAATTTAAATGGCTCAATATCGAAAATTGCCATGCAACTTCTATCAAGGGTGAGACTTAAAATCGACGCTATTTGGTAGTTGGTACACCAATATTTGGCAGAGATCACACAATTTTATTCCACATTTTAAATAATTTCCATAAAACCAAGATAGTGAGAGATTTCATGAATTGACATGATAAAAAAAATGTTGTCTCATTCTATCAGACGATCACAAGTGATTTTGTGATATTGGCTGATATATTTTCTTATATATTCTACAGAGCGAATTACTATAACGGATGTAACTACAACTACTACTGGAATGACAGAATAGTCAGCTTATCAGTGTGCCAGCCTTCACAAGACAAGTTCACAATGATGAAACATCATACATAGCGTATATCACAGCACATTAAACAATGCCAGCCTTCACAAGACCAGTTCATAATGTAGTTGAATTATTTGTTGACGGGTTATCACCTATGTCTGCATGAGCTTCTGGCCAGGTTGGTAGCAGGTAGGCCGACTAAATACCCAGGATCTTAAAACAATAGATTTAGGAAACATGGCTTAACACATATCATTGAATGATAATAAGACATGCACACATGCACATACGTACACCCGATCACACGCACGCATAAGATTGGTTGGGCACACACACATGCACGCACGCACGCACGCACGCCACAATAAGTGTTAATTTATGTTAACTTTTATGGAAATCTGAACAGCCATTGATCAAGAGCAATACCTAACCATAATGAACCATACGTGAAGCATATTCAGAAACAGAATTATGTGAAAATAGGACAGATTCTAATGAGGCTATTTCAGCAGATTTTTACCAGATTTATATAGCATTGCATTCCTACATTAAGCAGGTTCTAAAACGATTTACAAAGTATATTAATTAAATTAAAAAACAAAACAACCAAAAGGACATGTAAGCAGTCTAAATTAAAAATCGTCAATAGTTGCCCATTGATAAAATTTAAATCTAATTACTTAAAATAATATATTACAAAGAAATGTGGTAGCAACGCAACCATCAAGCTCGACCGTACGACTTTGCAATGAACTATGAAGCTTGACTTCAAACATAAAATAAATATAGATGGCCTAAACAAGTGGCCCAAAGGCCTGTAACTCTAACACGGACCATTGGGATTTGAACCATTTGTATTTATATACCAATAGACATGACGGATAATTGAAAAAAAAAAATCCAAGATGGCCACTAAAGAAATTGACCAATGAAAATTCTAATTTGATATGTTGAAGCCTACCACCATAGGATCATTCCACCCGTTTCGTTGAAATTGGCCCACTAATTAATGGGTAGCATTTGAATTAGTTCTGGAAAGTTAAGAAAAAATCCAAATGGCCATCCAAAAATTTACCAACCAAAATTCTAAATAGATATTCTAAAGCCTACCACTATAGAATCCTTCCTGCAAAATTTGGATACAATCCACCATCCGGTTATGGAGAAGATGCATTTTGACAATTCCCTGTAAATTTTTCATAAGATTTATGATTTTCACCCAAAAAAATGGATCCATTAAAATTCTGAATTCTGACTAGCCAACTAGGGTTGAAAGCGTTTAAATTTTTCTCAAAATCTAAGGTTTTCACCAAAAGACTTGACCAATCAAAATTTGGTATATACTGTATTTCGCTTAATTGAAGCAGAGGCTTCTATTAGGACAAGCAGTGTTCAATTTCCAACCCAACATCTCTGAGAAAGGGGGTGGGCTTATATTAGAGAGTTTTTCCAAAAAAGCTTTCTAAAACTGATACCACGGAAATTCAACGCATTTTCTCCCGTAAAAATTTCCACCGCCTATGCCTATGTTTAATGTATACCTCAAAACATCACTGGGGAAGTGAAATTATTTGATCTGAGCGCCTAAATATTGCGTATCCTTTAATAAAGGTTGTTTATTACATCAAAATTAATCCACAATTTGATATAAAATGGCGCTGCGAAAAAACACAAATCACGTGATTCGCCTCCAATTGAAGAGTTTGTTTAAGAGCGAGTACTCGGATATAAATATTCTGGAATCGGGGACTCGGAAAATGGGAATTTCTATTTATTATCATTGCACGATAGGAACTGAGTATTGTACTGCTCTGAATAATGGGTACCCGTTTGATAAACTCCTGTTAGCGTATAATATCTCGCGAGAACACGCCGCCTCCCATCGCTGGCTTGTCAACTTAAGAAGCAGGCTATATTGTCATTCATAATAATTCAATTTGGATCATTTAATGTTGATCGGCGTTACAAAATTGACGCATATTTTCTCCTGTGCTTGTTTGGTACATAAATTTGGTTGTAAAATATATTTATAAGGAAGGTATTTAATCACGCCAAGACTGTTTTAAGAGCATTTTGACTACAAAAGTGTGGAATAAACTTTATTATATCTTGAACATACGTGGCCTACTATTAGTATTAATCTAATAGGTGGTCTAGATTTACAAATCCGAAGACTGTATTGACTTCTAGAGGGGCCGGAAATGTATCAGGGCAGAGATCGGTCTGAAGTAGACACACCCTGCGACACGATTGTTATTATTATACATGCTATTCTTACAAATTTGCTCTTAAAAAAATGTTCCTATACAATCTGCTGAGTTAGGGGGTGGGCTTCTAATACAGAGTTTTGCCATTTTGAAATTGCTAAGAAATCATTGGAGTTCATATGTCAAAGTTAGGGGGTGGGCTTCTATTAGAGCATAGGCTTCAACTAAGCGAAATACAGTAAGCTCTAAAGCATAGCCCCATAAAGTCATCCCAGCCAAAGTAATTTGAAATCTGCCAAGCAGTTAATAAGCAGTAGAGTTTTGGCAATTTCGGGTAAATTTTTCATAAAATCAAAGATTTTCATACAAATAAATTGACCAAACAAAATTCTGTATACACTTTCTAAAACCGAAGGCCTTAGGGCCCATCTAGCCAAATTAGGTTGAAATCTGCCAAGCGGTTAATGAGGAGTAAATTGTTCATAAAATGTAAGATTTTAACCCCCAAAATTGATGAATCAAAATTCTGTATACAAAATCCAAAGCCTACCCCCATCCAGCCAAATTAAGTTGAAATTCCACCATGCGATTAATGAGCATAGTTTTTAAACAAAGGTTGCCGGAAGGACGACGGATGACAGATGGTCGCCATGCGTATCAGTGACCTTGACCATTGACCTCTTAACCAAAACATCATTGTGTGATGCTGTGTCAATATAAGGAGGCATGTGTCCAAGTTTGGGTCCAGTATGATTAACCAAACCTAAGATATAAACAGAAAAGTTGAGCTAAACGGAAAATGTTAACATTGAAAAAACCCTAGGTTTTACGAAGGTCACAGTGACCTTGACCTTTGACATCACTGCAATTGTGTGATGTCAGGCCATTATAAGGAGGCATGTGATCAAGTTTGGTTCCAGTATGATTAACCAAACCTGAGATATAAACACAAAAGTTGAGCCAAACAGAAAATGTTAATGTTGAAAAAACCCGAGGTTTTACGAAGGTCACAGTGACCTTGACCTTTGAACTTTTGACCCCAAAGTCATCGTGAGATGCTGTATCATTATAACCAAGCATGTTCCCAAGTTTAGGTCCAGTATGATTAACCAAACCTGAGATATAAACAGAAAAGTTAAGATAAACGCAAATTGGATGCTTTGACGACAGATTCAGTCAGTGCTCTGTGTGTCTACTAACCACAAACCAAATACGTTAAGGTAGTTAGGCACACAGATGCATAAACCAAAACACATGTTCTTAAAAAACGCCACAAATAGACCTTTCCCACATTAGCGTATTTTGGGAAAATACCTTCCCGGAATGCATTGCACATACCACTTCCGGCTGGTAACCTCGATAGCCGACGAGCAAACAGCATTACCTTCCTATGGGAATCAGATACAGTGCACTTCAGGCAGTGCATATGAAAAATTTCTGTATTAGTATTTATAGTTTTATAAAATTTAATACAGTTGATTGCAATTTAAAAACATCCCCCATTGTCCACTTGACTTAATGAATCTAAGTCGAATGGTGTATTTTATATACGCAAATAACTCAATGAAGACATTACAAAAATATATAAAATAATGCATTAATGTTTCGGCAATTGAATGCGCTTTCCAATGATATATGATTTAAATAATATAATAATTTTAGTTTATCATAGGAACGGTTTAAACTGCGGTGTATTTTAGTGCAAAAATAACTTAACATGGGTCAGCGGCTTGTTGGCGGCGGTACCAGCCAGCAGTTTTGCTCTGAGCATTGATTCAGGGGATTCCCGGCGTAATGACGTCAATGTGGGAAAGGTGTATTCATACAACATGTCGAACCATTAAGTGTTAAAGACGGACTAAATCGAGTCATTCATGATGTAATGATTGACATCATCCTACACGTCACGTAGTTGATTATGATGTCATATGATGGATGGATAACATGGAATGGTCCATTAACCCTTTGAAGACCCTTATTCTCAGAACATCAATTTCAAAACAACTATACGGATAAGCTTAAAATTTAATAATTATTCTGTTGAATATCATGAAACTACTTTGATATAGGCAGCAACCGTTTCCAGTCAAATTAGTTTCAAAAAATTTAACAGAATAATTATTAAATTTTAAAGTACTTTATGTGTTTGGGATTTCGTGTTGAAGTTACTTGGATACGAGGTGTAGGAGACGAATAAACTCATAAACTCATATTGAACCGCATATTTTGACAATAGAATGACTGAAAGTTATTGTTTAAGCATATGCATTAGTATTAGGACCACCTTATCCCTCGATCCATCCCCCCTCTCCCCTCACCACCCTCTCAGATGTCTGATGATATCCATCTTCCTACCGGTCACATGACTCTGGTATGGTGACTTTCAGTGTTACCGAGGTCAACGAAGGGGATCATCGCCACTACATTCGTAGCATATGTGCCTGAGCCCACGTAAAAACGTACTAGAAATACAGCCATGCAGTAACGCCAACAACCTCCGGGTCTGTGAACAATGTGATGCGGGCGAATGATAGGCCAGGTGTGCACTGCCCTGCTACAGACACTGTGATGTCGGTTCTCAAACCATAATGGAGGAATAGAGTTTTAGCGATGCCCCGCCAATATTTATCTAAGCTCCACCCACACTTCACCTGTGTTGGGATTGATCGATCTCTGAACTCCTTGGCTATTAATTTCCAGAAGACTATACAGTTAAGCTGTTGAATATTTTGAAACTAATTTGATTGGGTGCTGTTGCTGCCTATAGCAACAACAGTGCCCAGTCAAATTAGTTTCAAAATATTCAACACCATGTTTATTAAATAACAGGGTTCACACAGCTAATAGAGTTTCTTATTCAAGGACTTTTCAAGGACTTTCAAGACTAAAAATTTGCTTTTTCAAGGGCTCAGAACCAGGATCCCGGATGAAGTGAGGATATGACACTGGTGCAAAATTTCATACAGCTTACCTTTAGAACCTTTCAAATTACAGTTTGAGTTTTGGAACTTACTTGGTTCTCGATGGATTTTGCCAATCAAATTTTCTAAAATCTTTCTTTATATCAGTACGTGAAAGTTTTTCAGACAGTAAAAAAAAATCGCATGGGACAAAATGTTGATTTTCAAGGGCTTTTCAAGGCAGATGGGTGAATTTCCAGTACTTTTCAAGACAAATTTCGAATTGAAGGCTTTTCAAGGCAGACACCAAAATTCAAGGGTTTTTCAAGTTTGTACGAACCCTGAATAAGAAAGAAATACAATTTGTACAACAACGCTTAGTCTGTCATCAATTAAAGGTGAATACTTACAGCAAAATGGCAGAAAATAATATTGTTAAAATTATATACATTTAGAGGCTTAAATTGTGGGCCTAGATGTAATGAAATGAAATACATCTTAACGTAGGATTATTTCACTACGTATAAAGTAATATAATTTGTTAAGTTGCGAGCTTGAATTAGAGACACGAGTTCCTACATGCTGTAATTCAATTTCGCAATTAAGTGTTTTAAATAATTTGTACGGAATGAAATAATCATATGTTAAGATTTATTTCGCTTCATTATGTTGAGGTACACAAATTAAGCCTCTAAAAAGTACACAATTTAAACAATTTTATTTTCACACAATTTGCTGTTCACCTTTAAGCGTTCATGACGACCTTAGTTACGTCATTCATGACATAATTAATTATGACATCATCTTCCATGCCACGTAGTCGATTATGACGTTATATGATTGACTGAGAACCTGGAATCCTCCACAAGACGTTCATTACAGGTCTATCTATATAATTATATTACCTTTAGACGCATGTATCGATCATGCAGTTCAACCTTTCTACAGCAATCCGCAAATAACACAACTAATCTGGAACAAACAAAAATACATACACCGCAAGTTTGTTAATAATGAAATCCAGGATCTCAATTCACTTTTCCAGAGTATCCATCGATGATTTGACATCATACCCAGCTAAGTGGCGTGTAGGATGATATCATAATCATTACATCATAAATGATTCTATACCGCCCGTCTTTAACTCTTAATAGTCTGTCACATTGTAAGAATTGTATCTCTCTACTGTTTAATAAATATGCTGTTGAATATTTTGAAACTAATTTGACTGGGTGCTTTTACTGCCATAGGCAGTAACAGCACCCCATCAACTTAGTTTCAAAAAATTCAACAGCTTACCTGTATAGTTTTCTGGAAATTGATAGTCAGTGAGATCAGAGATCGATCGATACCAACATGAGCGAGGTGTGGGTGGAGCTTACCCAGAGATGGGCGGGGCATAGCTAAAAAAGGAAATGTGCATTACATAGAAAAGCGGTTCAATATTTTGAATAACTTTACTAAAATATCAGTCGGTTATCGAACAGTCATTCCAGTGGTAAATTTTCAAAGATAGTCTTCCCTTGGTTTTGCTTATGGACCTTTCTCAAGAGGACAGTTTTGACCGGATTAACAGTCAAATGATGAAAGATCAAGTAAGAATGTGTTTCGCTGCAAAAGACAGCCATGAAAATATTGTATGTAGAATGAGATTGTTAAATATTCGTACGCTGAACACAATATCTTTCAAGAAATTTAACTTTAATATTGCTTTAATGGTTAAGTTGGCCCAAACCGGCATCTGCAGTACGTCATGAGTAATGTCTATTTACAAGTCAAGAGCAGCCTACTTTTGAAAATTTACCATTTGAATGAGTGGCTCAATAATAATAATCACCCTCTCATTTTTGTCAAAATTATTTTTTTAATTACAGATTTTCTGGATTTTTATGGTCAGATCAAGACCAATGTTAGGGAATCCTAGTGCAAAGTAACAAACTCTTTTTAGTTAAAATGTGAACCAAATTCTTGTAGTAATTTCCGCGATATCTATAGAGGCAGAATTTGATCCAGATTTTTGGTCGCGGATAGCAGCTCAATAAACTGTCATGTCCCTTAGTCAGTTAGATACTGAGTCAGACAGTCACAAATGCTTATTCTGGGTGGTAGTTTCCAGAGTTTTTGGTACACGGTCATCAAACTTAGGGGAAAGGTTGTCCGTGGGGTCCTGAAGATCTGTGATAAATTTGGGGTCAAAAGATCAACAGTCAAGGCCAATGCCACGGCAACCAGATTAAAAAAAGGATTATTTTGAAAACTATTCAGATAGTTCTCAAAATAACTCTAGTTTTACTTAAGCGATCGTGACAAGATGTCGTTTCTAACTGGCTTGATCATTAACCCGTTAATGGCTGTAGAACCAGTCATTCCAGTCGTCAATTTTCAAAAATAACCTTTTCTTGGTCTGCAAATGGACACTTTCAATGAGAAAATTGAAATTTTCTTGAACAAATTTGATGGTTAATGAATAGTGTCTACTGTTATTCGACTGGCCATATACCTCATTGTATCTTCACACTTCTTGATTCTGTTGACGAGATTTCTGTGCGTCAGTGTGTCCACACTATCACCGTCGACGGCAAGAATCACATCACCTGCTGACACAACATAATATTGTCAACATCTGTGGCATCAGAGGCATTTATTTACATGCATTATCACAGGTGTAATCGTTTTATTAACTATTTATCTACATACCCACCCGCCCACCAACCTCCTCACCCAGTGGAAGGATCAAACCTGTCACTCAAGTATCTGATGTCATACTAAAAATATGCCACTTGTTCAGCTGATGTTGCAATCAAATGACACAGGTTTATCATGAGTGGCAATAGGCTGTCACAAGTGTCTGAATTCTAGGTCCTCAGTGAATTCATAATTTAACAAGAGGCCCAAGGGCCTGTGGCGCTCACCTGGACCATTGGCATTTAAACCATTGCCATTTAAATAGACATGATGGATAATTTTCAGAAAATCCAAGATGGCCACCAAAAAATTGACCAATCAAGACTCGTTTTAATATGTTAAAGTCTGCTGTCATAGGATTATTCCACCCAAGTTTAGAGGCTTCGACAATAAGATCCTTCCAGCCAAATTTGGTTGGAATTGCCAAAGCGATTGATGAGGAGTAGCATTTTATATGAATCCAAGATGACCACCATCAAAATCAAGCCGTCAAAATTCTGTATACAAGTTCTGAAGCCTACTGGCCTAGGGTTCTTCTAGCTGAGTTTGGTTGAAATCAGCCATGCGGTTAATGAGTAGCCTTTTAACCGATTTCCCAAAATATTCAGAAAATCCAAAATGGGTGCCAGAAAAAGTTGACCAATCAAAATTCTATATGCAAGTTCTAAAGCCTACTGCCCTAGGTTCCAGTCTAGTTGAAATTTCCCAAGTAGTTAATGAGCAGATGATTTTCAGAAAATTCAAGATGGCCACCGAGCAAGTTGACCAATCAAAACTTTGTATACAAGCTCAGAAGCAAACTACTTTAGGGTCCTTTCAGCCGAGTTTGCTTGAAATTTTCAGATAAGATGGTCACCAAAAAACTGACCAATCAAGATTCTTGTTTAATCTGTTGAAGCCTATCATCACAGGATCCTTTCACCCAAGTTTTGTTGAAATCAGGCTATTGATTGAAGGAGTACCATTTTTAAATGGTTCTGGAAAACTTTCAGAAAATCAGATTGCTGCCAAAACATTGACCTATCAAAATTCTGAATACAATTTCTAGAGAGTACGACAATAGGATTGTTTCAGCCAAATTTGGTTGAAATCGCCCCAGCGATTAATGAGGAGTAGCATTTTATACTAATTCACATTTTTCGGAAAATCCAAGATGGCCACCATCAAAATCAAGCTGTCAAGCCTGTCTACATGTTCTGAAGCGCACTAGCCCGGGGTTCTTCCAGCTGAGGTTGTTTGAGATCAGCCAGGCGGTTAATGAAAAGTAGCCTTTTAACCGATTTCCCAAAATTTTCAGAAAATCCAAGATGGCCACCGGAAAAATAGACCAATCAAAATTCTGTATATAAGTTCGGAAATCCACCAGCCTAGTATCCTTCTAGCTAAGTCTGGTTGAAATTGCTCAAGCAGTTAATGAGTAGCCTTTTAAACGATTTCCCGCCATTTTTCTGGAAATTCAAGATGACCGCCGGAAAATTGGCCTAATCAAAATTCTGTATACACCTTCTGAAGCATACCAGGCTAGGGTTCTTTCATCCAAGTTTGATTGAAATCGGTCCAGTGGTTATCGAGTAGGCTTTGAAGTGATTTACAGAAATTTTCAGAAAATCCAAGACGGCAGCCAGAATAATTGACCAATCAAAATTCTGTATACATGTTCTGAAACATACCAGCACCCTATCCTCCCAGCTAAGCCGGATTGAAATTGCCCAAGCAGTTAATGAAGAGTAACCTTTTAAATGATTTCCCTCCAGTTTTCAGAAAATTCAAGATGGCTGCCCAAAAAAATGACCAATCAAAATTCCGTATACAGGTTCTGATGCCTACTCAGATAGGGTCCTTCCAGTCAAATTAGGTTGAAATCCGTCAAGTGGTTAATGACGAGTAGCGTTTTTAGGCAAAAGTTGATGGATGGACAGATGACGGATGGGTGCCATGCCATAAGCTCACTTGGCCATTCTGGTCAGGTGAGCTAATAAACATTCAGTTGAATATTTTGACACTAATTTGACTTAGAGCTGCAACAGATCGCAGTAAAATTTGTTTCAAAATAGTCAACAGCTTACCTGTACTGTTACCTTGAAATTGAGATACTGGGAATTAAATGGGCAGTATTAAAATTTATTAAAATGCACGCACAAAGTGGGCGGGTCGTGGCGAGAAATGGATTCTCTTATTTATATATAAACTCAATGCCATACAGATCAGGGGAAATAACTCTTTCATAAATCATAACATTTTAAGTTTTACAAGTTAACTCCTCCTGATTGGGGAAGATAATTCCTCTACAAAAGATAATTTAAATTTAAATATGTACTCCCTTGCAACACATTATGGTTGAATAACTAATATTTATCAATAATTTGGAAGCTAATAAATATGAAATCTGAATGCTTGGACAACAGGTTGATCGAAGGCTTTTGGTAGCAATAAATATTAGGTAAATTGTAGAATAGCGAATATAATACATATCACAGCACACCTGTCCCTAGCTAAACTCCACCCACACTTCACCCGTGTTGGGATCGATTGATCCCTGAACACCCTGTTTATCAATTTCCAGGACACTATACAGGTAAGCTGTTGAATATTTTGAAACTAATTTGACTCGGTGCTGTTGCTACCATATGCTCAGTCAAATTAGTTCCAAAATATTCAACAGCATGATTATTAAATAGTAAAGACATACAATTTGTACAACCTGACAGAGTATTAAGCATAAGCTTGATAACAACATAGTCAGAAGATACAGAACCAAAAGATTGGTTATAAAGCCTGACGCTTGGATGCGTTGTGAATCCAGAAGTCTGAATGGTCTGAAGCTGTTTTTTCAGCTCCTTTTATACCCTCCCAGGCTGAGCCTGGGGATTGGCTTGGATTAAGCATTTAAGACAGACTAAATCGAGTCATTCATGACCTAACTGATTATGACATCAGCCACCTCCACCCCCAACTGATTATGACCTCAGCTCCCCCCTCCCCCATGTGAAAACTGGCACCCCTCCCCATCACTGGAAACACCACAAATTTTGCAATGACATTGAAAGCAAAGCAAGCAAAAAATTAGTTGAAATTGTAACACATTTATACATATATATGTAAAATTCTTTAAATACAATGAAGAACAATCCTCATGACGATCATTTAGAAACTAATTTGATTTAAAGCTGTTGTTGCCTTTGGAAGCAACTGTTGTTGCCTTACAAAAGTTTCCAGTCAAACAAGTTTCAACCCGGTCAACTTTATATGACGGTGAACTTTATACAGAGGTGGACTCTATACAGAATTGGATCTATACAGAGATGGACTTTATATGGAGTTGGATCTATACAGAGGTGGACTCTATACAGAGTTAGATCCATACAGAGATGGACTTTATAGAGTTGGATCTATACAGAGGTGGACTCTATACAGAGTTGGATCTATACAGAGATGGACTTTAGATAGAGTTGGATCTATACAGAGGTGGACTCTATTCAGAGTTGGATCTATACAGAGATGGACTTTATAGAGTTGGATCTATAGAGAGGTGGACTCTATACAGAGTTGGATCTATACAGAGATGGACTTTAAATAGAGTTGGATCTATACAGAGGTGGTCTCTATTCAGAGTTGGATCTATACAGAGGTGGACTTTATACAGAGTTGAATCCAGGGATGGGGTAAATTCCATTTTATCAATTCCACCTCAATTCATTTGATCAATTCCAATTCCACCCACACAAGTTCAATTCCAATTCCAATTACATTTTATCAATTCCAAGTCCAATTCCAAACCAATAGTTACTTGAGAACAACATTATTATATTTTAACCTTTCAATGCCCAAGATTGGCCAAGAAAAACTGGATGTATCATTAGCAAATGCCCGTTTGCAGGATAAGAGCAGACTATTTTTTTAATTTAACAATGCAATGACTGGCTCAGTTATGGAATCAGACATTCCACTGGTAAATATTCAAAAATAGTCTTTGGCTGGCTTCTCCGTTAACATTAAAATCAATTAGAATAAAACAATTTTTTGCGAATAGATAGTTATATCTTTCAGTTAAATTATTGTCCAAAAAGTCAATATTGAGCAGATCTTATTTTTAGTTCATTTGATTTAATTATAGCTTAATGCTGAGTTTTTTTCTGATGAATATGGCTAAGGGTTAATCCCATGTCTAATTATTATAGATACGTGTAAACCTTGCTATATCAAAGTTGCATTAAAAAGCATTAGAATACAATGTATATAGTACAGTACTGAGTGAGAGTACTGAGAACATGTATGTACTGTTTGAATAACACCTTTAGTCCAGGTGTCTGTGTTTTAAAAGCTAAATACTAATATATTGCTTGGATAATACATCGACAATGCTGTTGGTGACTTAGAAACCAACAACTTACAGTCAAATTGCTATTCAAATCCGTATCGAGAGTCAACTAAAAATTATGATGATTATTTTAGAATAGAGACAACGCTGTTGTAGCAACAATTTTCATTCAAATTAGTATCTGTACCAGGTAGCAATCACATTACCTAAAAATTAGTTTGACAATAATTTTACTGAATGCTGTTGCTGATAACAATAACGTTCACGCAAATTATTCTCAAAATATATATAAAAACTTTCAGAGGGGGTTGTTCAATGATTCCTTTGTTATGTAGGAGGGTATAATTACAGGGCAATCATTTTGTAATGTACTTCTTTCTTCAACCATTTCATTCCATGCAGATGATAGTTTTACTTTATTGAACACTATTGCTAACATCTTGATGAATAATTTTAACACAATTTGGTCATCTTGGTTCTAGCTTATATATTTGAAATCATTTTAACTAATTTGTATGATTTTAAAGATGGCATGATTTCATAGAGATGAAAATCTGTTTCCATGGAATGCAGAATGAAAAAAGTTCAAGATCAGAGGCTTTGATTGAATAAAGGCGGTACAAAGCTCACATAGCATAAAAAGGTTAAAGCTCTCGTGTTCCATTAAATATAGACACTTTTGCACAAGATATTAGATGCTTGTTGAATTTACCCAGCGTTCAATGCTACCCAGCATGCAATGCCATGACTCCATAATCGTTGTAACTATTAGATGCCATATTCATTTAGTCTACTGTCTGCACAAGCCAGGATTTCTCAAACAAAACCAACATGCTTGCATGTGCAAATAGTCATTTGTCCTCCAGCTCTGGAAGCGTAAGCATGCATGTAGGGTGTATTCACGGCAGCACATTCAACAGTCTGTATTTCAAGACTGTTCAGAGAAAGTGTGTCAATGTCCAGGAGAAAATAGGAGAAAGCTTTTATATACATTGACAGTAATTTGTGTGAAAGTTGTTGCTATCAATGACAGCACCAACATTCACTCAAATTGTTGTCAAAATAATTAGTATGTAATACAATTACTAGCTGCTATGTATTTTGATAAGTTTTATTTTAAAGTGTTGCTGCAACAGCTTTCAGTCTATGTATTCTAATATAATCATCATAAATTTCAGTCAACACTTGCTATGGATTTGAAGAGCAATTTGATTGTTAAGTTGTTGCTGACTAAGGCACCAACAACATTATCAAATTGTTGTCCATAGAATCACATGGCGCTCAGCATTACTCTCTAAGGAGAGTGAGTATATGGCTAAAATATGCTTTACCTGCACGAAGGAAATATTTCGCTAAGCTAGCGCTTGTACATTTTGGTTTGACCTATGCATTTCAAACAGATGCACAAATCTGTCAACGAAACTTACACACCATTTGCTAAGCATTCATTCTTGGCGGTATATAGGCCTACGCTCAATTTACCTAAATACTAATATATTGATTGCACGTGTGTGGATAATAATTCGACAATGCTGTTGGTGACTTAGAAACCAACAACTTACAGTCAAATTGCTATTCAAAACTGTAGCGAGAGTCGACTAAAAATTATGATGATTATTTTAGAAGAGACAACGCTGTTGTAGCAACAATTTTCATTCAAATTAGTATCTGTACCAGGTAGCAATCGCATCACCTAATAATTAGTTTGACAATAATTTTACTGAATGCTGTTGCTGTCATTGATAGCAATAATGTTCAGGCAAATTATTCTCAAAATATATATAAAAACATTCTCTAATTTTCTTCTGGAAATTGACACACCTGCACTGAACAGTATTGAAATGCAGGCTGTCGAATGTACTGGCGCGAATAATACACCCTACATGCATGCTTACGCTTCCAGAGCTGAATGATAAATGACTATTTGCACATGCAGGCAGGTTGGTTTTGTTTGAGAAATCATGGCCTATACAGACAATAGACTAAACGAATATGGCGTCCAATAGTTACAATGATTATCGAGTCAGGGAATTGCATGCTGGGTAGCGTTGCAAGTCGGGTAGCATAGCATGCTGGGTAAATTTAACAAAAATCAGCAGGCATCTCATATCTCGTGCAAAAGGGCCTGGTCATGGAGAATTGAGTCAATTATTAAGTTCATAGCATTTATCAGATCGTTATTTTGTTAATTAGAGTGAAAGATTATTTTTGAAAATTTACCACCAAAATTACTGGCTCAGTTATCCAGCTAGCCACTCCAGTGGTAAATTTTCAAATAGTCTTCCATTGGCCTGCCAATGAACATTTCTCAAACTCATTGCAGAAGGTGTTTTGCCCGGCTTAGGTGTTACAGGGTTAAGGGCTAACTTGCTCATCACTGAATTATCAGTATCTCAAATTCTAAGTCTTCAAACCAAACATATAACTAAGTTGTTAAAATTATTTTAATAGAAACTGTTGCAACCATAGGAGACAAAAGCATTCAGTCAAATAAATTGTAAAGTATTCAATAAAGCATCTAATAACAGCTGGTATAATAAATATCATCAACCTGCATATAGAATGAAATGTGATAAATGGTATCATACAGATTATTTAGGATGAAATGCATTTAGGGCATATAAAGATCAGTGTATAATTTACAGATATTACATGTACATTTTATAGCCAACAATATTCAGTAAATCTGACAAATATGACTGGAATTGATTGAAATTGAGTTGGAATTTATCAATTCCGGTCAATTCAAGTTATCAATTCCAAATTCAATTCCAATTCTGGTGTCTTAAAATTTATCAATTCCAATTCCGGAGTCCTCAGATTTATCAATTCTAATTCCTGAACTGAATTTGAATTGACTGATCATTTCCAATCGGAATTGACCCCCAACTCTGGTTGAATCTATACAAAGGTGGCTTTATATAGAGTTGAATCTATACAGAGGTGCACTTTATACAGAGGTGGCCCTTGTACACTATAGCTCAATAAACTTAAAGGAACGGAAAAGGGAAATAACAGATGATGTTTATTGGTAATTTCATACAATATTAAATAAACTACCATCAATAAAAAATGGAAGTGAATCAGGATTATTTGAGAAAAAGCATTTACTAAATCTAGGAGCGCGTAACTTGGATACAATTAGTGACCATACTGGTGCTTCGCACTCTGCCGTGTGTCAACTGTGTGTGCAGGTATACCACCAAGCTAAAAAAAAAATATCGGTAGGCTTGCACGATTTTTGCTTTGAAACATCGCGATCGATTTTATTAAAAAAATCGTCATTTTCGATTAAATCGTAGGTCCAAATTCCTAAAAGTATAAACCTGGGTAACGTGACTTGTTTCTAGAAAAAGCTGAAATAAATGATACAAAAATAGCATGAAATTGGAACACATTTTCATGCGCCGAATTCTTACCATCCTACGTCTATGCTTAATGTATACAATATATCCATCATCGTGGGCGTGCAATTATTAATCGGGACCGCCTAAGTATTGCGTATAGTTTAATAAACATTATTTATTTCATCAAAATTTGAGATAAAATGTCACCAAGAAAAAAAAAAGCCTCCCTTTGTAGGACGAGTTTAGGTCATTATCGGAGTAACGCGAAGACGTTAATATTAGTACCCGGGGCGATACTGGGCAATCCACATACATAGGATGGGAGCCTTGAGTAGGTATGAGTGTAACGGCATAAACTCGTCCTATAGAGCAGTTTATAGTTGCTTTCAGACTGTGCGATTTACATTTAAGCGTAATCAACAGAACGCACAGTTCAAAATCAAACAACCTGGCATGCTGTTGCTTTATTTTCTTTAATTTGACATGACAAACGAATCAAAAAGTAAAAATTATTACACCGCCTGAAACTGCTAACCCGAGAATTAAAAAGAATTGTGTTCACTGATTGCCTAACACTCTGCAACTAAGTATAGACGTGGCATTTCACGACAGACTCAGGGTCTGCAGCGAAAGAAAGAAAATTATATGACGATTCGACGGAGTAACTAGCTGGTTTTTCTCAATGACAAAGGTGTTACCTCGCTATTGTGGTTTTTTTGTTGTTTTTTACCTCGCCATTGTTAGCTTGTTTATTGTAGCGCTTTGTGTTGTGATTAGTAATTATTCTGCACGGCGGGATATAAACACAATGAACACAGGCGTGAATCGATTATAATTGTACTCATGTACTGATAAAATGCAATGGAAAAGTACACACTTCAGATTTCTTAAAAACATGGAATTTTTGATGAGTTTCCGATTTTTCCTCAGTTACATCGTAAAAATCGCGATTTTATATATAAATCAAACTTCACGATTAAATCGAAAAATCGCGCAAGCCCACATATCGGAACCCAGTCCATCTCCATAGTGGACTGTAAAAGGAACACCACTATGGATCGTGTTGATTTTGGTATCATCTTAACCTCAGTATCACTAGCTTAATACATACATTAAAATGGACTTGATCCACCCAGTGGTTTGTGTGATATCAATATCCACGCAACATCACCTCATTTTGTGTGCGATAGCCGTGCGTCAGATTTGAATTTTATGACGATTTCTGTTAACTACTTGTCATACAGGCTACTATAGGCTTTATATTATCGCATTTTACGTGAATTAATATTGTCTGGTATGAGTAGTGCTCGTGTCCTTTGAAGTTTCAATTCTATCTACCACCATATTCGGGTGGAAATCACTACGCTAATGGCTACTCAATCTTGAATCGAAGGAGATCTCGTGAGATACGAATGGTATACCACATAGCCCTACCTGAATATAACGAAAGCACACTTGCATATAGTTGTGTAAGTGGTATGAATATTATTCTCTATAGGCACCAATGTAGAGCGATTAACTCACTACTGCTAATTCACTATTGATCCTTTTGAAAACGTTATATTTGAAAGTCATTTTTCCTGGTTGAAGCAACGCGCTTCGGTCAAAATGATTTCAAAATACACTGCTGGTTTCCTAGTTCGCAATATGAAGCCTACTGGATATTTTGAAAATTGTGTGACTGACCCTGTCTCTGGAAACAACGTCTTTCAGTCAAATTGTTTTAAAACTAGATAATATTTTACCTGCAATCAGCTTAGCGCAAACTCAATATAACTGAGCTTATATGACCGGCTATAGCTGGTATTATTTATTCGCTCTACATACACCAGAGTGCATAGGTCCAGCTTCATCACTATTTGCTTCCCGCCAGAATGCCATAAATGGTATTTAGCTGCTTTTTTCTAAATGTTCTGCTTTATTTCTGTTTTGCACTGGTGGCTATAGGTTGATTATTATATAAAGCTCCATTCTAGAGCATATGGTAGTTCCCTGATCCTTTCCTTTAATATGTTTCTAACACAAAATAAAATGTACTGTCAAATATTTTGGACATACTTGGATTGGAAGAATAGGCAGCAATGTTTTCCAATCCAATGGACCTTTCCAGTTTTAGCTACATGTATGCTCCGCCAACTTCTAGCTAAGCTTCACCCACACTTCGCCGTGTTGGGATCGGTTTATCACTGAATGCCCTAACTATTAATTTCCTGAAAACTATACAGGTAAGCTGTTAAATATTTTGTAACTAATTTGACTGGGTGCTGTTGCTGCCTATGGCAGCAACAGCGCCCAGTCAAATTAGTTTCAAAATATTCAACAGAATATTTATTAAATAGTAAATACATACAATTCGTACAACAACGCATAGTCCGCCTTCAAATATGCATTCGTGATGTACTTATTTATGTCATTCATTATGATGTCATTCTACACGTCACGTAGGTGATTGACGTTATACGATGGATGGATAAAGTGGAGATGCCCATTATGTACAAATATTCAACAGAACAGTTCTTACATCGCGTTAACAATTGTACTAACTTGTATAAACTTATTTATGCTTTGTACTGTATATGCTGTTAATTACTCATTCACTCTTACACACCAGATACAAGAATTCTTTTACAAATTAAGAAATATTCTGTTTAATACATTGTTATTTTGAAATTGATTTGACTCCCTATAGCAGCAACAGCCTCAAATTAGTTTCAAAATGCTTACATGTGTCTTTGAAATTTCAATTGAGATACTGGAATATCAGTAGTGACAGGGTCAAAGCAGAGTTTGTTAAATAGTAACGTTGTGATGGCTTTCTGGGGTGTATTTTCTCAACTGATAGCGTTAGAGGTTTACTGATGTAGTTCGTGGTTATGCGTTTTGGCGTTCCGGAAGTAGAAGATTTACTGACGCAGGTCATCGAACCAGGAAGTTTTGATTTTGGTTCATTGTTACCAATGGTTACAGGTCTGTAAATGTCAAGATGACAGCGTCAAGCTAAATGTTCCACCTTATCTGAATGATGAAATTTTGCCAATATTTAAGTGGACACAGCCGTCCGCAATTTACTTAGAGTGAATTTAGAGTAAAAATCCAAATATGATCAAATTAATTGCTAATGTTAACGCAATTTAGAATGCTTATGAGGTTAGAACATTGTACCAAACTACAATCAGCAAACACATCCTATTCACATAATCCCGTTTTGGCGGTTCTCATTCGAAATGAAGTCTGTGGTACGAACCATATCAGACGATAAAACACCCCAGGTGTAAATACACACAGGTGCAAAAGAATGATTTTACCTCTTCTCAGTCCTGCATACCAAGCAGGCCCTTCCATCTCGATGTAATCCACATATGTCATCACTTCTACCTCATTTGTGTCCTTATGCCGAATACCATATGTCTATGTAAAGCAAGCAGAATAGAAACGGATGAATGGACGGGTGGGTGGATGGAATGACGGGTGGATGGACAAAAGGGATGGTGGGTGGGTGGATGGAACGGTGGGTGGGTGGATGCATGGGTAGGTGGATGAAAGATGGATGGATGGATGGATGGATGGATTGGTAGATGTGTGGGTGGATTGGTAGATGTGTGGGTGGATGGATGAATGGATGGACGGATTGGTGAGTGGGTAGATGGATGTGTGGGTAGATGGATGTGTGCATGGATGGATGCATGGATGTCATTGGCTGGATGTATGGATGGATGGACGAGCGGGTGCATGGATGGATTGGCAGGTGGGCACATGGATGGATGGATGTGTGAATGAGTGGGAGGATGGATGAATGCCTAATGGATGGATGGATGGGTGGGCGAGCAGGCGGATGGATGGATGCATGGATGGATGGATAAATGGATGGATGGGTGGGCGAGCGGATGGATGGATGGATGGATGGATGGATGTACAATGGACAGAACATAATAAACAGCTGGATGAACAGATGAATTAGTGATCTAGTGAATGAATGAATGCACATGAACATTCAGGAATGAAGGAATGAATAAGAAACAAATAGATTAGATTGAAATATACACCTGTGCAAAAGTTAAGCACCACCCTATTTTTACGCACATGCGAGGGTATATTCATGTGCTATGAAGAAAGCAATAGCATAAACATTTATGTACCCATCCATCTTAGTGCAAGAGGTAATAATGCAACTAGAGGAATGCTGATTATGATGGTGGGGAAACACTGTATGTTTTTGTTTGAACTTGAAAACGAGGCCTGAATATGGTTACGTTGACACAACTCACAACTATTGCCCTACAGTTGACACACGTGGCTAGATTGTCATTAATGGTGTCTGAAAACGAAGTTTAACATCTGTGCACGAGTTTGAGACTGTCATTATTAATACCGGGTATATCCACCTTGTGCCTGGATGACGGCCTGGACACGACGTCTCATGCTGGTCACCAACCGACTGATACGCCATTGTGGTATTCGTTGCCATTCAAGATGGAGTGCGTCTGTTAATTCCTGTAGGTTCTGCACAGGAGGATCCCTCCTTCTCACCATGTTTCCCAGAATGTCCCAGATATGCTCAATAGGGTTCATGTCAGGGCTCCTTGCTGGCCATGGTAGGGTTTCGATGGCATTCTGGCGGAGGTATTCATGCACAGCTCTAGCACGATGTGGTCGGGCGTTGTCATCCATGAATATAGGGTGGGTTCCAGGTGCATGATTTACAAAATGAGGGACCACAACTCTATCCAGTATGGAATCTTGATATCTTTGTCCATTTAGTGTTCCAGGTACAGTCAACAGATCCAGCTTACAATCAAATGAGATGCACCCCCATATCACAACGGAACCTCCACCAAATCGAACTTCTTCCATGATGTTACGTTGGTCGTACGCCGTGCGTCTGGACCTCCATACACGAGTTCGACCATCTGTGGCATGAAGCAGGAACCGACTTTCATCGGACCAGTGTACCCGTCTCCAGGATCTCATGTTCCAGTGTCTTCTTTCGTTGCACCACCTCAGACGCTCCTCTTTGTGGTGTGCAGTGAGGAGAGGACGTCTGACAGGTCTCCTAGCTTTCATGCCAGCAGCATACAGTCTCCTTTTGACGGTAGACATTGACACTCTATTGCGCGTTTCCCATTGCTGGCTGAGCACTCTGCTGTTGGTGAATGGAGATCTCCTAACAAGGCGTACTAGGGCTCGATCATCACGGGCAGTAGTCTTCTTCGGTCTTCCAGATCTAGGCCTGTCCTTCACCTCGTTAGTTTGCCCATGTTTTGCAATCAAACGACTGATTACAGTATGGTTAATGTTCAGCTGTCTGCCAATCTCTCTGCATGACATACCAGTGGTATGCATGCCTATGATTTGCCATTTCACACGATCACTTAACCTTCGTCTTGCCATAGCGGTTCACAATCAAGAGCTAATTCTCTCTGTACAAATAAACCACGGTCATGAACACAAAATTCCTAATCTTGTCGCCTAAATCTGTATGTAATGTTCTACACCTCAAACTGGACTTTTACATAACTGAACACGTGTGCTGTTTCCCGTCACGCACGGACATCAAGCGGCGTGAAGTCATGCATGCATGTGCATTTCGTACTTGGAATTATGTCAGCTAACGCGGGGACAAAAAGTATGGTAGCCTAGTTGTACCATCATGTTTCTACGTTCTATTGTTTTTGCTGGTGCTTAACTTTTGCACAGGTGTATATAAGAGTACATGTACGTAAGGAGTTAATATTCCTAGCAGCTGTTTTACATACAAACAAGGCGCTGCCTGCAGTTATACATGGACTATTCATGTATTTACTATCCAGGGTAAATCAACATGACAGTCTAAACAGAGATTAACCCTTTCAAGACAACAGACCAAATACAACAAAATCCCCAGGATATGACAGAAATATTCTCATGAATATTTTGGAATTTATTTGTCTGAAAGATGATGCGACCTCAGGCATCAACAGCCTCCAGACAAATTATCTTAAACTCTCTTCAAGATTTTCCATGTATGGTTGTCTCTGGGATGAAAGGATACTAAATTACATTTTAAATACATACAAATAAAGTTATATATGTACATGACAGATTGAAGCCTCTCATGATTAACTTCCTAGAACCTCCCGCAAAGATATTTCAACCCTTTCAAGTATGCAGATTAAAAATTACTGCTGCACTATTTTAGATTTCAGTTCACTGTTTTTAAAACAATTTGAATGAAATCTGTTGCTGCCACAGCTGTCAGTTATAAGTTAAATGATTTTCTCAGCCAAGGATTGGTTTTATCCATAATTAGATGGCAATGGGTTTTTATGCTATTAAGCAGAAGAGTGATAAGTGGACAAATTATTAACTATCTGCTTGTTGAATTTCTGCAGACTACATTTTCTATGGGGATATGCTGAATATTTTGAAAACAGTTTGATTGAAAGTTGTTGGAAGCCACCAACAACTTTCAGCCAAATTGTTTTCAAAATATTCAGCAGATACAGAGTTAGTGACCACTGAAATTATTGTCTGGTGGCTAAGTGGCTTGAAGCAGTAAGCTGGTTTAAATAGCCTCAGGAAAAGAAATCTGTTACACTTTTAAGTTTATTTCTAAAAATCTGTTTCGTTTAAAGTGTTGTGCATAAGATTTACATCTGTCCTGGATTAAATTCCAGTAGAATGTCTTGTTAAAACCAATCCGAGTGCGCAACAATAACATTCAGTTAAATAGATTTTAAAATACATCTCTTTAAAAGCATTTGCTTTCAGTTCCACAAACCACATTTCAAAACGCAATTTACAATGAACATGGTTTTAAATAGACCACGAGATTTAGTGAAATGTACCATATGGCATAAAACATATATCATGGAAAAGGATGGGCAGCTTTAATAAACCTTTAACACTCAAGCTCGCCAAAACGGCATCTGAAGTGCTCTTGAGAATTGTCTATTTGCAGATGAAGAAGAATATATTTTGGAAACTTACCATTGGAAAGACTGGCTCGATAATTCAGCCAGTCATTCCAGTGGTAAACTTTTAAAAATAATCTTCTGGTCCACAATTTATGCACATTTTCTTTAACAAAATATGGGGTTATGACCACTCTGTCCCCTGTTTAAGACTATATGCTCGGCCTCAACGTGGCGCAGGGGTGTAACCCACTGGGTGTCAATCCAGACATTTGGAGGGGCTAACCAGAGCATTATGCAAAACGCTAATGAATGACACTTGGAGATCGAATCAACCGAAATGGTGCTCGCCCTGCGAGGATCCGCCAGGCAGGTGCAGCGCCGGGCTCCATGCCTCGAAGGAGCCCACCCTCAGCTACTGGAGGTCCCATCAACTCGTCTTGTGGAGCCAGGGGACGAGGATGGAGAGCTACTGGCCAACCTGAAGAGAAGACCAAACCCAAAGAGAACCCCAGTATCAACATCATGCACTGGAACGCAGAAGGGGTTACCAACAAGAAATCAGAGCTCGAACAGTTCCTGTACGAAAACAACATTGATATCTGCTGCATCCAAGAGACACACCTGCAAGAAGGAAAGCCATTTAAGATCAGAGGTTACCAGATTTTCCGGTGTGATCGAAGAGGAAGAAAGAAAGGCGGGGTGATCACCTTGGTCCGAAACAGCGTGAACACCAGTCAGATCAAAACCTTTATGGAAGAGGCAGAATATATCAAGATCAAGGTAACAACCAGCAACTCTGTGATTGACATTGTCAATTATTACTGCCCTAATGACAAGAATCTCTCACTTGACACAATCCAGGTCCCGGACTGCCACTTCCTCATTGCGGGAGACTTTAATAGCCAGTCTCTGAGCTGGGGGTACAGAACACTCACTTGATAAACGAGGAGAAGACATTGAAGCATGGCAAGATGAAAAGCACCTTTTACTTGTCAACGATCCCAAAGATCAGCCTACCTTCTACTCACGCCGGTGGCACTCGACAACAACGCCGGACTTGGCATTTTGTAGAGAAGACATTCACAGAAACCTCAGTAGAGTGGTCGGATCACAGTTAGGAGGAAGCGACCACCGCCCAGTCCTCCTCTCTCTTTCTGGAAGTATTTCGACAAGTTCACCTCAACATCCAAGGTGGAACTACAAAAAGGCAAATTGGAGTCTGTTCGGCATTCGTTCCAATGAGCTTACCCAAAATATAGCAGTAGAAGGGAGAAACATCAACAATGCGGTCAAGGAATTTAATTCAAGTATCCTCAAGGCTGCCAACGAAGCGATTCCTCGAGGGTTCAGGAAAAACTACCGCCCCTACTGGACAACAGAACTGCAAGCAGCACATGATAAACTAGACAAGGCCAGAGAAGATGCAGAGGGTAATCCCTGTCATGAAAACCACTTCACACTACAAAAAACTAAAGCCAGGTATCTAAAGACTAAGCTGGAGGCTAAAAGAAGAAGCTGGAGGGAAAAGACGGCAGGGTTTAATTTAGGGAGAGACACCACAAAGCTATGGAGACTGACTAAAGCACTGAATGATGAGGGTGTCGGGGGAGAGAAGATTACTTTTGAAGAAGATGGACAAACACTGTCAGGAAAGATGGCTGCAGATGCCTTTGCGAAGGCATATGCAAAAGAAAGCAACATTTCTATACCACGAATGCGTAAAAAAAGAGGTTAGAAAAGAGCAAAAGGAAAGAACAGACACCAACACTCACGATGCAATGAAAGTTGACATTAGTTTAGCAGAACTGAAGAAGGCTATCCGCCAACTGAAGAAGAAGAAATCTCCCGGGCCAGATGGCATTACGAATGAAATGATCCAACACCTTGGTAATGCATCTCTCCGCAAGTTGCTAGACATCTTTAATCTCAGTTGGACCAATGGAGAGGTCCCTCAGTGCTGGAAGGAAGCCAGAATGACTCCTATTCTGAAAAAAGGGAAGAACAAGACGAAAGTGCTGAGCTACCGTCCTATCAGTCTTACAAGCTGCATATGCAAGACCATGGAGCGCTTCGTCAACCAGCGGTTGCAGTGGTACCTGGAGTCGGAGAACATTATAGTTTCAGAGCAGGCTGGCTTCAGAAGATACAGGAGCACAGAAGATCAAACAACACATCTTGCACAGGTCATAGAGGACACGTTTCAAGCCAAGAAGGTGATGCTAGCTGCCTTTATCGATCTGCAGAAGGCATTTGACAAGGTGTGGAAGGATGGCCTCCTCGTGAAGCTCCGGCGCACAGGCATCGGTGGCAACATGTTCCGATGGACCAAGTCATACCTACACAATCGCAGAGCTAGGGTGCTGGTGGATGGACAATCTGGACAGAATGTATTGCTGAGACAAGGGGTACCACAAGGCGGAGTATTATCACCAACTCTGTTCATACTCTTCATTAATGACATTGTAGCAGAGCTGCCAATGGGATCCAAGCAGCCCTCTATGCAGATGACCTCGTACTCTGGTGCACCGAGGAGTACACAACGACTGCCACGTACAGAACGCAGCTCGCCTTGGACAGAATTACAGCTTGGGCCAATCACTGGTGTATTACCATCAACAAAGAAAAATCATCAGCCATGCTATTCTCACTGTCCACCAAAACCAAGGTTGGCAATCTGACACTGGGCGGTACTCCACTCGAGTACGAGGACCAGCAGACATACCTGGGAGTCACGTATGACAGAAGATCAACATGGAAGGAGCACATCCAGAATGCAGAGGCAAAGGCCAGAAGAAAGCTAAACATCATGAGGAAGCTGGCAGGAACAAAGTGGGGTGCCAATGAAAGGACCTTCAAGACTATCTACCTAGGTGCCGTACGACCGCACCTTGAGTATGGATCCAGCTCATGGATGACAGCAGCTAAATCTCATCAACAGAACCTCGACAGAGTACAAAACCAGGCACTGCGCATCATCACTGGTGGAATGAGATCAACACCAATAGAAAAAATGGAGCAGACAGCAGGCATCGCCACACTTAGCAAAGGAAGGGAATGCTAAGCACTGATCCAAGCTGCAAAGTTCAAATCGTTCAACAACCACCCGATGAAGATCAGGCAAGCACAGCTGTCATCAGGAAGACTTAAAAGATCAAGTTTTGTGAAAGAGACAAAAGCACTTCAAAGGAAACACCAAGAAATGTTGCCAGCACAAATAGAAGACCCAAACCACACCCTTGACCCTCCACCCTGGGAAAACAAACTAGAGAGCATAGCTATTCGCACCACAGTACCTCATCTCACAACCAAAGATGAACACAGTGATGTGAGCAAGAAGGCCCTGACCCTAGCCATGCTGGAAGAAATGTACCCTCAGGAGACATGGATAAGGATCTACACAGATGGATCAGCCAAAGATGCAATTAGGAGCAGAGGTGCCGGACTGCACATACAGTATCCAAACGGACAACATGAGTCAGCTGCAATACCGACAGGCAAACACTGCACAAACTACAGAGCTGAAGTCGAAGCACTGGTCCATGCAGCTAATACCATCAGCAGAACAGCAGACCCTATTGCACACATTGTCTTTTTATCTGATGCCCGCTCCGTCCTTGAGGCTATCACCAAAGGTAAGCTGCCACAACTTGAAGAAGCACTACAAACCATCAAATGCTTTCGGATAGCATTACAGTGAATCCCCTCACACTGTGGAGTCCAAGGAAATGAGGAAGCAGACAAGATGGCAAAGGTGGGTGCAGAAGAGAATCAGACAGAAAACATGGTTACCCATACAGAGATGAAGACTATCATCAAGTCCCTCTATAGAACACCTCAATCAGAAGATGCCTACCATCATCTCTCGAGGCCAGAGCAAGTGGCCATTTTTCGTCTCAGAACAGGACATAACAGACTAAACCAACACATGTACAGGCGGTTCCACCGTACGACATCGCCCGCTTGTCCTTGTGGAGAAGCAGAACAGACCACAGAGCACATACTTCAATGTTGCAGTACGTATCAGCTGCTGAGAGAAGAGATCTGGCCTTTGTCAACCTCTTTTCTTGAAAAGCTGTATGGGCCTGTGGAAGAACTGCAGAAAACCACAGATTTCATCTTGAGAATGGCTCTCCAAGTGTGATACCAGCGATCGAAAAGAAGAAGAAGAAGAAGATGACGACTCTGTTGTGAATATTCTATCTTTTACTGTGTCAATAGCAAAGAAAACTGGGTGGATGATAACCACTACGACAGCAACATCTTCCACTGAATTTGTTTAAAAATAAACGCCAGTTCATCTTTTAGTTTAATTTGAATATTTAAAATTTTGACATCAGACTGTTAAGTGTTAACCCGTACCACTCTGGTGTCAAAATTAAATTTTCTAATTAAATTAAAAGATGAATTGGTGTACATTTTTCAACAAATTTGGTGGGAGATGGTGCTGTCGTAGAAAATTGATGAAAAGTGTACACCAGTTTCTTTGCTATTTACACCTTAAAAGATAGAATATTGACATCAGAGTGGTAAGAGTTAATACATTTGTGCATCAAAATATGTAGCTGTCTTAACCTGCTGAATTTCTGCAGACTACATTTTCCATGGCGTTAACTCTGGATATGCTGAATAATCTTGAAAACAATTTGACTGAAAGTTGTTAGTGGCTAAGACATGAGCAAGATTTTCAGGGTTAGATAACTCTAGCGAGTATGAATGGATCTGGGACTATTCTCCCTGAAAACATAATGGACCTTTCCATTTTTAGCTATGCCCCGCCCATCACTAGCTAAGCTCCAGCCACACCTCACCGTGTTGGGAGTGATCGATCCCCAAATGCCCTAGCTATCAATTTCCTGAAAACTATACAGGGAAGCTGTTGAATATTTTGTAACTACTTTGACTGGGTGATGTTGCTGCCTATGGCAGCAACAGCGCCCAGTCAAATTAGTTTCAAAATATTCAACAGAATATTTATTAAATAGTAAAAGTAAACAATTTGTACAACAATGCATAGACCGTCTTCAAATATGCGTTCGTGACGTACTTATTGACGTCATTCATGACATCATTCATTATGATGTCATTGTACACATCACGCAGTTCATTATGACGTCATATGATGGGTGGGTACTCTGGAAAGGTGAATTACATTTGAACTAGGTCTTATCACATGTTTATAATTGTACACAATTTTAACTAGACATCCACCAAAAAGCATATTTTCAATGAATTTTAGGGTTGTCAGGGGAAGTAATTCTGACAGCTATTGCAAAGATAAAAATCATGATACTAGGTCTCCATCCGTGAATAAAATAGTGCGTACATAGCTTTAAAGCTTTCCGAGAACAAAAAAGTTCTGACAAAGTTGTTGAAGGGCGATAACTCTGAAGAATATGGACAGATTTTGCTGAAACGAAATCATGACACTGCATATGCCTAGGCAGGAGAATATTTCGATTAATTTACAGGAATTGCGGAAAATCAAAGAGGACTTAATCAGATTCCTCTTTAGAATTTCGTAAAACTCTGCCATAGGTACTTTTCTGCCAATTTTGGTTTCAATCACTCAATCGGTTCACGGGGAGTCTTACTGTCTGACTGCTGTATTAGTAGCCACCAAACAATAACTTCAATGAACATTAAATCTGGACCCACTGAATATTTTGAAAACAATATGACTGAAAGTTGTTGGTGGCATTATATCCAGTTACACACCTTGGGAAATGTAGTCTGCAGAAATTCAGCAGACGGTTACGATATCGCAATGTCTACCTGTAATGTGAATCCCCATGAGTTCTCTTTCTTGATCAGTATGATAGTGCGTCGACGCCGGCTTTCTTCTTCCGTTGTCAAGATGCTCTTGTCTTGGTCAAAGCGATGCAGATCTTCTCCGAGTGAGCACTGTGAAGGCAGCTGAAGCAAAACAAATTATCAATTAAATTTTAAAATATCGTCTCTTCTTGGCCTGCAGATGGATGTTGAATCAGCAAATGCTTCGATGGGCTCTACCAAATTTGACTATTTAACCCTTTCATGGCGAAGACAGCGAAAAACGACCTCTGCAGTGGTCTTGGGGAATATCCATTTGCAAGCCAAGCGAAGACTATTTTTGAAAATTTACCTCCGGAATGACTGGAATGACTGGCTCAGTTGGCTCGATAACCGAACCAGTCATTATTGGTAAAATTTCCAAAAATAGTATTCTCTAAATGGACATTTTATGAGCAACTATTTAGATTTTCTTGACCAAATTTAGGCATTAATTGGTTAATAACCCCTTCAGATTTGAAATCGAAGTATTTCATTTTTAGGCAGGGTTCAAATTTTCACTCTTCCAATCGCTCTTCAGACATAAAATTTCTAAAGATAACCTCATTTTTAGGTGAGGTAATCCACAGATGAGGTCACATCTTGAAGATTTACATTTCTTATCGGTATTATGAAAAGCTGACCCTCAATTCAGTTTTGATGACCTGATTAAATACGAGATTATTCCCTGGGAGGACCTTAAATTCTCAAACACTTTGACCACTATTTCTAGGCAACTAGACAAGAGAACAAGTGAAGATATGAACAAATTATGTGCCTGTAATCAAAGGCTTGAGCAAACATCTGCAGTGGTCCTGAAAAACCACAATCTATATACAGACCAAGAGCTGAATATTTTCGAATACTTGCCACTGGAATGATAGCACAAGCCATTTTTGATTGGTTTGACGATCAAGGGGGTTAACTCTACAATGTTTCAGAATATGTCCATTTATACAAATATCGGTATATGCGAAAATCATTGTGTAATATCTGTGATTTGGATATATCACTTCAGTAGCGTTCTTATTGTCTATACAGACTAACACAGCTTACATAGCTTTTCTCTTCAGTACCAGTTATTATCTATTGATCACACACGCTTACTCTGATTAAATATGGCTACCAGGTTATATGTGATAAAATAAAATGATAAATTGATAAAAGTCTGTACAGAGATAAATGTTAGATTTATCCTCGATTTCGTTCCAAAAAATTTCCATTTTCTCATAGAAAATGTCTATTTGCAGACCAAGAGAAGACTATTGTTTAAAATTTACCACTGGAATGACTGGCTCGGTTATCGAGCCAGGCATTCCAGTGGTAAATTAAAAAAAATAGTCTTATCTTGGTCTGCAAATGGACATTTCTCAAGACCACAGCAGAACCGTTTTGGCCGATATACGGGTTAAAAGGTTAAAAATAGCACATTTGGGTTATTTTACTGACATCAAAGCGTGGACTTATGAAACACTATGCCCAGCCCAATTAACCCTCAAATATGTTCAAGAAAATTTCAGTTTTCTCATAGAAAATGTCCATTTGCAGACAGAGAATAATATTTTTGAAAATTTACCAGTGGAATGATTGGCTCGGTTATCGAACCAGTCATTGCAGTGGTAAATTTTCAAAAATAGTATACTCTTAGTCTACAAATGGACTTTTACTAAGACAACTGGAGAAGCCGTTTTGGCTGATTTGAGTGCTAAAGGGTTCACTCCTAATGTACTGAAATTTCAGACCATTCAGAGTAATTTTCAAACAAGAGAAATCAGACATTGCAGACTGTCACTCATTCGATTTCGTGATCTTAAAAAATTTCAAATTTGTTCAAACTTTGTCTACGGATCAGGAGAAATATTGTGGAATTACCCTGCATGGTTACAATATATTTTGTGTTAAAATCTGAGCCAAATCCCACTAGCAGTTTCAAAGATATTCACAATGATTCCATAGATCCAAAATTTGATACGATCAGGATCGAGAATTTTTAAGCCAAATCACAGCAAAAGTGTGGAAATACTCTTAGACGGTAACAAACAGCCTTTGTTTCAAGTATTAAAATTTGAGTCAAATCGGATCAGCAGTTTTGATAAAGCTCCGGATAGACATAGAAACACACACAGATAGATTAAAATTCAACACCCTCTTCCACACGAATGAATGAATGAATGAACGAACGAGCGAATGAACGAATTAACTAATGAACGAACAAATTAATGAATGAATAAATGAATGTTTAAACTAATGAATGAATGAATGAATGAATGAATGAACGAACAAACGAATGAACGAACGAATGCCTCCTTCTGCTACGAGCATTACATGATTATCAATGATTCAATATTTCCAAACCTAGATAATTACCCTCACTCTCATTTCCATCCCGTCTACGCACATTGCTCCGGAGGCCATCTTCACAGATCTCCGTCCAAACTTACGATTTCGAAATGACATACAGAAATCTAACTTATTTCGTCCTCCAAAATTACTCAATTTATCAAAAACTTGTTTTCCCAAAAATTAATGTATTGCTACGAATCGTTACATTTCATAATTTCTTTAGTTTTTAAATTCTATAATAAGTATTAAATATTTAAA
Organism: Chaetoderma sp. LZ-2023a; assembly: GCA_034401795.1. Lineage (NCBI taxonomy): Eukaryota > Metazoa > Mollusca > Caudofoveata > Chaetodermatida > Chaetodermatidae > Chaetoderma > Chaetoderma sp. LZ-2023a. The sequence continues at coordinate 48,961,265 of CM067359.1, forward strand.
ACTGTATCCATGTTCATGCTTGTAACTGAAAAAAGATTTATAATTTCTGAATGTGACATTTATATGAAATCTTGATTAGCATTAAGAGTTGTTTCCTAAAACAATCGGAAAAACTTACTCAAATATCGTTAATTACGATGCTGCTTTAAGTATCTGTATCCTATGTGTGTTTTCTGTGCAGACTCATTTCAACATTTCAACTACCGGGTATTGAAATTACAGTAGTCTCAATTTCATGACAACTGCTCAGGAAAGCTGTTGAATATTTTGAAACTAATTTCACTGGGATCTGTTGCTGCCATAGGCAACAACAGTTCCCATTCAAATTATTTTCAATATATTCAATATAATATTCCTTACAGCAGTAAGAATGGGCATTACTGGTTGTGAGTGTTAAAGGGTTAACCATCTCAAATTTATTCACCAACTACTGTGACAAATTTAATTCATGCGAGAGGTATTCTGCTGAATATATCAAAATTAATTAGACTAAGCTGCAGCAACCGGCTTCTAGTCATGTTAGTTTCAAAATATTTGGCAGTTTTCCTTTACCTATACGATTACTTTGGCATTGATATTCTGTGATCGCAGGTGGCAATGGGTTAATTAACACTTTTCTTCCCATACATCCTATTAACTTTCAGCCACTAATGTTCTCATATTAAACACCAGGCTATATATTTAAGCCTTTTAACCCTTTAATCGTCAGGAAATTAAAATTTTCTCATAGAAAATGACAATTTACAGCCTAAGAAGACTAATTTTGAAAATTGACCACTAGAATGACTGACTCGACAACCAAGCCAGTCATTCCAGCGGTAAATTTTCTAAAATTGTCTTCACTCAGTCTGTAAATGGACATTTCTCAAGACCATGGCAGAAGCGGTTTTTGACCGACTCAAGTATTAAGGGGTTAAATCATGGATATGGGAAATGTAGAGTGAAAAGGGTTTAGTGTAACATACTTTAACCCTCATACAGGCCAAAAACGGCTTCTGCAGCGGTCTTGAGAAATGTCCATTTGCAAAACAAGATGAAAATTTGTTCAAGAAAATTTAAATTTTCTCATAGAAAATGTTCATTTGCAGACCAAGAGAACACTATTTTTGAAAATTTACCACTGGAATGACTGGCTCGATTATCGAGCCAGTCATTTCAGTGGTAAATTGTCAAAAATAGTGTTCTCTTGGTCTGCAAATGAACATTTTCTAAGAAAAAATTTAAATTTTCTTGAACAAATTTGAGGGTTAAAGGCTTAAGTGATGGAAGTAATTGTGTGAGCAGAAACTAAGTTTGTGAGATTTTTCCACATGGAATATAAATGAAAAACAATTATCCTGATGATAACAAGAATGACGATGATGAGGATGGCTGGTTGACATGATAATTGAATGATGGTAAATTGCTATATGACTGCTGTAGTACACTGTAACACAAATATGAAGATTCAAACATGAATGCATGTACGCACGTGTTTGCTTTATTGTCGCAACTGCGTCGACAACACTGCATCTACTAGTACTGATGATGATGATGACGATGGTGATGATGATGACAATGATGATGAATGTGGCGATGATGACAGTCATAGTGATGCTACACATTATGGGGTGATGATGATGATGATGAATGTTGTGATGATGATGATGATGACGATGGCCATAGTGATGCTACACATTATGGGATGATGATGATGGTGATGATGAATGTTGTGATGATGATGATGATGATGATGATGATGACGGTCATAGTGATGCTACACATTATGGGGTGATGATGATGATGATGAATGTTGTGATGATGAGGTGATGACGGCCATAGTGATGCTACACTTTATGGGATGATATCTAGTTGTCCACTCTTCTTGTCATCCTCCTCCTCCTCATCATCTATCCATATCATCAACATTGTCATCATATTCTAAGTATTTTCATATAATAATTTTTCCAATCATATTCAAATTATCATTAATTTATTATTCATCATATTCCTTATTAATATGCGTACTATATCTCTTTCTAGGCACCATAATGACATTACATTCATCATTATTTTATCATATTATAAGGTCCAACTCACACTAGCAAGACGCATAATTCTAATTTTATCCTTAACTGTCTCACTACTACAAGCCACCAGGCAGTAATTTCAATGAGCAAAAACTCCTGACTTGATAAATATTTTAAAAACAATTTGACTGAAAGTTGTTTGTCGCTTAGCTTGTTGGTGAAAGGGTTAGCACATATTTTCAACAAAGATATCCCGCTGAAACCCTCTTACCGTATTCTACACAATCAGATTGATACTAAGAATAAAAAGCTCAATAACCATAAAGAATTCACTAATTAATTATGAGGCAGAGATATCAATTACTTTCAAATTAAATATTAATTATGACTAATAATATCAGAATAATTTAATATATTAAATATTTTCAATTCTTGACACGTGACTTCCTGTTCATTTAATCAAATGTATGATATGAGACACTAATAGGACATATAACTCATTCATTACGGAAATTTTATTAGTTAAACGAGAACTTATCTGAAAGTGTAGTTAGATGTTTGACTGTAATTCTAGCCAATCACCACTGGAAGCCAGAGCTACATGAGAGACGTGTCATGACTTGCTGAGATCAGTCTTCAAAGATAAATTGAGTGCACGGCACAGTAATCCCAAATTAGGGTGGGACAAGAAAAGTTCCCAAATGAAATCTCAAACTATGACCTCTTTTCTAGAGGTGGGCATGTAACTCCGCTTCCAGTGGTGATTGGCTAGAATTACGGTCAAACATCTAACTTCCTCTTTCAGGTAAGTTCTCATTTAACTAATAAATTCTAGCCAATCACCACTCAGTCAGCCGGAATTCCCTGAGACTTCAAAGCTGTGGGTGCACTCAATACTATAAATTCCATGTAATGAATTGTTCACAATTATGATAACATGAACTGAACAATTAACAGATTTGATAATCATCCTTCTGAACACTGACATCTTTCTAATATATTCAATAGTTTGTTATAAAACTTTTAAACACTCATTATCAACCTATTGTACAGATTTAAGTTATGGAATTTTCAAACCATCTCAATGGACAGCAAAAATGGTCTACTGCCATTTCTGTCTATTGTATTGTCAAAAGATATTTATATCAATCCATGCCAGTATCCTAGTTATTTTCAGCCTTCGATATATAGTGTCTCTACATACCGCCTTATCGTCTTCATGAAGAATTTTGTGTTAGTATCTTTCTTAGATTCTTAATTATCTCTAAATATGATGGCAATGCATTGAAAATTATACACCTGGGCGAAATTGATTTATATGCAAGCAAAATAGTTGCGTTCTAATAATGATTGCTTAAAGTTCCTAAATTGCTTCCTCAAGAGATTGCTGTATAAAAATATCAAGTATTTTACTCAAAACTTTATTGAAATGCCAAATATAATTCTATCTGGCCTTAGTTGACATTTGAACAATGATCCATTTTAAAAAACTTATCCTTAATTGATGACTCATAAATGGTTTGGTGAAGCCAATTTAAACCCAGAAAATGAAACACTGATTAGGTCATTGGTAAAAAATATCAATAACCCAAAAGCTTTCAGAACCTAATCCACATAGTAAGCATTATTTCTTTATTGATTCGCTCCATGAATTAATAACCAAAATTGTCCAGCCAGCAAGATCCTTATCATCTGAGGCTCTCTTGTATAAGAGGCTATTAACTAACAATATTTTGCTTAGTAGATGCACACTGTGCTTATGTGTGAATGCCCCAAGATTGCCAATTCAAAAACAACATCTTATTAAATAGCAAAATCTGTTTTATGTATTTTTCAACTTGATGCTATGTTACTGTTTATGTTGCTTGATCCAATTCTACTCTTGTAGATTAACTCTCAGTAGAGGCAAAAAAGTGTAAACGACTATGGGTTAACTTCAAACCGACCTAATATAAAAAACATAAATATTATAAGCTCCTGAGGTACATGTATTCAAGAAACATGTTGCTTAATCTGGAAATTAAGCCTAGAAGCGAACAAATCACAAAACTTCATTGTAAAGCTACTAGAGAAGTACACATAAAACTCCTTGATATTCAATTTGCACTCATCATCAAATACTCTGGATTTTGTTGTTTGCTATACAATTCATCTGACCAGTTGAATGAGCAACTGTGATTCATAAATTTCATTCTCTAAATCATAGCCAAACTTCTCTGGCTGGTCCAAAGACAAAGCACAACAATCGAGCTTTAATGCCCAGTACATTAATATGATGTTGCTTGGCGTTATTTCTCCATCTACCCCCTATAGAATGTGTGTTCTTTTTCTGTGCGAGGTCAGTAACACAGAAATTAACCTTTTAAGCCTTAAGTTTGTTCAAGGAAGATTTATATTTTCTCAAGGAAAATGTCAATTTGCAGACCAAGAGAAGCCTATTTTTGAAAATTTACGATTGGAATAACTGGCTCGGTTATCTAGCCAGTCATTCAAGTGGTAAATTAAAAAAATAAGCTTCTCTTGGTCTGCAAATTGACATTTCTCAAGACCACTACTGAAGCCATTTTTGGCTGATATGAATGTTAAAGGTTTTACAGGATCAAAAATTGCAAGTACTTGAACATCTGCACAATCTACAAGTTAGTATAATTGTGCAAAGAATATTTAACAGTCATTGTTTCCTAGAAAGCAGCAGTAAGTTTCAGTCAAATTATTTTCAAAAGTTCTACTGAGCAAGTCTTTTCTATAAGCGTAGTTTTACAGCCCAACACATTTGAAATTTGATAATTTTCTGTTGATTTTCTTGATATCCCTACCCTGATAATATACGTTTGCAATTGCATAAAATCAATGTATAGTCACCCTTTAACACTTAAATCAGCCAAAAACGGCTTCTGCAGTGGTCTTGAGAAATGTCCATTTGCAGACCAAGAGGACTATTTTTGAAAATTTACCACTGGAATGACTGGCTCGATAACTGACTCCCATTGGAAGATTCTTCACCAGGTCATTGATGAATATTGTAAAGAGGGTGGGAGAGATTACACCACCCTGAGGTACACCATGTCGTAGCAGGACTTTCTTGCTGCTTGTCCCATTCAGCTATACTGATGCCTTTCAGTTGTGGAGATACTGGCATATCCAGATGTACATTTTTCCAGAGATATTACTGGTCCTGAGCCTTTGGAGGAGTCCATGCTTCCATACTTTATCAAATGCCTTCTGCAGATCAACCCACACAGTGATGGCATGCTTTTTCTGTTGGAATGCCTCCTCAATAGACTGTGTCAGATACTTTGTTTGATCCTCAGTATATCTACACTTTCTGAATCCATTTTGGTAATCCGCTAAGAGATTGTTGCTTTCAAGATGTCGAAGAAGTCTTTGGTTGAGGATTCTTTCCATAGCTTTGACAGTGCAACTAGTCAGACTGATAGGTTGATAACTTGCTGCTTTGGATTTATTCTTGCCTTTTTTCAGTACAGGGATCATGTTGGCCTCTCTCCAAGACTGGGGAACTTCTCCTGTGTACCAACTGTGGTTGAAAATCTCCAAAAGCTTCCAATCATACCCAGATTCCTCAACATCTCATTGGTTATTCCATCTGGTCCAGGAGACCTCCTGCTTTTCAGAACTTTCAAGCTTTTCTCCAACTCGCTGATGGTCAGAAGCTCATCCATTCCCGCGGCATGTATTTGTGTCTCTCTGTTCCATTTTGCAGACTTCATTGCAGCTTGTTTACAACTCACTGGCACATCTAGATTACTTACTTTCTGAAACATACAAGCAAAGTGTTCAGCAGCAGCCTCTCCTGTTTTAATTTCACAATCCTCTTCAAGAGTTATGTTCGGTACTCTGGTGTTTTCATCGTTAAGCTGCTTCACAAGCCTCCAGAGTTTGTTTGTATCCTTTTCAAGATGAAGTTTTTTCTCTCCACGATTCTCTGGTGGCTCTGATTTTGGCTTTCCAATACTTTGCCTTGGATTGTTGGAGTCTCACATGGCTGGCTTCTGTTGGGACATTCTCTGCAATTTCCCTTGCGCTGGACATTTCTTCGTGTAACTTTTGCAGAGACGTACTCCAGTCTTCTTCTTCTTCTTTTCGTTCGCTGATCATACCGCCAGTCCTGTAAGTGACTATCGACATGATCATAAGTGTACTCCAGTAAGGTCTGTAGTTTTTCCTGGAGCCCCTAGGAATGCATTTGCCAGCAGCTAAGAGTAAAGCAGAGTTAAGCTCTTTAACAACTTTATTGATGTTTTGGTTTTTGACATCAATGTCTTTTACCAATCTGTCACACTCTCTTTCTGATATCTGTCCCAGTCTGCTTTCTTATAGTTCCATCGAGGAGTCTGATTTCGGTCAATCTCAAGATCACTGCCTCCAAGCTGTTCCCCAACAATAGCCAAAGATGCTTGATGTAGATTTTCTGTCGAAAATGCTAGATCAGGAGAACTTGAGGTATGCCATCGTCTTCAGTAGAATGTAGGGGGGGTCATCTGCGTTATTCAAGAGAATCCAATTTTCAATGTCCTCACCCCTCCTATCAGTAGAATGATAGCCCCATAACTGAGAATGACTGTTGAGGTCACCAGCAACGATAGTTGTATCTGGGTGAACCGGGATTTTTCCGAGATTCAATGGTTGATTATTAGGGCAGTAATAGTTGACCAGTGATAGGATGTTTCTCTGGAATTATCTTGATTGTGAGAATTTCAGGGCCTTCCATGTCTCTCTGAACTTCAATGGCGTTTAAGTTATTCCGGACCAGGGTTATGACTCCTCATTTATGTCTTCCATCCCTGTCAGATCTGAAGCACTGAAATCCTCTTATACAGAATCTTCTGTTGGCATTTTGATGAGTTTCTTGGATACATGCGACATCTACGCCTTTCTCCTTGAGAATTTGGCTAAGCTCCTTTTTCTTGTTAGAAACTCCTTCAGCATTCCATTGCATGATAGTCAGCGGTTTGCTTACTTGTTCTTTGGGGTTGGACAACCTTTTTCTCCAAGGTCTACAAACTTTATCACCAGTAGCTTGGGTAGACAGACCCCTTCGAGGCTAGTGGGGGGGTGCTGCACATGACTGGCGGGAAGCACCATGACGGATATTCATAATATTAACTTTCATGAAAGATGAGTTGTTTAGTGCTATGGTTGGCCACTCGCTCCAAATACCCGGCTTGGTACCCAGCTAAAGTGTTACGCCCCTGCGCCCGACCCAAAATCAGAGATGTTAGATCTACTTTGAGGCCTAGCACTTGTAGCAGGGGATTCCATCCAAGTTAACACTTTAACACCCAAGCCAGCCAAAAATGGTTTCTGCCATAGTCTTGAGAAATGTCCATTTCCAGACCAAGATGACTATTTTTGAAAATTTACCACTGGAATGACTGGCTCATCATCCGAGCCCATCATTTAAGGAATAAATTTTCAAAAATAGTCTCCAATTGGCCTGCAAATAGACATTCACTAAGCAAAAATTTCTTATTTACTGACAAATCTTAAACATCATACCATTAAATAAAGCAGTAACAAGTGAATTAATAATGTGATGAAATTTAGGTTTTATGATATTAGCAGTGAAACACATATTACACACCTGACTGGTTAATAACAAGGGACAACATAGACTTTATAGGCATAGAGCTAGTGACTTCATTTTATTTTAAATGATAGGGTTTAAAGGTGAATTTTAACTATGATGTAGCCAAATAATATTTACTGGATTTAAAAGCTTGACATTTATCCAGTTAATAAACTATTCAATTTAACCCTTACGACTCTGCTGTCAAATTTTAAAATTTTCAAATTAAATTAAAAGACGGACTGTTCATTTTTCAACAAATTTGGTGGAACATGATGCTGTAGTAAAATTTGTACACTAGTTTCTCTACTATTGACACTGTATATGATGGAATATTGACATCAGTGTAATGAGGGTTAAAGAACAATGTATGTCTTTAAAGACACAAAATTTGAAATGTGTAAAATTATAAACAGTAATATTGCTTGAATTTTTAGTTTTAGTTTGGTTTATTTTGTGGGGAGCGTAGTCTTAAAAAATACTGGCCAAAACCCTCTGTTATGGTCTTGTGGAATGTCTATTTACAGGCCAAGTGAATACAATTTTTTAACATTTACCACAGGTATGACTGGCTCAATAACTAAGCCAGTCATTCCAGTGATAAATTTTCTGAAATTGTATTCTGTTGGCCTGTAAATGGTCATTCAATGGGCAGATTTTAAAATTTTCTTGACCAAATTTGACAATTAAATGATTAATTCATTTAGAATATAATTCAACCCATCCTCATTATAAAAGCAGATTTGATTGAAGTTTATTGCAGCCTTATTTTTAAAAATATACAGGAAATGCTCTTCTTTGGGGGTGGGGGAGCATAAAGTGATTTGGGTCTTTAAATAACTGTCAAATTTGTACAAGAAAATTTAAATATTCTCATATAAAATGCATATTAGCAGAACAAGAACTCTTTTTGAAAATTTACCACTGAAATGATTGGCTCGGTTATTGAGCAAGTTATTCCAGTGGTAAATTTAAAAAAAATTAATTTTTCTTGATCTGACAGCTCTATAAATGTACATTTGATTCTCAAAAGACCACTGAAGAGGCTGTTTTGGCCAGTTTGATTGCTTTAAGGGTTATGCCAGGGAATCTTTGCGTGAGACCGCATTGTTGTCCTTGACTTTGACATGTATATATGACAGTAACATGCTTAACACATAAATTATTAATAAAATAAATAATTCTCAAATGTAAACAACACTTTTCTAATGAAATACAAAAGAATTTATTCGGACAATTTATTACCTGGATATTAACAAAATTTAATAAATTGTGTGAAATATTTTTTTCCATTAATTTCTGTAAACGCTGATCATAAAGATAAATTCAGAACAGCTTAAATATATAAAAAACCCATCATATATATATATACTATAAGATCTACATTTAACCCTACCAATGACAAATCCCTGAAAAAGTAAATTCTTTACGATCTATAGCATATTCTGTTGAATATTTTGAAATTAATATGATGGGAACCCATTGCTGCCTAAGGCAACAATGGCTTGCAGTCGTATTAATTTCAAAATATTCTACGTTTTCCTGTTTGTTTGTCTCAAGACTGAGATACGGCGAATTTATTAGTGAAACAGTTAAGTAATTTGTCCAGTTTTAATTCATGAAAAGTCTTTATAAGCACATAAATTGACAATTAGCGCTGTACGATAAGTATTAGACAGGCCATCTTATGTAAACATGAATACATTCAGCCTGGCCTTAATTTGTCTGGAAGCTGTTACAGCCTTATTGTGACAAACAGCTTCCAGGCAAAATAATTTCAAAATATTCATGGCTGGAATTCAAACAAATTTGACTTACGCATTTGAGTGCGCAGTCCAAGAACACATTTACATTCTAATCCAGCCCATTGGGGGGGGGGGGGGGAGGGAGGGGGGAAAGGTCAAGTTGAATGTCACACAACTCTGAAACCATTGGACTGAATTCAACCAAATTTGGTATGTAAGTTACCCATATGTTTGTGACGTGCATGAGGACATTTACATTTAGCTCCCCCCAAAGATGGTGGGGGAGGGGTCAAATGTTCAATATTAATGTGCAGAAATTGATTGTACTGCAACTCCTTCGGCCCGCTATTGGCCATGTAATGGGCCAGTAACTTGTGTTATCAGGGCGCTTACTGGAGGAGATAAGGGTTGCTTAACCCTTTAACACTTATATCAGCCAAAGTCGGCTTCTGCAGTGGTTTTGAGAAATGTCCATTTGCAGGCCAAGAGAAGAATATTTTTGAAAATTCACCTCTGGAATGACTGGCTTGATAACAGAGCCAGTCATTCCAGTGGTCAATTTTCAAAAATAGTCTTCTCTTAGTCTGCAAATGGACATTTTCTATGAGAAAATTTTAATTTTCTTGAACAAATTCCAGAGCTAAAGCGTTAATTAACCATTTCACTATTACAGACAAGAAATGACAACTTATTTATGATGTAATGAATAATCTGTTGAATATTTTGAAACCGTTTTGCCTGGGAGATGAATTGCTGTTGCAGCAACAACAGGTTCCAGTGAAATTAGTTTCAAAATATCGAACAGCTCTCGAGGATGTTGTTGAAATTGAAACGCTGAAATTTCAGGGGCTAAAGGCAAATGCTTAATAGACAGATTTCAGTCTACATATAAACATAGGCAATAATATGGCTGTTCAATACAAACCAGTATAATTTACATTTCTATCAATGGTTATCAGATTTCAAGACACCCTCAAATTCATTTAAGCTGTGGTTGATTGGTCTGACATAGATTTGATATATTTAACCATTTAACACTCATATCAGCCAAAAATACCTTCCACAGTGGTCTTAAATGTTCATTTACAGACCAAGAGAAGACTATTAAAAAAAATGTACCACTGGATTGAATAGCTCGGTAACCAGTTGTTAAATTTTCACTAACCGTCTTCTCTTAGTCTGCAAATGGACATTTTCTATGGATTTAAAAAAAATTTCTTGGACAAATATAAGTGCTAGGTTTAAATCTAATCTCAGGCGTTTACTATACAAGGGCTGGTATATGCATGCAATAAGGTTTGTGCTATGGTTCACAGAACTTACTAAGGATAGACATGGGTGTGGTGAAGTAATCTTAGAATCTAGACACTGTATATAGATTATACATTACATCATACTAGTCTATGAGCCAATTTTCAAGAGGCCTAGAAAATGGGTTTTGTGCAACACACACTACACATTTAGTTTGTCACTTTAGGCTGTTTGGGGGAATGTCTCAAGAACAATTCTAGCCCTGATGTACAGTTAAATTCTGGCAGCAACAACATATGGCAGCCAATTTTCTATCAGGGGGTGGTGGCCGATGCGTAAATCTGGAAAAAAAATCTGTATTTTTCTTTCTCTTCTCCTAAAGCTTAAATTCCTCAAATAAATGTTCCTAACATGTTGAAATGAGATAGGCATTACTATTCTTGCTTCAATAGTTAATGTTTTCCAGAAAATAATGACATGTATTGTTAAAAAACAGAGAAAATTCCATGAAAATTATCGTTATATTTTAATTTTCTAATATAATTCTTCAGTAGTCAATCTGAAAGAACAATCAGTGTGTCAAAGCTGATAAATCTGTTAATTCCATATGTCTACTGTTCAGAAAAACTAAAAAGTGTTGACATCAGTTAAATAATCGGTAAATTATTGGCATTGCCCTTCCCCTACTCCCAAATTACAAAGAAAAACATAATCACAAGAAAAGCAGCCTAGATGGCCATATCTGCCTGTATATTACAATTATACTCATGAACTCGATATTAGCATCAAAAGTTATTGTTTTCGATGTTTTACAATGGCTAGATTAAAAATCAATACTAAAACAAGATTTTGCTGATCTTCAACATGATTGGTCAGTTCAAATCAAAATGCTACAAAATAATCATTGTGTCTTTAATCTTCTCCATTATCATCATCGCCATCATCATCATCCGTGTCTCATGCGAAAACATTATTTGGATTTTTGCACTGTTCAGCTGCCATGCAAGAACAGGATTCCGTGCTTGACATCCCATTGTGCTGACAGGCACACGCATTACTGCATTGACACGTAGACGCCTTACACCTGCACACAGTCAGCTCAACCAGTCCAACTGGGGCTGGGTCCTTGGACATTATGGTGAGTTGGAGATCCATCCTCAGTGTTCCAGCCATTACCATCTGGCTTTGGTAGAGCTTGTTGGCGAGCAGTGACTTCTTCCAGATAAGGGCAATTCCTCGCTATGATGGACATGAGAAAAATAAACAAATTTCAATGCTGGCATTAATATGCTTGTTTAAATTATAGAACTGATATTGAAGTTTAAAGACATGAAGAATTTTAGTGCCAAATTTCATTATTTACTTAGTTACCAGAATTTTATAACGTGGGTTTATTTGCGACCTGATAACACTATAAAATAACAGAAAATCAAAATATCCAGAATCCAAATTGTTTGAAGCTTTAGTTATATTTATATTAAAGTTATAAAAGTTCATTACTAATTGCTTCAGAATATGTGAATAGGTAAAACAATTATATACATTTTTCTTAAAGCTTGATGCACTGCTTCTGGTTTGTCCTGACGTGAACTGTAGTGACAGTTGAGTTTGGATGCCAATGTGCTGTTTGCACGCTCCTTTTATACCATTTGGCTACACCAAATGTACCCGTTTGGTTGTGTACACAAACCAGAAGCAACGCATCAAGCTTTAAGAAAAATTCATTTTTATCACTTAGAGGCAAGCGTGATACCTATGATCAGAATAATGGATGCTGCCGGAACATCGAGCAATACTTCTGTAACATCCACAGAAACGCTGGTGAACATGCTTAACAATGCAGTGATTGACCACACCGCCAATCAAATCACACCACAACGTAAACGTACGAGATTGGATACTGAGCAGACTCCAGATGTGGACCTGGAACGGATGACACCAAACCCGATGAAAAAACCTTGCATTCCAGATGCCAACCTCCAGTCGTACCGCCAGTGGCACAACAGCGCCTGCAAACACACACGACTAATGCTCCAAATGGATAAACTGGAGCAATCAATTGCCAACAATGAGGTTCCTGCTAACCTAGCAATTCTAGTCAGGTACATCCCTCCCGTAGATGACCAAGAATTCTTAAATGACTGGAACAAAGCAGTCAAAGACACCGGTCTTAAACTAGCCTGAGACTTACTCAAACTCCTAAGAACTAGAGCTAAGAAACTATCAGACATTACCCGCCGCCACAAGGCGGGTTTTCGCACGGCCACAGACAACACTGAAGTCTTCATAGAGGCACATGCGAACCAGGGAGAGGTCATGAAGCCCAGAGAAACGTCCAAACAAGAGAGGACAGATTCAGGGCAGGGCACCACAAAGACCCAGGCCACCAGGCGCAGACGCAGGCAGGACCAAGGGCAACCTTGCACCACCAGACGCCAGGATCAGCACCAAACGAGAGCACCACAGAACAAAGAAAGAACACTAAACATGGTGTTCCAACTGTTAAAGAAACTGACTTAACTATAAACTATAATCATTCCGTCACTTACATTGGTACAATGTCTAACCCCCCCCCCCCCCCCCCCCCCCCCCCCCCCCCCCACAGACCCCCCTTGCGGGTTGGTCTGTTGTTTTATTAACCACTATAAAAACATACTTACCGTTCAATCACTACTTGCTAAATCAATTATCTGCATTTTGCTATCAGAATAAGATTTTTATGCCTGCATACACACCTCCCCATGCCTAATCCTATTCCTATGGACCCTCAACCAGGCTACTGGTTGAGTCCCATCTCCAGCCTACCATCAGGTATAGACTGGCACCAGTCTATACTCACCTCATAGTGACGCTTGTCACTAAACCCGCTCGCGCATGTGCATTAGAGCCCGAATAGGAAACAGATTCACTTTTCTAAATTTAAGTGCAAAATATTTCAAGTCTGATTCTCAAATCTTACCACACGGGGTGGTTGAGGCCGGGTCGTAGTGATTGAACGGTAAGTATGTTTTTATAGTGGTTAATAAAACAACAGACCAACCCGCAAGGGGGGGTCTGTGGGGGGGTTGTTATTACACCACAAAAACATCCATTACCGTTCAATCACTACTTGCTAAACCCGTAGATGTGGGAGGAGATTAGAGAATCAATAAACCAGGATAAAAATCAAACCAATCTTATCCCAATGTTAATAACATAACATAATAGTGCATTTAGCTCAATCACACCGTGATTAGCAAATAAGAACAACTTGAACTTAAAGAAATAAATAAAAACCAAAAGAAGACTCTCACCATTTCTCACCGACGCAGTCTTAACGAAAATGGTGGGAAGTGCTTGGTAAATAGTCTTCGGCTTTTTTAGTTAACAAACAAGGATAAAATTAAACCAATCTTATCCAAATGTTAACAACATAACCTAATAGAGCATTTAGCTCAATCACACCGTGATTAGCAAATAAGAGCAACTTGAACTTAAAGAAATAACTAAAAACCAAAAGAAGACTCTCACCATTTCTCACAGACGCATAGTCCTAACGAAAATGGTGGGAAGCGCTTGGTAAATAGTCTTCGGCTTTTTTAGTTAAAAGTGGAAATGTTACGAAAGAAGGAAGCTGCTGCACTCTGGTCTTTGAGATAAAAGGATGTAAAGGTGTATTCACATTTCCCTCCTGCCACCTGCATGATCTCATCTAAAGACGAACCCTCAAAAAGAGCAAAAGAAGTAGCCATACCTCTAACGTCATCGGCTTTAATAAGGGAGAGATTAATTTGATCCGGTGAGGCTATCTCATAACAAGGCTTAATTATTCTCTCAAAAATCCATTTGACAATCGAAGAATTTGAGACCGGCTTAGATAACTCTTCCTCGTAGGAAAAACATAAATGAGATGGATCGACTCTTATAACATCTGATCGCTGATTGAAGGTTCATAATGCCCTAATAGGACACCAAAATTTTTCGGATGGCGACACGAAAAAGATTTTAAAATGATCGGACTAGCAGGATAGCGGTTAGTTTGAGTTTTAGATAAAAATTTCCTTCTGGGATATAAAACCAATCCGTCTCCTAAAACTATAAATCTCTCCTTTTCAGCAGAAAGAGCATGAATCTCTTGAATGCCTTCTAGCAGAGGCTGTAGCAACAAAAAAAAACAGTTTTGACAATTAAAAACAAAACCAAGCTTACTACTGGTAGAAGAAATAGGTTCAAAATGGCGACCTGCCATAACTTGAAGAACCAAAGCCAAACTCCAGGAAGGTAAAGGCTTAGCAATCGGAGGACGAATATTACTTAGACCTATAATAAAGCTATTAAAAGTCTTAGTATCCTTGACATCGGCATACAGAAGACAAGGAAGGGATGACACCAGAGAAAATCTATACTCCCTGAACGTAATAACTGACAAATGAAAATAACCAAACAGATAAGATAAAAAATCTAATAATTTGGGTATAGAAACAGAATCGGGCACGAAACCTTGGTCTGAACATCATTCACCTAAATTTTTAAGTCGACCCTTGTAAACTCGACGGGTCGAATCCCTTCTGACAGAGTCAATCATTTCCTGAGATCAGAAGAAACCTTATTCTCGAGGACTTCAGACTCGAGATTCTCCAGACACACAGACTAAAATTTATTGGATTTGGATGCACACAAAGACCTCTTACTTGAGATAGAAGATCCTGGTATACTGGAAGAAGAAGAAGAGGGAAATCTACCAGAAAATCTAGAAGGTCTAAAAACCAAATCCTCTTTGGCCAAAAGGGAGCTATCAGAAGAATTTCGCAAACCTGATCCTTGACTCTCTTCAAAACTAACTGAATCAAAATCGTTCGAGAGAAGGCATAGGCGAACATTCCTGTCCACTACTGAGACAGAGCATCCATCCCCAGGGCTTGACTGTCCGGAAAAGGAGACATGTAAGAGAAGATCTGAGCATTCAGAGAGGCCGCGAGCAGCTCTACTAGAGGACAATCCATAAGACTAAACCTCATTCCTCCTTCTAAAAATGAAAGAAAAACCCCATGGCAATGACTGAACGAATCGAGATTTAGACGCCTAACAGACAATCCAACCAATGCACAGAAGCCTGGATCTACTTTCCAATGAATAGCCTCTTCTATAGACTCCTTGACAATCATAGACAAACAACAACCCCTCTAAAGCTAATAGCTTCTAATAATAAGGAACAGAAGACCATTTTAGAAGAAGAGACTACATAGAAGGATTCTAGATCCAAGAATATCTAGCCCCTTTTAATAAGGGCAACCCTTAAAGAAGTGTCAAACTTACTATATGCTAAAGAGGACTGCTTATAGAAAACACATAGATTACATATGCCATGATGCTCCAACCAAAAATCCTGGGCTATATCATAATGCTTAGACCTCACTAAATAGGTAACTCACGTTTATTATGGATATTTTAATAATACCGCTTACTCTGAATGGAGACCAAAAAGGGTCATATCAGTATAGCCTAACTTATTAATAATGCTAAAGACTCTGCAAAAATTATAGATAATTTTATTTACAGAGATTTAACCAGAGATTGTGGCAAAGCAAAACCCCATAGTAAGTCTATGGGAGTGCTTAGAGTCAAGATATAGCCAAATCATGTGCCCGAGATCTACATGAACTACAGGAAAGTTACTAGTGATGACCGTCATCACAATTCTATGAATAGAATACATGACAAGGTCCTGATAAGAGAACTATGGCCAACATTAGACTATCTAATTTAAAAATCGTATAATAATGGAGATTTAATAAAAATTGTATTGAATACATCAACGGTTGCCTAGCCGCTCGGGCTTGCTGATAAATTAGATATCCTAAACAATTCGATATTTATGCCAAGAGGCAGAAAACTTAAAAGATTTTAATAAATTTATTGATTCTTATATTTTATAGTCTTAGCATCAATAATTTCATCTTTG
This sequence comes from Chaetoderma sp. LZ-2023a, assembly GCA_034401795.1. Taxonomy (NCBI): domain Eukaryota; kingdom Metazoa; phylum Mollusca; class Caudofoveata; order Chaetodermatida; family Chaetodermatidae; genus Chaetoderma; species Chaetoderma sp. LZ-2023a. The sequence goes on from CM067359.1 coordinate 48,977,798, forward strand.
TAATAACAAATGACATTGTGTTAGAAATCCCAATAAAAGGAAAGATTGAACACTGATACTAGATATTAACTGATTGACTACTGAATTTTGCAGCCGACATATTACAACTGTAATATCTCTGGACTTGCAAAGATTTAGAAAACCTTTTGACCGAAAATAGTTGGTGGATGCTTAAATCCAAAGATTCTCGGCCGCTCTTCCCCCCTCCAGAGCAACCCCAACCCCACTCCAACCGGCCCGCCCCCAGCCCCCAGACAACAACCTCAACGAGCAAAAACCCAAGACTCACCAAATAGTCCGGGAATAATCCGACCGAAAATTGCCGGTGGCATCACCAACAACCCTCAGCCAAACTGCCCCCAAAATACCCAGCAAATCCCAAGCCCCCCCCGAAACCAGCGTCCGACGGCCTGCAGCAACCCAGTCAAAAGAGCAAAAATTACGCTATAATAGGGAAAACAAACGAAAATCTGGGAAAAACCAAAAACAAAACGAACACACCGAAACTATGAGATTAGATTCACGATCCAAGATTATTTATTCAATAATTCCAAGGTAAACGAATTCACAAATCATACCAGGTTGTCCGCCCAAGGCAGTGCCTATTGTTATGGCGGACACCTTACACACACATATACAGGTATATATAAATTAGACAAGACAGTACTTACACAAACAATTATAAATTCAGACATTACATTTACTACTTCCTTATTAACCCTTTGGCCCTTGATCCACATAAACAGTTTAAATTTCAAAGAGAAAATATGTCAATTCGCGGGTCAAGAGGAGACCACCCCTTCCTACACCCCCAGCGCCCTCCCAACCCACACACCCCATAACCCCCCCCCCCCCCCCAGAGTTCACCACCGGTTCAATTATCTTGTCAGTCATTACAGTGGAAAGAAAAACTCCTGGAGTGGGCCTCTCTCAGTCCGCGAACCAACATATAATACTGTAACAGGGTGTGTGTAAGAGTTAGTCACTTGGGTTATTATTATTATTATTATTATTATTATTATTATTATTTAGCGGTACATATGGGTAGTAAATAAGGACAAGACAGTTACGTAACAGACAAGCACAGAACATAGTCAAGTTCAATAATATACATGGATGTCTATGATTATAGATACAACAATAAACATATATATATTTTTGGGGGGAGGGTACTTTTACTTATAGTGATGATATACTGTTTACAGGATGCTGGCTAATGGGGAGCATCCTTGGACAAGGGAAGGGGGATGGAGGGGATGGGTGCTCATTCTCCTGCTCGTCCTGTAGTTTGTTACTATGGTACTTGAAATTATTATTGGATATAATAGCAAGTGGAGTCATCTAGTCATAATTCTAGTAGTAGTAGTAGTAGTAGTAGTAGTAGTAGTAGTAGCAGCATTCTTTACCTTGTTTTGTAGACGAGTGGGGCCATTTTTGAGCTGTACTGCATGAGTTCGATAATACTAGTATGTGTTAATCAAGTGGTTTTTCATTGTTTTCTTGCAGAATTTTGTTGATAGAATTTTCTCACGTGTCTCCTGTTTTATGTTGTTCCATAGTTTAGTGGCTGCAAATGATATTCGGTGTTTTCCTATGTCTGTCCGTGTGTAATGCTCATGTAGTTTATGTCTGCTTCTAGTGTTATGTTGGTGGATGTTAATATTGTTTATAAAGAAGGGGGCTATAGATTTGGGTAAAGTGTCGTGGTGGAAGTTTTTGACAATAGTTAGCATTTGAGATTTTCCTGTCGGTGAGCTTAAGCAATTTTTCTGCTTTGAACATGTTTTGGCCCTCTGCTGGTCTAGAAAATAGTTTGATGCTTTTTTTTTGGAGACTGAATTTTGGATATTCTGTTTTTGTAGGTGTTAGTCCAAACAACATTGCAGTAAGTGAGGTGCGGGAGGATCAAGGTGCTGTACAGTGTTTTAACTGTGGCCTGTGTCATATATGGTTTTAGTCTTTGGATGACACCTATTCCTCTTGCTACTTTTGCAGTAACTGTTTCGATTTGTTTGGCCCAGGTCAAGTTTTTATCTAAATATACTCCTAGGAACTTTGCATAAGGGACCTCTTCAATTTCCTTATTGCTAATGTACAATTTTGGAACCTCTTTATTTATTAATTCTCTAGATTTTGAAAATAACATATAGTTTGTTTTATCCACATTTAGTGATAATTTATTTAGTGAAAACCAGTTAGTAATTTCTTCCATTTCCTTATTTACATTTTTATATAATGTAGCTATGTCTTCATCAGAGCAAAAGGCATTGGTGTCATCAACAAATAATATTAGTGACATATGTTTGCATTTGTTAGGCAGATCGTTCATATACAAGAGGAACAGCAGAGAGCCAAGGATGGACCCCTGAGGGACACCGCAAGTTAGTCTCCTATTTTCAGAGCAAGTTGCATTGAATTGCACACATTGCGTTCTGTCACTTAGATAACTTTCAAACCAGATGAGTGCACTTCCTCGGATTCCATAATAGGCAAGTTTTTCTAGTAGGATTTTATGATTGATAGTGTCGAAAGCTTTTGAAAGATAAAAAAAAATGCCTATTATGTGCTTTTTCTTTTCAATTGATTCTATTATTTTTTCTGTCATTTCAATTAGTGCTAGCATTGTTGAATGTTTTTCACGGAATCCGTATTGTGATGTATAGAGGATTGACTTTTTATCTAAGTAGCTGATAAGCCGATTGTACATAAAGTCGTTCCATTAATTTGGAGAAAAGTGGAAGTATTGAGACAGGTCTATAGTTTGTGAAATTAGATGAATCCTTTGCTTTGTATATAGGTGTTAATCGTGCTGCTTTTAATTTTGATGGAAATATGCCTTGAGTGAAAGATAAGTTACAGATGTGGTTAAGGGGTATTAGCAGCGCTAACGTGCAGTGTTTGAAAATACTCCACTTGAAACCATCCAAGCCAGCACTTTTTGCAGGATTTAGTTTGTTAAGAATGATAAAAATTTCTTCATTTGTGACCGGGTTAGCGAAAAGAGGATTGATAGTCGCCTGTGAGATAATCACTATATTTATTAGAGGATGTTGAATTGATTTTATCTAAAAGTGTTGGACCTATATTAACAAAATAGTCATTGAATCCTGTTGCAATTTCTAAATCATCAGTTATTATCTTATTATAAAGAAATTGTGTTTGTTGCGCTTTGCGGTTATTTTTATTCAAGTGATTTAATTATTTTCCATGTTTCATTTATGTCATTCTTGCATAGTTCAAATTTGTTATGGTAGTAAGGTTTTTTTGCTGTTTTGATTATTTGGTCCAACTTGTTTCTGTATTTCTTGAATTGTCAACGCAGAAGAAGAATCCGACTCATATTCCTCCTTCCTGCCCCCTTATCCGATTGATTATCTTTTCTAAGCGAATAATGTACTTGTAGACATTAATCCTGTACTCATAATGATCCTATGAAACCTTTACTGAATCTAATTCTTTTCAGCGACGTACCAAATTATACTACGATTTACTTAAGAATCAGGGTTATCCCATCCACAAATAAACCCCCCTTTCGTTAAATAAATATGTCAACCTGCCGACATAAGAGGTAAAAGGAGCGAGAAAAAAGGCTGAATGGCCCGAAGACAACTGGCCATCTAAAGTTGGATGAAAGCAAAAATCGTATCTAGAAATAATGCGTAGAATACAACCTGCCACAAAATCCCATACGGTAACCAGTCAGGAGAGTCTTTAATTACGTTGAAAATTGTCACTGATAAACGAATAAATGTCTGAATAGACTACAATTCCAAGAGAGACTACAAGACTGGCAATGACTTGGTATGAATATTTTCAGCCATTAAACATTCCCAATAATAAACAAATACGGAAATAAGACTAATTCTTAGGCAAGAAGATGACTAGATTCTAGGAAAGCGGATGTAGAAAAAGGGAAACGGAAATGCATAACACGGAAGTATACTACCGGAAACTGATCAAAATCCTACAATCCGGATGTACAGAATTACCGGAAGAGGAAGCTGAAAAACCGGAAATGGATGAACAATGTAATGCCGGGTAAAAACCCCCACAGACCGCCCCCCCCCCCCCTTGCGGGTTGGTCTGTTGTTTTATTAACCACTATAAAAACATACTTACCGTTCAATCACTACTTGCTAAATCAATTATCTGCATTTTGCTATCGGAATAAGATTTGTATGCCTGCATACACACCTCCCCATGCCTAATCCTATTCCTATGGACCCTCAACCAGGCTACTGGTTGAGTCCCATCTCCAGCCTACCATCAGGTATAGACTGGCACCAGTCTATACTCACCTCATAGTGACGCTTGTCGCTAAGCGCGCTCGCGCATGCGCATTAGAGCCTGAATAGGAAACAGATTCACTTTTCTAAATTTAAGTGCAAAATATTTCAAGTCTGATTCTCAAATCTTACCACGCGGGGTGGTTGAGGCCGGGTCGTAGTGATTGAACGGTAAGTATGTTTTTATAGTGGTTAATAAAGCAACAGACCAACCCGCAAGGGGGGGTCTGTGGGGGGGGGGGGTTGTTATTACACCACAAAAACATCCATTACCGTTCAATCACTACTTGCTAAACCCGTAGATTTGGTCAGTGCCCCCTGTCCACATAAGGTGGGAGGAGATTAGAGAATCGATAAACCAGGATAAAAATCAAACCAATCTTATCCCAATGTTAATAACATAACATAATAGTGCATTTAGCTCAATCACACCGTGATTAGCAAATAAGAACAACTTGAACTTAAAGAAATAAATAAAAACCAAAAGAAGACTCACCATTTCTCACCGACGCAGAGTCTTAACGAAAATGGTGGGAAGTGCTTGGTAAATAGTCTTCGGCTTTTTTAGTTAAAAGTGGAAATGTTACGAAAGAAGGAAGCTGCTGCACTCTGGTCTTTGAGATAAAAGGATGTAAGGTGTATTCACATTTCCCTCCTACCACCTGCATGATCTCATCTAAAGACGAACCCTCAAAAAGAGCGAAAGAAGTAGCCATACCTCTAACGTCATCGGCTTTAATAAGGGAGAGATTAATTTGATCCGGTGAGGCTATCTCATAACAAGGCTTAATTATTCTCTCAAAAATCCATCTGACAATCGAAGAATTTGAGACCGGCTTAGATAACTCTTCCTCGTAGGAAAAACATATATGAGATGGATCGACTCTTATAACATCTGATCGCTGATTGAAGGTTCATAATGCCCTAATAGGACACCAAAATTTTTCGGATGGCGACAGACGAAAAAGATTTTTAAAATGATCGGACTAGCAGGATAGCGGTTAGTTTGAGTTTTAGATAAAAAATTCCTTCTGGGATATCAAACCAAGCCGTCTCCTGAAACTATCAATCTCTCCTTTTCAGCAGAAAGAGCATGAATCTCTTGAACGCCTTCTAGCAGAGGCTGTAGCAACAAGAAAAAACAGCTTTGACAATTAAAAACAAAACCAAGCTTACTACTGGTAGAAGAAATAGGTTCAAAATGGCGACCTGCCAAAACTTGAAGAACCAAAGCCCAACTCCAGGAAGGTAAAGGCTTAGCAATCTGAGGACGAATATTACTTAGACCTCTAATAAAGCTATTAAAAGTCTTAGTATCCTAGTATACTGGAAGAAGAAGAAGAGGGAAATCTACCAGAAAATCTAGGTCTAAAAACCAAATCCTCTTTGGCCAAAAGGGAGCTATCAGAAGAATTTCGCAAACCTGATCCTTGACCCTCTTCAAAACTAACTGAATCAAAATCGTTCGAGAGGAGGCATAGGCGAACATTCCTGTCCACTACTGAGACAGAGCATCTACCCCCAGGGATTGACTGTCCGGAAAAGGAGACATGTAAGAGAAGATCTGAGCATTCAGAGAGGCCGCGAACAGCTCTACTAAAGGACAATCCATAAGACTAAACCTCATTCCTCCTTCTAAAAATGAAAGAAAAACCCCATGGCAATGACTGAACGAATCGAAATTTAGAAGCCTAACAGACAATCCAACCAATGCACAGAAGCCTGGATCTACTTTCCAATGAATAGCCTCGTCTCTAGACTCCTTGACAATCATAGACAAACAACAACCCCTCTAAAGCAATAGCTTCTAATAATAAGGAACAGAAGACCATTTTGGAAGAAGAGACTATATAGAAGGATTCTAGATCCAAGAATATCTAGCCCCTTTTAATAAGGGCCACCCTTAAAGAAGTGTCAAACTTACTATATGCTAGAGGACTGCTCATAGAAAACACATAGATTACATATGCCAAAAATCCTGGGCTATATCATAATGCTTAGACCTCACTAAATAGGTAACTCACGTTTATTATGGATATTTTAATAATACCTCTTACTCTGAATGGAGACCAAAAAGGGTCATATCAGTATAGCCTAACTTATTAATAATGCTAAAGACTCTGCAAAAATTATAGATAATATTATTTATAGAGATTTAACCAGAGATTGTGGCAAACCAAAACCCCATAGTAAGTCTATGGGAGTGCTTAGAGTCAAGATATAGCCAAATCATGTGCCCGATATCTACATGAACTACGGGAAAGTTACTAATGATGACCGTCATCACAATTCTATGAATAGAATACATGACAAGGTCCTGATAAGAGAACTATGGCCAACATTAGACTATCTAATTTAAACATCGTATAAAAATTGAGATTTAATAAAAAATTGTATTGAATACATCAACGGTTGCCTAGCCGCTCAGGTTTGCTGATAAATTAGATCTCCTAAACAATTCGATATTTATGCCAAGACGCAGAAACTTAAAAGATTTTAATAAATTTATTGATTCTTATATTTATATTCTTAGCATCAATAATTTCATCTTTGTACTAACAAATGACATTGTGTTAGAAATCCCAAAGAAAGGAAATATTGAACACTGATACTAGATATTAATTGATTGAATACGGAATTTTGCAGATGACATATTACAACTGTAATATCTCTGGACTTGCAAAGATTTAGAAAACATTTTGACCGAAAATAGTTGGTGGATGCTTAAATCCAAAGATTCTCGGCCGCTCTTACCCCCTCCAGAGCAACCCCAACCCCACTCCAACCGGCACGCCCCCAGCCCCCAGACAACAACCTCAACGAGCAAAAACCCAAGACTCACCGAATAGTCCGGGAATAATCCGACCGTAATTTGGCGGTGGCATCACCAACAACCCTCAGCCAAACTGCCCCCAAAATACCCAGCAAATCCCGAGCCCCCCTCCCCCCCCCCGTCCGAAGGCCCGCAGCAACCCAGTCAAAATAGAGCAAAATTTACGCTATAAAAGGAAAAACAAACAAAAATCTGGAAAAAATGAAAACAAAACGAACTCACCGAAACTATGTCAACGCAGAAGAATCCGACTCATATTCCTCCTTCCTGCCCCCTTATCCGATTGATTATCTTTTCTAAGTGAATAATGTACTTGTAGACATCAATCCTGTACTCATAATGATCCTATGAAACCTTTACTGAATCTAATTCTTTTCAGCGACTGACGAAATTATACTACGATTTACTTAAGAATCAGGGTTATCCCCTCCACAAATAAACTCCCTTTGGTTAAATAAATATGTCAACCTGCCGACATAAGAGGTAAAAGGAGCGAGAAAAGGCTGAATGGCCCGAAGACAACTGGCCATCTAAAGTTGGATGAAAGCAAAAATCGTATCTCTAAATAATGCGTAGCATACCAACTGACTTATCGGCTTATGAAATGCGCATATAAAATAATCTGCAACAAAATCCCATACGGTAACCAGTCAGGAGAGTCTTTAGTTACGTTGAAAATTGTCACTGATAAACGAATAAATGTCTGAATAGACTACAATTCCAAGAGAGACTACAAGACTGGCAATGACTTGGTATGACTATTTTCAGCCATTAAACATTCCCAATATTAAACAAATACGGAAATAAGACTAATTCTTAGGCAAGAAGATGACTAGATTCTAGGAAAGCGGATGTGGAAAAAGGGAAACGGAAATGCATAAACCGGAAGTATACTACTGGAAACTGATCAAAATCCTACAACCCGGATGTACAGAATTACCGGAAGAGGAAGCTGAAAACCCGGAAATGGATGAAGAATGTAATGCCGGGTAAAACCGGAAATGACCTTATCCCCGGCTGTACGAAATCCGGATGTGGAAAAAAGGAAAAGGAAATGGATAAAACCGGAAGTAGACTACCGGAACTGATCAAGATCCTACAATCCGGATGTACAGACTAACCGGAAGAGGAAACTGAAAAAACGGAACCGGAAATTGATGAACAATGCAATGCCGGGTCCAAAAGACGCGGATATGCATTCTTCCGGAAGCTCTCATGAAACCGGAAATGGAAAACGGAAGTCTATCCAGGTCTGGACGACCCGGAAGTACACCCCTAAGACCGGAAGCGGAAGTGTACTGACTAGCATCCAAACCGGAAACGGAAAACGCCTCTACCGGAATTCGAAAATAAAAGGAGTCCTCAGACTCCGGACATCCGGAATGGCTGGAAGCGCTAATAGAACCGGAAACGGAAGTAGGTACCAGATCTCTAGGACCCGGATGTCCTACATAAACGGAAGACAGACCGGAAGTGGCCGGAACGGAAGTGGTAACCAGATCTTGCTGAGCTGGATTACCCACTAAACCGGAAGTCCTACCGGAAACGGAAATCACCGAAGAAGGAACCGGATCTTGAAGACCCGGATGTCTTGCTAGACCGGAAGTTCGGACGGAAAAAGACTGAGATGCGGAAAACGGAAGTAAACCCGAGTCCACCACAACGGAACCGGAACTAGCAAGACTAGGGATCGAACTCTTAAAAACGGGCGCTCTAGACACAACCTTAACGACCGGAAGCACCGTAAAACTGGCATTAGCATAAGGACTGGCCTTATGGACGCCGGCTTCAGCCGACACCACCAATGCTTGAGGGTTATGCCCGCCACCCTCAAGTCTTATGTGGATTTTATCTGGTGCCCTGCTCGAGCACACCTTCAAGAGCTTGGATGCTCTTGACTTCTGCTTTGGTGACACTAACCTGCCTCGAGGTTAGAGGGGCCGGATTTCCCCATTTGCGGGAACGCCCGCTAGCCTTCGGGCTATCCTCCGAACTTGAAGAACTTTCTTGCTTTTTTGGCCTCCTTAATAGCAGAAGATATTTGCTCATCGACCGATTTAGTCAGCACCGAGGCAAAAGATTCGAACCTCGCAAAAAGCGCCATCACGGCGTCAGAATTTACCGATGAGTTTCCCCACTCCGTTACTACCGATAAAGTAACAGAAGATTGAGCAAAGGAAACAGCCTTTGCCTTGCTAGCAACGGAGGAAGGGGAAGGACGACCAGAGGGCAGCGATTGTGACAGACAAATCTTTAAAAATAAAATTAAAATGCTTTCGCTACCGAAACCGGCCACCATTTACAAATTCCACACATAGAATTGGGTGTACAGGATGTACACTTCGCACAGATGTGCCCGGCGAACTCGATAGAGTGATGACGATCAGATTTTGACGATGAACATTTTGCCTTATCTGACAATTTGTTACAGCCTCTAGAAATGGACTGGGCATTATTAATGATGATGATGAAGTAAGGATAGGCATAATAATCAAGATACCACGAAGCAAAACGATCTTTGCGAAAACCGGTAATATATAAAATTCGTCTATAAGATACCATATAAACACAATTATACTTCCTAGACGTAACTTAGGGAGGATTGACTTCATATTGGGCATACCCTTCCGAGATATAAAGTCAAAAGGTATCACTGACACAGCGCAAAACACAAAAACTTATATAAATATTTTTAGACAACTATTCTGCATGCAGAATAATTGAAAAGTGAATCTGTTTCCTATTCGGGCTCTAATGCACATGCGCGAGCGCGCTTAGCAACAAGCGTCACTATGAGGTGAGTATAGACTGGTGCCAGTCTATACCTGATGGTAGGCTGGAGATGGGACTCAACCAGTAGCCTGGTTGAGGGTCCATAGGAATAGGATTAGGCATGGGGAGGTGTGTATGCAGGCATAAAAATCTTATTCTGATAGCAAAATGCAGATAATTGATTTAGCAAGTAGTGATTGAACGGTAATGGATGTTTTTGTGGTGTAATAACAACTGCTGTAACTACAACATTTTTCTGAGATATAAAAACCCCAATAAACCAACAATAAACCCTTTTGTTGTTAACCTATCCTCCAAATCAATTTCCAAAATCACCAAAGAGGTACTGGACCTGGGACTAAGTTTCAGTCCAAGTGTCGTTGAACCAAACTTGGGACAACTATACACTGACGTAAACCATTTTTTCAGGAGACTCAGACTGAAACTTCATTTCCAATTCCCTCCAAACTTTTGGGGGTAATAATGACCTTTCCGACACTATGGAAATCCAGGTCAGCACACAGGCGGACAACACCCCCCAACTCATTTCAAGATAACTTAAACATTAAATTCAAACCCGCCAGCAACTGGACACCAGCCCTAGCAATGATGCCACACTGGATGCATTTATCAGAATGGTCAAACATGACCTTAACAAAATGGCACACCGCCCTCAACTTAAAGGTAACCTTTCTAAACAAGAAAGGAAGGTTATAACACAACTAGAAAACGACAACTATTGTCATCAAGAAAGCAGATAAAGGTCAAGCCACTGTGTTACAAGATTCTGAACTCTACCAGTCAGAAGCTCTAAGACAACTAAGCGACACCAAATATTACCTCAAACAGGACACGGATCTCACTGCCGAACATGCTGAAATAGTTGAAACTGCTAAATACACAGACATGGTCCTCAGCGGGGAAATTAGTACAGATATAGCAAATGGCATAAGAGTTGATAACCCACGCACAGCCAGGTTTTATCTTCTCCCAAAACTACATAAAAACCACCAGGACAACCAAGTTCCTGGAAGACCCATAAAAAGTGGCAATGGCAGCCCAACTGAACATATCAGTAGCTTCATAGACGAACATCTAAAAATTAATCTGAACAAGGTTAAGTCATACGTACGTGACACCACTGATTTCATCAACATACTTGAACAATTTGGCAAAGTTAGCGACAATGCTATTCTTGTGACTATGGATGTCACCTCATTATACACTAACATTCCCCACAAAGAAGGCATAAGAGTGGTAGCAAAATTTCTACAAAAGAATGGAACACCTGGAAACGCCACACCACGTTCCCTATTATGACTACTCAAAATTGTCCTAACATGCAACAATTTTGAATTCAACAACGAACACTACCTACAGATAGGAGGTACAGCCATGGGCACCAAAGTGGCACCCAGCTACGCCATTATATTTATGGCCAATCCAGAAGAAGCTCTTCTCTCTAAAGCTGAACATCAGCCAGCACTCTATCTCAGATATAGTGATGACATATTTATAATATGGTCATCAGGCTTGGAAAGTTTAGAAGCACTCATACAACATATGAATAATTCGCATCCAACCATCAAATTTACAGCAGAGAAATCTGCCACATCTATCACCTTCTTAGACACACGTCTCTACATCAAAACAGATAAAACCATAGGGTTTGACCTACAAACCAAACCCACTGACACTCATGGATACCTGCACTACTCGTCAGCCCATCCCAAATCCACGAAAAAAGCAAACCCGTATGGCCAGCTTTTAAGACTAAAACGGATCTGCAGCAATGAGAGACTTTCTCAAACATGCCCACAACACTGTTCATCACTATATGAACAGAGGCTATCCAGCAAATGAGCTAGAAGAAAGCCTGACCAAAGCAGCCAAGGCCAAACGCAAAGACCTCCTTAAACCCAAACCAAAGAACCCACAAAACAAGAGGATACCGTGCATCTTTGACTTCCACACACACAGCGAACTAGCCAAAAAAATCATCTTATGCCATTGGGACCAACTTCAAAGCAGCCCCAAGTGCAGAGCCACCTTTACAGAGAAGCCTCTGTTTGGCTACAGACGCAACCCGTCCCTCAAAGACACACTGGTCAACGCAAAATTTATAGACCCAAAAAGAGCAGGACAACAGGGCACAACTACAGCCAATCCAATCGAGCCATGCACAAAACGTAACTGCACTTTCTGTCAAAACATGGACCAATCTCACTCATTTAGGAGCTCACACACAGGGCTCAAATATCATATCAAAACAAAAACATTTTGCCAAACTAGCAATGTTATTTATTTATTAACATGTAATAAGTGTTACAAACAATATGTGGGAGAAACAAAACGTGAATTCCAAGTACGTATTAAGGAACATTTTAGGGACATTAAGAATAAGAAAGACACACCTGTCACCATTCATTTTAATCTCACTAACCACTGTTCCTTAAACTATAGGATCATAGAAGTACTCCATCACGACCCTGACAGCATAGGAGCAACGTCTCCCCGCAAGGATCGTGAGAAATTCTGGATCCACCAACTTCATTGTATGGATCCCATCGGTATTAATCACGCGGATTGGTAACCCTTTAAACTACAGAGGTAGTAAAACTTAATAAAACAATTATATAGTCAGATACTAAAGATTTGACTACATTCATTTGTCCTAGTAATTGTGTAACATCGGCCACATACACAACCACTTTTTGTTCTACTACACAAACTCCAAGCAGTAGAAACTTGCTATCTAGAATTCTCCTCCATCACAACATACCTAAGTTATAAATGAGAATAATAGTTGTCACAGTTTTATTTATTCTTTATAGAATGGCATTGAAAATCGTAACATCAGTCACAATGTAACGTCAGTCACAATATTTTCGTAGATGTAACATCAGTCACAATCAACTTTCATGGGAAATTTGAGTATGTGTTTTGTCTGTTATAGTATTTTGTCTATAGTCATTCTAATATTACTTTTTCTGTTAAATAGACAAGCTTTGCATATGTGCTTACATGGGTCATTGCTTGATAATTAACAGATCCTCACTGACACATTTATCAGAAATTAACATCTTTAAAAGTTAAATATATACATGTATAGCAATGATCATGCACCCCACAGCTTGGCATATTTCCTGTAAATTGTAAGTAATGACTGAATGTGTATAAAGATTAGATTTGAATTCTCACTCACTCTCTAGTGTGGTTATTGCTACATGATGTATTCATGCATCACATATCTGTCATTCTTCCACCATCCAGTCTGTCACTCAATTGCAAAATTATACTTGAAATATAATTTGATATTTGAGTTTTCAATCAGTTAAACAGTAGCGGCATACATCGACTGTTTCAGGGATCGAAATGTCCATTTGCCTTGTTGCCCTGGGCAACATGATTTTCAAAAGGGCAACCAAACATTGGGAGTTAATGGTACACAGGGCAACCATGATAAATACTCAGTTTAGCTTAATATGGGCAACCTTAATCTGCGGCGGGCAACCTGAAAATGCATGAAATGGCGGGGCAACTACATCATTTCATTTATTTCTAACCCTGCTGTTTGCTGGAATGTATGTATCTATACATATAGGCAGATGACCCAGAATCACATTTTAAGAATCTGTACATTGTCACATCAATTACCCCTCTTCAGTTAAAGCATAGCATTACTATTAGCTGGAACTTCTTTGCAACTTCTCACGGGAAGGGAGGTGCTGTAAAGAGACAAGTTTGGAAGGCTGTGAAAACTAGACAGTTGATAGTTAATGATGCTGCAAGTTTTGTTGCTGCTGCCCGACTGATGGCACTAAATGTTGATGTTACAGAAATGTCTTCGCCCGACATAGACCAGCAAAATAAATCCCTCAACATGGAAAAGGTGTTCTCTGATGATCCTGCTAGCAAAGGAATAGCATCCTAGTACATCTAAAAGTTGTTATCGCAGAAATCAGAACTTTTCCATTAACAAAGGAGACAGCAGGTACAGATCTGTGATTCAGTGGAGACAATGGAAGGTGAAACAGATACAGACCTTCCAAGTCAGACCAATGATGCTATTAAGGTGACTGATGTGTCGTTGAATATGCTGAGGATGCTTTCCCGGTGAAGTCAAGGCTGTATCTGGAAGGCGATTCTGGAAATGGCCAGCCGCTGAGGAAAAAATATTCTACACACGGGACAAAATAAAGAAAATGTTAGATGTTCCACCAATTGTTAATTATCGAGACCACTATAGAAAGCCAGATTTTAAATGTACACACTTTATTAATGTTGAAACTTTCTTTGTCTGGTATATGACATGAGTTAAGTAACTGTTTCCATGATTTGTGGTATTACCCGCGTCATTAGATGCAAGGGTATATGTAAGCATGGAGTAGTGGTTCTTTGTTCTTTATTTTCTAAATTCTTAAGACATGTTTAAATAACTCTGGGGTTCTACTTGAGAGATCTTGACCAAACTTGGGTGGAAGGTTGTCTGTCTGTGGGGCTCCGAGGATGTGTGACAATTTTGGCATCAAAATATCAAAGGTAACAGCAATTCAGCTTTCAGCAACATTGTTTCCAAAAAGGACACTTTTAACCTCACAGTGACCTAATTGAAAAAATTATCATTGATACGGGTATTGGACCCATGCCATATCGAATTGTTATCTTCCTTTTTAATTGAGTTCCCTTTACTATGTCAGTTACTTGGTTTTAATTTTTAAAATGATGTTGATGAAAAGGGTTATTGTTAATATATAAATTGAAGGTGTCATTCCGGATACATGCATGTTAACTGAATACAACTAATCTGTAGGCAGTTAGCAACACTACTCATACTAATATTATCTATGAGGTGTCTATATAGAGCTATTATGCAACATTTCTTTAGTTCTTAAGATTTAATTTCTTCACATGTCATTACATTGTTAAAATAATTCAGTAATTACACTATATGGCAGTAATATAACATTTAAAAGGAATCTCCCATGATGTTTTCCAAAAGGACACACTGTAACGTCAGTCACGGTAACGTCAGTCACACAGTTTTATATAATTTATTTTTCTACTGTAAGAGAGAGAACGTAGTCCTTATTGCACAGATATTCACTGTTATATAGGCTTTACTTTATAACAGAAACCAGTTATAACAGTCTTATAGTTTTAGGAGAATAACATAATAAAAATGATAGATTTTTTCTTATGTTGATTTTATGTAACGTCAGTCACGCCATTTTCTAAAATGAATGGTACAATGAATCAGTAATTTCTCTACATAACTAAATAGGAAACGATCCACCTATACCCTCCACCAAAGATGGTTGCCTGAATGTCATAACTCCTGTCAATACAAGGAGGTTTACAACCAAGGGTGTGTGTAAATGTAACGTCAGTCACTGTGAAATTGCCCATAAATGACTGATAGTTAGCTCGATAGATATGTAGCTGGACGCTGTCAGAAGTTGGTGGGAGGCATTCACTCTTCTGCCTTTTCTGACAGAATATCCAATATTTGACTTCATCTGCCCAATCACCAGCTGTCCGATCTGTTGTGTACAGTGAACACACAAACTGTTCGCATGCATGAACAGGGTCATCTGTTGGCGGAATGATATCTCCCAGCTGCGACATTTGCTTTTGCCACTGTTCATCTCTGTGTCATCTTCCCAATGTGAGTGCATACAAGGATGGAAGTGCTTTACATACATCTGGACCAATTACCGAAACGATTTTGTGGATTGAGATGTACCATAGCCTTTGATTCACTCCTGTACGAAACCAAAGTTTCTGGCACACCATTGCGTTGTATAGGTGTATGCATATGACAGCGACGTGTGTGTCTGGTGACTGCACAATAACATGTGGGTGATTATGTGAAGCATTGTGTGCATGCAGTATAAGCCTTGTATCGGTTTCTTCATGGTCAGAGTCCAGTGATTAGAGTTTTGAGACATGTCTCGTATTATCAACCTGCATTCCTTTCAATCCTTGAAACCCCCACCGAGAACCATCTGGTGACCGAGAGACAGTTTATCTGGTGCAGCTTGACACCATCGTTCAGACAGGAAGATTCACCTTGTTGATGGGATTTTTGATGTACTTGTCCCATTGTTTTGGTATGCGTGTAGTGGGTTCCAAAATCTTCATTTTTAATGCTGTAGATAACCCCATTGCATACGTTCCCTGCCTTTATGGAGTTAGGTTGGTCATAGCGATAAAAAATCACGTCAATTCGGTGGCAGCCATTCTCACCAAGTGTGCAGATATATCATAATACTTTTCCGCCAGTTGTCCAGATGTCTTGGCGCTGCCAGATCTGATATTATGGACCATAGCCATTGCATCTATGGTATTTGCAGTGGGTAGTGGCTCTTCACTAACGGGGAGATTTGACAATACTTCGACATCCTTTTCCAACTCCGCTACCAGATCCCTCATCACATTCTTACGCAAACTACCATCAGAATGTGCTAGTGCACAAGGCACAGCTGATAGCTCATGTGCAAGAACGTTCTTCATATTTATATATCTGGATCTAGCAACAATAAGTAATCTGCCAAAAATATCTCTATCAGCACTAATAACAGCAGCTACCTTATCTTTGACTGCTTTCAGTGTCTTCTTCCTTACCATTGATGTAAGCGTCTTAATATTAATGTATGGCAAGGTTTCCCAGAAAGATTGAAGGAAATTTAAATTTCCATTTCTCCGAGATCTAACAATAATCACCATTCTGTTACTTCTGATATACAGCTGGCCCTGACAGCTGGCTCTAGGACTATAGACTTAGAAAGCTTTACCGACTCCTTGGAACCGGGTACTCGGCTCCCAACTGCCGAGTACCCGTCTACCATAGAGCTCATATTGTTTGCATAGCCACCAAACAAGAGAAATCCATGGCTTGCCTCCGTGGGGCTGGGAGGCTGGGTCCGTAACAGAATAGTGAGTATTGTTAGATCTCGGAGAAAGGGAAATTTAAATTTCCTTCATTCTCCTTCAATCAATACTCACCATTCTGTTACTTCTGATATACACCAAATTTGGTCAGTAACCTGGTGGGAAGGGGCAAGCCATAAATGCTACTTTTTCCCCTTGGAGAAAGAGTTAGACTTAAACTTGACTAACGGAGACCTAAAAAGGACCGTCAAGTTAACGGAACCGAATCACATTCGCATCACTGCCCCCCCCCTTTTTTCTCCTAAGAAAAGGGAGAGAACTCATGAACATGCATCTCGCCTGAAAACACAAATATGCCAAGAGGGTTAACTGCTCTTTGCATATACACATGTATTAGCCTGGGAATGAGCATGAATATATAAGATGAATGAACATGATATATAGACATAATACAAAAAACTCTCAATCTTGAATTACCTCATGATAAATGGACTCCAGACGTACCGCCTCCAACTATTCACTTGTCCGGCCATCAGTGACACAATCTGGTTGTCATCCTCTCGCTCGACCATGTCTGCTTTTAAATTCCTTTCTTACCAAAGTGAAAAAAGGGAGAAGAGCTGTGTGGTCACTTAACTATCGTTTCAAAACAGCTAAAGCGAGTGGATTGGCTGAGTCCGACACATCCCTCATATAGTAATCCGTGAATGAGGACTCACAGTGCCATTGTGCAATGGCCAGGATGTCCTCTAACGGAACACCACTGTAAAGGGCGGTCGAGGCGGCTATTCCTCTAACATCGTGTGCCCTTGCGCATTGCACCTGGTGCCCAGTCGCCATCTCATGAGTAGTCTGAATGCATTCGACTACCCAACGAGAGATAGTATCCATGGATGCGGCGCCATAAGGCTTCTTATGGCAGATCCATAGATGTCTATCGTTCGACCATAACGAGTCTGTCCGTTTCCTGTACTTAGTCAAAGCATGGACCGGGCACCAGACACTGGCATCACGATCAAACCTTGTTAGTTTTGGTATTATGATCGGTTTGCCGGGATATCTCAAAGATTGATTCTTTGACATAAACTCTGCTCTTGGCAGAAGACGCAGACCCTCTCCGGAGACAATAAATCGGTCCCTCTCTGCCGAAAGCGCATGGAACTCACTGCGCCTTCTAGCTGAGGAAGCTGCCAATAGAAAGACCGCCTTTAGAGTCAAATGCTTTAGACTAGCCGAACGCAACGGTTCGAAAGGGTGCTTGGCCAGTACATTAAGCACTAAAGATAGACTCCAGGCTGGAATGACTACCGGTTGTCTCGGTCGGAGATTGCTCATTCCCTTCACCATCACATTTAACTGGGCCACCTCTGGACTATCCCTGTTGGCTAGACAAGGGATAACTGATGCCAAAGCTGACTTGTATCCAGCAATTGTGACGGGAGCTAGTCCTGAAAAGAACAGCTCACAGAGAAAGTCTGCTATTTGCTGAATAGTGGATTGAAAGGTATCAATACCCTTTTCTTCACACCAGTCTGCAAATCTGTTAACCGTGTTGTTATATGACTTGAAGGTTGACCTCCTTCTCGCAGCCGCGATGAAATCAGCAGCTTGTCGATAAAAAGCCTTCCGACGTGGAACGTTGTTTGATAACATCGACGCAGTCAATTTGAACATTTTGGGACGCTCGTGTAGGAAGCGTCCCTTGGCCTGGGAGATTATGTTCGGAATCTCGGGCAACTGCACTGGGTTTACCACCAGCAGATCTAGCAGATCCGTGAACCACGCCCTGCTGGGCCAATACAGCGCTATTAGCAGGACCAGACACGGTTCCTCCCTGATCTTCACAAACACCTTCGGCAGAAGAATGGTGGGTGGGTACGCGTAAGCGTGCATCCCCCTCCAGCTTATCGCCAGAGCGTCTGTATCGACGGCATTTGGATCTGGAATCGGCGAGACATAAGTCACGATTTGAGCATTTTCCCTTGTGGCGAACAAGTCCACGTTGGGTTTGCCCCAATGCTCGAAGATCCTTCGTAGAACTGGAGGGTTGAGGGACCATTCTGTTGGCAGAATTCTCTGTCTGCGAGACAAAGCATCCGCCAGAATGTTCAATCGCCCAGGAATGTGAGCTGCTTTCAAAACAACCGACTAATTCCTGCACCATTGAATCAAGTGCCACACTTTGATACACAGCGTCCCTTGTCCCGCCTTGGCGATTTATGTATGATACTACCGTCGAATTGTCCGATCGTATCAATATCAACTTGCCCCTGACCATTGGAAGAAACTGTTCCAACGTCAGTTCCACTGCCATCATTTCCAACAGATTGATATGCAGCTGGCTCTCCTGGAGAGTCCATGTGCCCGAGACCTGGTGTTCTCCCAGGCAGATCCCCCACCCCTCCAGCGATGCATCCGTGTACACGGACAGCTGGGGGTGGGGTAGGTGCAGCGAAACCCCTACTAGGAGATTCTGACGCTTTTTCCACCATACAAGATGCGACATTATTGGCTCCAAAACTGGCACCAGTTTTGACAGGGGTTCTGTTCTCTGTTTCAACAGAGACATCAGATACAACTGGATAGGTCTTCGCATTAGAGCAGCGTACGGGATCACCTACTCCATGGAGACCATCATGCCCAGCATCTGAAGAAACCGCCCCGCCTGAATGTGGTTTCCCACTCGAAAACTCTTGAGGATGGCTAACAGAGACACCACTCTGGGCTCTGACGGATAAACCCTGCCCTCCTCGAGATCGAATCGCATACCCAAATAAATGAAATGTTGAGTGGGTGTCAACTCGGATTTCTCCTTGTTGACTATCCAGCCTAGATCTGAAAGTAACTTCAGAGTCAGAGCAGTATCCACGTCCAACCTGGCTGCCGTATCTGCTTTGATCAGCCAATCATCTATGTAGGTGTGTAGCGCCACGTTATCTTTTCTGAGAAACGCTGTCACTGCAAGGACCACTCTTGTGAAAACCCTTGGAGCTGTCGACAGGCCAAACGGGAGAACAATAAACTCCCATACTTGATTCTGAAACGCAAATCTCAGAAACCTGTGACAACTCCTGTTCATTGGAATGTGGAAATATGCATCTTTCAGATCGATCGATACACACCACATTCCCTTCCTCAATCCTGCCATTACCGAGCTCGGCGTTTCCATCTGGAACCGACGCGTATGGATAAACCAATTTAATGGCCTGAGATTGAGTACGGGTCTCCATCCCCCTGTGCTCTTGGGGACAAGGAACATATTTGAATAGAAGCCTGGAGTGTTCTGGTTTGCTGGTTTTATTGCTGCCTTCAGAAGCAAACCTGACACTTCGTTTTGAATGGCTTCTAACTTGTCTGGTTCCCTTGGTACGGGTGTCCAGACAGGTGCCAAAGACAGATTCTGTGGCGGAAAGTCCCACCACTCCGGCATGTATCCCTGGGATAACCATCCCAGGACCAGACTGTCTGACGTCACACCTCGCCAAGCCTCGACGAAACGCATGAGCCTTCCACCCACTATAGATGCCTCGACGCCTAACGGGGTTGTCCGGCTCGCAGTCCACTCCCCCCCCCCCCCTCTCTTAATGAGAGAGAGAAGAGAAAGAACCATTTCGGTCTTGGCTCGGCTGGTCTAACTGGCACCGAGAAAAAACCGTGGCCAGCTCTTGTTGCTATGCAAACAAGAATGAGCTCTATGGTAGACGGGTACTCAGCGGTTGGGAGCCGGGTACCCCAATCCAAGGAGTCGGTAAAGCTTTCTAAGTCTATAGTCCTAGAGCCAGCTGTCAAGGCCAGCTGTGTATCAGAAAGTAACAGAATGGTGAGTATTGATCGAAGGAGAACGCTATGCAGAAAGCCCTGCATAGCCGGACCAAACCACGCCGGCAGTGCCATCTCCGCCACCTCCAGCTGAAGACGTGGAGCGCTCCCACCGGCCGAACCGGACGCTCCATGATTTAACTTCGGACCGCCTGACCCCGCATCAGACCCAGCCAAATCCTTCTGGACAAGGAACTTCAACATCATATCCGCGGACCACACTGCACACACATTACACCTACTATCATGGTTACATGCAGTACATCTAAAGCAGACATGGTCCTTAAACAGGACCCGGACGAACTTGTGGCACTCGTCACATGATGGCGGGGTTGGCTTGGCCTATAAATAAGCACAAACCTACAATAAGCAAGCGGAACGAGACAAGGATGGAAGGCAGACAATTAATTTTCAAATAAATTGACCATAAATTAACTGAAACCCTCCCGCACCCCACCCCGCACGCAACGTTACAGCAAAGATCGCATTGATTATGATGACAAGAACGAAGCGGGCATAAATACCCCCATAAAATGATCCTCCAGGATGTATAACGGAACCAGGAATCATATCGCATAGCATTCGGGGTATATTTACCAATCAATATAAATTATACTCCTAACGAAAGCCAAAACGATATGTGAAGAAACAACAAAATGTAAACAAACTGCTGTAGCACACGGTAAAACCGCAGACCACACATCTAAATCAAGAATTTTGAAACCACCGATCATTGCAAACAGATCGTGATAACACGCAAAACTTGAACATTCCAAAGTTTTCTGGTACCAAATTTTCTTCACATAAACATCCGAGCACCACGGGTGTGACGTCACCCGCTCGGATCTTACGGAGAACGACGTCAGCCGATATTCGTGTTACAAATACCGTAGCAAACACCTATTTTCATATCTGCCGATCGCCTGTTGGGGTTAAAGAAGGCGACCATCCGGCATTTAACTATGGAATAATAAGGAAATATACGACCTGGTTATCATCGGCGTTATCCATATTATCCAAATATCCTTGCAGAAGAGACACTAGCTATCACAATCACAGTTTACACAAAGACGTAGACTTTTATTTCTCAATCTTTCCAACTGCTAAAAAGCATGTATTGCTCTTGTTGCTATGCAAACAAGAATGAGCTCTATGGTAGACGGGTACTCGGCAGTTGGGAGCCGAGTACCCGGTTCCAAGGAGTCGGTAAAGCTTTCTAAGTCTATAGTCCTAGAGCCAGCTGTTAGGGCCAGCTGTATATCAGAAGTAACAGAATGGTGAGTATTGATCGAAGGAGAATTCTCATTGCTGTAGAGGCGTTTCATAACAAACTCATTCATTTGTTCCCGACCAGTTTCTTTTGCTGACACAAGGTGTGCTGCGACTGGTTGTGGCAGCATCACACCAGGTACAATGTTGTTAAGGGGATGGCACTCCTCTTCGAGAGTATCAATGTCGAAGAGATTTTTTGCAACAGCTGAACTGAATGCAGACATCACACTCTGGACATCACCTTCATCTCTCTTCTGCCTCGCTGCACCGGTATCCTTGTGTGTTCCGACGTGTTCATTGTCTTGTACAGCACACATGTTCTTTGTAGAAGAGGTAATTGCTGCTCGCTCATCGCTTGTCAGGAACCATCTGTCTAGCGCCTGTTGCTTTTGGGCAATACCCACAATCCCTCCTCTCTTTTTGGAATCTATGTTTATTGATTGCTCTAGTGCCATGTCAGTCCTGACACGACTATGGTTGATTTGATCGACAGACAGCATGGCTACCTTTCATGAACTCTTCATACACTTCAGGGAACTTCTCGAGTAGTTGATGCATGTCACAAAGCTATACAGGAAGCTATCGCAAGTAATTTTGGCGGTCCATAGCATAAAAGTCTGGAGCCATCCTGGCTACAGTCACTATGTGTAACTTCCAGCACCCATCTCTCTCACCCACGAATGAACTCGAGCAACAACTGTACCATCTCAATGTAGGTATCCCAAAAAGAGAAGAGCTGTGATGCAGGTTTCCCTGCGGTCCTGAAGCGTGACATCATTTTCTGTACCTGTTTCATCAGAGTGTACACGGTACTAGACTCAGTCGGTGAACCATTGATCATTGGACAGTAACCAACTTCAGTGAAGGATGGTGACACACATGATACCATTGTGTTGAACCCACTCCAGCTTGGGATTGTTTGCTGATCAGCATCCAAAGGGCAGAGCTCAATTTCGAGCAGCTTGGTCGGCAACATACGGAAAAGTGTCCATGCTATATCCATTCTGCTGGCACTATTGTCAAGTGAACTGTCACTGATGTGCCACTCTTGTGTGACTGTATTGAGGAACTGTGTGACTGCTGGATTCTTTCCATAGGTACTGCATTCCAGTATGTCTTGGCATGCTGCTGGAGTATCCAATGTGCGCCATTTTCTTGAGTGACCTGCATATGTATTCTTCAGTGGATGTGGACCAAACTGTCCCTGCTGATACAATATAAGAGTTATTGCATGTGTAGTGTGCTTGCCATCTAATGTTTCCTCATTGATGTCATTGTTGTCTGCTGCTGCTTGTATGAATACACCCGGCCAGATGTTGGATGGAATAATAATGCCCATCAGATTGGTCTTTGCAACAACTTCCATAGCCAGGCTGGTATCGACTGCTTCAACCTGTTCATAGGATGAACAGTGGCCCATGCGGTTGAATTTGTTGATGATCTGTTTCGATCCAGTTAAGTGACGCACTGACATGACTAAACCGACATGCTTGGGTGTCTTCACTCGTCCATGTGAAGCACAGTGTGCAATGTCTTGGCCAAGCATGATTACATGTCGTTCATCTGCTGCATTTTGGTTGTCATTTGTGTGCAGAGTTGGGCCTGATGTCTTACAGAGATCCCAACAAAGGAAGTTGTATAGGCTTTCAGGTAGTAGAGCCTTTGATCTGCTCAAATTAAGATCATGAAAGCTCAGTCGCTGAATGTTAATACCCACGCACTCCTGCAAATCGGACCGTATGATCTGAGCAGCATGATACAGCATGATTTTGCTGGAGTACATCAGTTGAGATTTGCTTTGATCATGTTGTTGATGAAAAACAACCATGTCCTTGAAATGACTCTGGAGCCTTAGTTTGAGACGCTGACTTATATAACTCGCTGCTGTAGAGATACCCCTGTCCATAAAAATGGTCTGGTACTTTGAGAGAAGGCAGGTAAGCTCATAAACTTTTCCTCGCTGAATGCCCACCTCAACTGAGCAAATGAGAAAGGCATCTTCTATTAGCGTCTCTCCCTTGAATGCACTGTACTTAAGGTTTGATTGCCTTGTGTACTGAGCTTTGCATGGGTTGTGAGAATATATGAGTCCTTAAATGCTGTATATATTGTGATACCACGACACGAAAGACGCATGTCACATGGATGGTGGTGTTATGGAGTGTGTATTTTCTTTATGAAATTCGCATTCTGTAGTCGGAAACTTGAACTATTGAAGCAGCAATACAAAGACTTATCGTATATCAACATGTTAAGAAAATTAGTTTTGGGGCTCTTGACTTCAGGAGCGAAGAAATGAAATCAGTAAATTTTTCGACATTTGCGCCTCAGTGCCTACCCACCCACCCACCCCTCCCCTAATAGAAAATTTACTGTCATACATTGTTGCTGCCAGAAATCAACTGTATATCAGGGCTTGGAATGATCCAGACAACCCCCAAACAGCCTAATGTGACAAACCAAATGTGTAGTGGCTATTGCATAAACATTATTTTTGCTAGTCATGGCTCATGGGCTATATGTGTATCCCCTACTTGCCCAATAAACTGATTGAAATGGTCATAAATGTAACCCTTTCATTGACAAATCTCAGAAAAATTTTATTCTTTACGATATATAAAACCTATTCTGTTGCACAACAGCTTTAAGTCAAATTAATTTCAAAATATTCAACAGTTTTCCTGTATGGTTGCCTTGAAACATCAGATATGTGGAACTCATTGGTAAAGGATAGTGGGCTATTGATCCTTAACCCTTTAAGCCTTGAATTTGTTCAAGAAAATTTCAATTTTTAAAAAGAAAATATCAATTTGCAGACCAAGTGAAGATTATTTTTGAAAGTTTAGCACTGGAATGACTGGCTTGGTTATCGAGCCAGCTATTCCAGTGGTAAATTTTCAAAAATAGTCTTCTCTTGGTCTGCAAATTGACATTTCTCAAGACCACTGTAGAAGCCATTTATTGCTATTGCAACTTCTGCTTCCAGTCAAATTCCAGTTTCAAAATATTCAACAGGCAGTAAATATGGGTCAACATTTAAAAATTTGGGATCAATTAGTTAACTCTTTCAAGGACAGAAATGCAGAAAGCTTAAAATTTACCCTGCATAGGCCTATTGTGTGAAACTAATTAGTTTGGAAGCTACTACAACATAATTCCAGGAAAATTTAATTCAGAATATTCAACACTCTGCATAGTTATTTTAAAATTGGGAGTAAACGTTGTAAATGATTAATAATGCTGGATTTCAATAGTGTGAAAGCACTAAATTACTAATTATGTCTAGCGTACACTTGTCATTATTTACTAGCTGTCACCTACTATCGTCTACGAAGTAAGCCGCTAAGCGGTTGCCTATAATTGACCGACCGGCCAATCAGCGACATCGTTTCATTTTGGTTTGCAAATCCCATTTTACAATTGATGCAAGCAAATACGACGTTAATTGTCGAGATTGATTCTGTTATATTAAAATTAAGTACCGCGCCTTTTGTTTTGAAATGCATGACACATTATTTTAAAATTATACAGACTATATGTTCTAAACGTGTGTCTTCCAAATTTAAATGTGGAAGATATCCATCCAGTGCCGATGTTATGAAGCCATCTTTCAGTTAGCCCCTTTTCATGCGGATGCTTCTGTGGATCCGGTATCTGAAAATGTGAATTGCCGTACCCTTTCCATGATCATTTCTATTACTGCAAGCCCATGCTTGACATGCGGACATGATGCGAGTTAACCATTTCACGCCAGCACTGGCCTCTGCAATCGTCAAATTGAGGACGCAGGTCAAAAGAAGGCTATTTTGAGAATTTATAACTAAAACGACTGTCTCAGTAACCAAACCAGCCATTCCAGTGGTCAATTTTCAAAAATAGTCTTCGCTTGGCCTGCAAATGGGCATTCAAGGAAATAGTCTGATTTTCCTGACAGAATTTGGTCATTAAAGGGTTAATTAATATTCAGCCTTCATAACGCGAAGTAAACAGGTAAATCTAAAAGCGCTGGTGATATTTTGCTGGTGTGTCGTTGACGTCATAATCTCGTGGTTTCTCGCTCTCGTTGCGAGAAAATGGATGCGCCCAGGAGTCACGTTTTCGAGCGTTTTGGGCATATTCATTTTATTATTTCTCGGTAATGGAACAATGTATTATATTTTTTTGCGGCAACTATTTCGGATTATAGTATATTTTTTGTTGACTTATTCCCGATTTTCACTGGAATTTCCCTTTAAGGCAGACTTACATATTACGATTTTTGGCTAAGATCTGACTACGGCATGACTCGGCTACGATCTAGGCCATTTTTAAGAGAATCACAGACAAACCGTGGTATGGCATTAACGCTGATTTAGGATATGAAATTTTGTATATAATACAGAGACAGGCAGTGAAAATGATTTGCACGTGGCATCGAACCGCAAGGCCTTCAAATTCCTGTAATTAATACGCACGAGCGATACTGACCGTAAGGTAGTCGCAACACTTGAACAAACATGATTTGATTACTGCTTTGTTAAGATTTTCTCTATGACAGGTTACGACTAGGTCGGAAATTTTGGCACGCCAAAACTTTCCCGATTCCCTTAGGACCCTTGCGATATGATTATTTCTTTAAAAATCGTGTTGTGGTCGTACATTAGAGACATGTACATAATACGACCAGACTGAAATTGTGTCACGGTTTTCCTTACTGTGCCTGGCCGTGGTTGGATCTTAGCCAAAAATCGCAATATGTAAGTCTACCTTTACCCTTATAGTTCAGAAATGACATATTATTATCCCCACATTTTAAAGAAACGTCGGGGATATTATAATCGCCTCCGTCCATCTGTCCGTCCCACTATCTCCTCCAAAACCATTGGTGGAATTAAATCAAATTTGGTATGTGGGTTACCAATATTATTCCACCTTGCACGACAATATTTAGATTTGACTCCGTCCCCAGGAATTTGTATCATCTGTAGCAGGGGTCAACAGGTCAAATCAGTTGTAACACAACTCCTCTGAAATCGTTAGACGGAACTTAACCAAATTTGATATCTGAGTTACCCATATGATTGCGGAGTGCAAGAGGCCATTTAGATTTGGCTCCACCCCCAGGGAGTGGGGGAGGGGTCAAAAGGTCAAATTTTTATCTGCAGAAATTGATTGTAACGCATCTCCACCGAAACCGTTGGACAGAATTTAACTAAATTTGGTCGGTGGGTTACCCATATCAATGTGGAGTACATGAGCTCATTTACATTTGGCCCCACCACCTGGGGGTGGGTGGGGGTTGGGTCAAAAGGTAAAAAAATTTATTGTAATGCAACTCCTCTGACACCATTGGACGGAATTCAACCAAATTTAGTATGTCAGTTACCAATATCAATGTGGACGAGCACATTTACATTTAGCCCCACCCCCAGGGGGTTGGGGATGGGGTCAGAAGGTCATTAAATTGATTGTAATGCAACTCCTCTGAAATCGTTAGACGAACTCAACCAAATTTGATATCCGAGTTACCCATATGATTGCGGAGTGCAAGAGGCCATTTAGATTTGACTCCGCCCCCAGAGGGGGGGGGGGGTGTGTGTGTTAAAAGGTCAAATTTTAACCTGCTGAAATTGATTGTAACGTATCTCCTCTGAAACCATTGGACGGAATTCAACCAAATGTTGTGTGTGAGTTACTCATGTCAATGTGGAGTGGATGAGCACATTTATATTTGACCCCACCCCCAGGGGTGGGGGATGGGGTCAAAAGGTCATGAAATTGATTGTAATGCAGCTCCTCTGACACTATTGGATGGAATTCAACCAAATTTAGTATGTCAGTTACCCATACCAATTTGGAGTGGATGAGCCCATTTACATTTGGCCCCGTCCACAGGAGTGTGTGGGATGGTGTCAAAAAGTCATGAAACTGATTGTAATGCAACTTCTCTGACACTATTAGACGAAATTCAACCAAATTTGGTATGTGAGTTACCTACATGATTGTGGAATGCAAAGGGACATTTACATGTGGCTCATCCCCTGGGGGTGGGTTGTGTCAAAAGTTTAAAGCCGCGAATGTGGGGATTTGCGATAACGTATCATCGACAGATCAATCTAGTTTATTGTTAAACGAATACTATATCTTGAATATTTTGAAACTTTTTTGACAAGAGCTTTCAAATTATTCAACACTTTTCCTGTATACTTGTTTTGAAATTGAGACAATTTCAAGGCATAAACCAGTAACCCTTTCACCGATGAAGCTATCTCATTTTCAATGCTACCATACAGGAAAACTGTTGAATATTTTGAAATTAATTTGACTTTGAATTTGAAGCAATGGCTTCCAGTCAAGTTAATTTCAAAATATTCAACAAAATAAGTTTTATATATCGTAAAGTATATATTTTTTCAGGGATTTATCGGTGGAAGGGTTAAGCAGATTTATAATTTAATAAACATTCTGTTGAAGATTTTGAGACTCATATGACTGGGAACCGTTGCTGCCATAAGCAGCAACAGAACCAGTCAAACTAGTTTCAAAATATTCAACAGCTTACAGGTCTGTATACTGACCTTGAAATTTTGATTCTGGGAATTCAGGTTTCAAAGTTTAAAAAATTCAAACTGATTCCAACATGAAAAAAATAGACAGTTTCAAAGCTAGAAATGGGCGTGGAATAGAGATCGAGCTTCTATATATACACCTGTGCAAAAGTTAAGCACCAGCAAAAACAATAGAACGTAGAAACATGATGGTACAACTAGGCTGCCATACTTTTTGTCCCCACGTTAGCTGACATAATTCCAAGTACGAAATGCACATGCATGCATGACTTCACGCCGCTTGATGTCCGTGCGTGGCGGGAAACAGCACACGTGTTCAGTTATGTAAAAGTCCAGTTTGAGGTGTAGAACATTACATACAGATTTAGCCGACAAGATTAGGAATTTTGTGTTCATGACCGTGGTTTATTTGTACAGAGAGAATTATCTCTTGATTGTGAACCGCTATGGCAAGACGAAGGTTAAGTGATCGTGTGAAATGGCAAATCATAGGCATGCATACCACTGGTATGTCATGCAGAGAGATTGGCAGACAGCTGAACATTAACCATACTGTAATCAGTCGTTTGATTGCAAAACATGGGCAAACTAACGAGGTGAAGAACAGGCCTAGATCTGGAAGACCGAAGAAGACTACTGCCCGTGATGATCGAGCCCTAGTACGCCTTGTTAGGAGATCTCCATTCACCAACTGCAGAGTGCTCAGCCAGCAATGGGAAACGCGCAATAGAGTGTCAATGTCCACCGTCAAAAGGAGACTGTATGCTGCTGGCATGAAAGCTAGGAGACCTGTCAGACGTCCTCTCCTCACTGCACACCACAAAGAGGAGCGTCTGAGGTGGTGCAACGAAAGAAGACACTGGAACATGAGATCCTGGAGACGGGTACACTGGTCCGATGAAAGTCGGTTCCTGCTTCATGCCACAGATGGTCGAACTCGTGTATGGAGGTCCAGACGCACGGCGTACGACCAACGTAACATCATGGAAGAAGTTCCATTTGGTGGATGTTCCGTTATGATATGGGGGTGCATCTCATTTGATTGTAAGCTGGATCTGTTGACTGTACCTGGAACACTCAATGGACAAAGATATCAAGATTCCATACTGGATAGAGTTGTGGTCCCTCATTTTGTAAATCATGCACCTGGAACCCACCCTATATTCATGGATGACAACGCCCGACCACATCGTGCTAGAGCTGTGCATGAATACCTCCGCCAGAATGCCATCGAAACCCTACCATGGCCAGCAAGGAGCCCTGACATGAACCCTATTGAGCATATCTGGGACATTCTGGGAAACATGGTGAGAAGGAGGGATCCTCCTGTGCAGAACCTACAGGAATTAACAGACGCACTCCATCTTGAATGGCAACAAATACGACAATGGCGTATCAATCGGTTGGTGACCAGCATGAGACGTCGTGTCCAGGCCGTCATCCAGGCACAAGGTGGATATACCCGGTATTAATAATGACAGTCTCAAACTCGTGCACAGATGTTAAACTTCGTTTTCAGACACCATTAATGACAATCTAGCCACGTGTGTCAACTGTAGGGCAATAGTTGTCAGTTGTGTCAACGTAACCACATTCAGGCCTCGTTTTCAAGTTCAAACAAAAACATACAGTGTTTCCCCACCATCATAATCAGCATTCCTCTAGTTGCATTATTACCTCTTGCACTAAGATGGATGGGTACATACATGTTTATGCTATTGCTTTCTTCATAGCACATGAATATACCCTCGCATGTGCGTAAAAATAGGGTGGTGCTTAACTTTTGCACAGGTGTATATTATGGATGCCTCTATTGTTTAAAAGTGGATGAACAGCTAAGCCTGCTCAAGAGACCACCTGCCTTTGGCACCAAGAGTCACATGACTTGGCATTCAATCACTTGTCATACTTGTCTTAAATAGTCAGAATCAGAATCAAAATATTCTGATTCTGACTATTTAAGATAAGCACGACAAGTGATTGAATGCCAAATGTCTTAATCAACCATCAAGCTTTTGGGTCAATCCATTATAGCAAATCACCTGTATTAAAAGACCACCTGTCTTTAGTGATCAATTTTTATGGTCATGGTATAAGGTAGGTGGTCCCATTTAAACCAGATTTTATAGGAATTACCTGGTAAAGTCTAAATGATACATTATATAATGATAATCATAGAAGGGTGGATGGATGAATTATAAATTTGTTTATAAATTATAATTTATTAAATTTAATTAAAGGTTTACACAATTTATTGCTATTTAGTAAACTAATTCTAATTCTGTAGCCCCTACTCATACACCTGATCCGAGTATACAATAATTAAATCATGTATTTGGAAAATATAGGATGCATAAATAGTAGCAGGTTATAACCAGTTGATATCTATGTAAAAACTTACATATTCAGCTGCTGATAGTAATCCGAGCTTAGTTTTGCTCTTTGAATGCGCTGGTTT
Organism: Chaetoderma sp. LZ-2023a; assembly: GCA_034401795.1. Taxonomy (NCBI): domain Eukaryota; kingdom Metazoa; phylum Mollusca; class Caudofoveata; order Chaetodermatida; family Chaetodermatidae; genus Chaetoderma; species Chaetoderma sp. LZ-2023a. The sequence goes on from CM067359.1 coordinate 49,008,680, forward strand.
TCTCTTTCGGCGCTTCGGACGCACTTCCATCGCCAATCTAAAATAAATACCGCAAACCTTTGCTGACTATCTGGTCATTCTGTAAGCCTGTTGTCGAAAAAGTGATTACAACTGTACTATTCATGTCATTTCACACATTTAATATCAATTCGGTCATTCTAGCCGACTAACTACACAGATGTTTGCATTGCAACGCCTCCTTTACATTTGACACCTGGCCGCCGCGTACAACATAAGGAGATCGCGGAGAGACGAAGGGAATACAAAAAAAATTAAACTGCCTCGATTATATGCATGATATGGACGCTATTTTATTAGAATTTTTAAATTAAAGATGCATTAATCTCATTTATACGACTTATCTCCGAAAGAAAAGTGCAGGTGCTCGCAGTTGAACTTTGACCTCTGGTTTCTGAAGTCGGCAATATGGCCGGGCCACATCTCAAACCCGACCAGAAATTCTCCTTAGAAATTCGCACGAAATCTTTAGAACAAATTCTATCACCGCTCGTTACGCAGGTACTGGATCGGCAATTAGCAAATACTGCTAACTGTTTTATCATTTGCACATCCATGAAAAAGTCATGCGTGTATTTAATTAACCGATGAGTTTTCGTGGTATATTTTCGTTGTGTTTCCGTGGTATTTTTCTTATTTCTTCAAGATATGACTGCCTGAATATGAGAGATCATGACAGTTTCCACACATAATCAGATGGCGTGAATAGCCTTGTTAGCAAATTTGTCTGGTGCTGTATTTGAGGATTGAAAATGTTTTGTTTGGCCTATTTAAATCTAGTTCATAATTTATGTTTCTTAAATGGCCGGTCCTGCATCACACAGCTCATAGACACACCAGAGTAACGTACCAAAGCTGTTGATGATGTCATGGTGATGCAGTTGATGCCATCTACCTTGATTTCGCTTTAAGCTTTGACACCGTTCCACACCAAAGAATACTGAGAAAACTTGACAGGTATGGAATTAGTGGCAACACTCACTGATGGATCCAGGCATTCCTAAGCAACAGAAAGCAGCGTGTGTCAGTCAGTGTGTAAAAGGATGCATACGATTTATCTTAGTTACTTAGAGTTGATTTCCAACACAGGATCCTCACGGCTCCTCTTCATTGGGCTCGAGGTCTTCATTGCAAAGTCATGTCAAATTGCCAACACGGCTTCGTGAGTGTGCGCTCCTGCACTACGCAGCTGTTAGAAACCCTGAACTATTGTACTATAATCGTAGATGAAGGTGGTTCTGTAGATGTCATTTACCTCGATTTTGCTAAGGATTTTGACACTGTCCCACATCAGAGACGGCTCAACAAGCTTAAGAGCTAATATCTAATATACCAATTTCTTTTTAGCCTTTCGTCCAATATCAGGGCTCGATTTTAACACTAAACCGTTAACCCAAGGATAGTAGAATTTCCTACAGGTTAGTACAACTACACCTACACTAACCCGTGGGGGTTAGTAATGCTCTCAAATATAATGTCATTATGTTCAGTACCCACCAAAAATTGGACAAAAGAACATATTTTCGGCTACCTTTAATGCTTTATTGAATATATTGAAATTAATTTGTCTGGAAAGGCGTTGCTTTCCGGACAAATTAATTTCAAAATATTCAACAGCTTCTCAGTATGGTTGCCTTGAAAATGAGTTTTATAGGGAGCTATCAGTGAATCCAAATTGACTCGGGACATTTCTCAATATGATCGATAATCGATTTTTGGTCAGCTTGAACCATACATAACCATTGAAATTCAAGTGTGTTAATTTCAAAGCATAAATTTTCAAAGCTTCTAGATACAAGTAAACTATTCAATATCTTTAAACACTTTTGATGTCTCATAGGCAGCGCGCAATAGCTCCCAGTCAAAGTAGCAGCGTTGTTCCGATTTGGTCGATGATTGATTGGTTTGCATGTCGATCGATCATGATTTTAGAAATCGATTTTAACTGCTTATAAATTTACAATATTAAAACTGCAGATTTTTTTTTGCTTCGGCAATAGCATTTTAATTTCATTTTTGCAACTATATAATGTAGTATTACTCCATATGAGTACATAGTCGAAGACATTAACCCTCTCAACACTGAAATAGTGTACTAATGTCAAAATCACCATAACAATAACCTGTTGAATATTTAGAAAAACTTTACAGGAAGCTTCCAATCAAATCAGTTTCAAAATATTCAACACATTGTCTCTTAAATTATTACGGTTAAATATCCATGAACACGAAATAATTATTCCATTCAAAATATCAGAATGGGTAAAAATGTGGAAATGCTATGTGCATGATCGATCATTAATTGATCATAAGTTAGTATGTAAAACCAATCATCGAGCACAAAATTAGTACCAATTCCCAACACTATATAGTAGTGAAGCGAAATTTTCAACAGAGTTCCTTTTATCATTAAATAACTTATCTTCTGTGTATGTACTTGGTTAAAGGATTAAATTAGGTTTTAGAACTTCAGAATGAAAATGGTAAATGGACATTCTGGAGTTATTGTCCGAGTAGCAGACGTATCCCATTATAAAGTCTCTCATGTCCAAAAACAATCTTCATACAGGTGAAAATGTATTCTTCTCACATATTCTTGATAGATCCAGTGCATTGAAAGTTGAACTAATATCAGCAAAAAATGGCTTCGGCAGTGGTCTTGAGAAATGTTCATTTGCAGACCAAAAGACTATCGTTGAAAATTTACCATTGGAATGACTGGCTCAATATAATCAAGCCTATATCGTGCCAGTAATTCCAGTGGTAAATTTTCAAAAACAGTTTTCTCTTGGTCTGCAAATGAGCATTTTCTATGAGAATATTGAAATTTTCTTGAACCAATTCGAGGATTAAAGGGTTAATTCTTTACTGGTCAAGATTGGTCAAGAAATTAAGGATTTTCCATAAATGTTCATTTGTATGCCAAGATAAGACTTATTTTTGAAAATTTATCACCTGAATAACTGGCTCGATTAAAGAGCCAGTTGTAAATGTTTCAAAAATAGAAGCTGCCCATTTGCTGACCAAAGGAAGACTATTTTTGGAAATTTACCACTGGAATAACTGGCTCGATAACAGAGCCAGTTATTCCAGTGGGAAATATATAAAAATAGTCTCCCCTTGGTTTGCAAATAGACATTCATGTTATGGCTTCAAAGTATTAGAAAAATGAATCTTGGTATCGATATCAGTTTTCATCCCAGTATACCTTTAATACTGGTATTATTCTGATGGGAAAAAATGGAGTGAGGCTTGAGTAGTATGATTCCATATTCAACGTGTATCAGCGCTGCTTAATTAGTTGCCACAAATTTCCACAATAAAACCAAGAAATTACATGAATCCTGATATTAAACACTAAATTTTAACTGTCTTCTTTTAAATCATATTCGAAAATGGCTGAAACTCCCCCAAATCGCCACTACAAATGATTTGAATTTGCCACGAAATTTCAACTATTTCCACGTGGGGCTCGCGAGATACCGGTAACCAGTGACCAAATCGTCCCGTATAAACCCGCCTAGTGAATCTGCGAACAGCTAAAGCTGTTGATATTTGACTGACAAATATCAATGTTATGAGTCAAACACGTTGTATATGAATGTAAACATATATTTTACTAATTTTCCTGCCTATCTGCATTGATGTATATGTTAGAATAATAAAAAATGAACTTTCCACGATGGCCTGTGCTTTATAGGATGAATTTGCAATAGGACGAAACTGACAGGAAATGTGAAAATCTCCGTGCAGGGGTACAACTTATCCATTATAACACATACTAAATAGGCTACCATATGCTGCGAATACATAGGCCTAACCTCGCTCTCGTTAGAGTGGCTTGTATCGATTGATATCTAATGAAACCCGCCAACATAAGAAGTGAATAAAGCTTGCGGGAATTGAGAAGTTTTTCTCATATTGTCAGGTTCCTCTTTACTTGGGCTGTTAGGCGGTCACTACAAAGGCGCATAATTCCGGAAAATCACTGACTAACCAGGCTGTAGTAATTGATATAAAATATTATTCAAAATATTCATTTCATGTTATGATTTTTCTAGCAAACAACGGGCCGAAATTATAAAATATTAGCGCAGGAAAAGATAGGTTTTAGACATTTCTAACCATCCGATGTCCTATGATGGTCATTGAAATAAGCTTTATTAAATCTTTTTGCGAGATGTGCATTTTTATATGTAGGCAACATTCGTAGCCGTAATCGTTAATTTATCAATTACTCTAACACTAGCCTCAAAACAACAATTTGACAGCTCTGGATAACTAAGAAAAGAGTGATCGTTAAATACAGGTAAAATATAAATTTCCTGTACTCAGAGCAGTAACTTATATCACTAGACAGCTATATACTATTGAAATATTACTAATGGGAAGCAGATTATCTGCCTAGCAAAATGTTATAACGGTTTATCTATTCTTATATCTCGATATTTCGGTATCAGCAAAATCATATCGGTATGACTAATGGTATAGCTATAATACCGATATTTGATATAATATCGGTATATCGTGAAGCCCTAATTGATGTACAACATTTCACCATTAAAGGGTTAAAATGTTACAATAAAACATTTCTATTGAGTATTGTAGAATTGGCTATTTGTAGATCATCATAGTTATTGTGTGTGTGTATGTGTGCACTGAAATTGATTGTAACGCAACTCATCCAAAACTGTTGGACGGAATTCAACCAAATTTGGTATAACGTTTGCCATAGATGATAGGATTATGGAGTGCATGAAGACATTTACAATTTGGTCAATAGGTCAAGTTATAACATGCGGAAAGTAAGTGTAACGCATCTCCTGTGAAACCATTTTACATAACTTAACCAAATTATGTATGTCAAATGTAGTTGTGGCTGTCTTACAAATTGGTGGTATTTGTTTCAAAATGGCCGCCAAAATCGCTGTATGTTGAAAAAATCAAGACAGTTTTATGTCCTTCAAATCCATTCAAAACACAAGTGTCGTTGCATAAAAACCAGGTGATCAGCACGAGCATATCTCACTGGCTTAGGTCTGGATTCAGACATTAGGCGGTGTCTACAGGACCAGTGACGGCGGTATGTGTACGCTCAGATTGGTAGGACTCGTAGTTAAAATACAATGCATAAATACAGAAGTGAAATTTGTCTGCATACATTGGTGGAGTGATGGGTTGTGCTAATAGCGACTTGCAACATCAATCCATTGTGGGCAGTTGAAAGTTCATGGATGACGTGCCGGATGACAGGCTAGCTGGACGGCTGGCTCCTCCCATGTTGGCCGGGGTATGGGTGTGTGTGGGTGGGTGGGTGGGGGTGTCAAAAGGTCAATTTATTGTAACCCAATTCCTCCGAAACCATTGGATAGAATTTTTTGTATGTGAGTTACCCATTTGTTTGCTAAGCGGAAGAGGACATGTGCATTTGGCTCTGCCGCCAGGGGTGGGTGGTGGGGTCAAAAGGTCAATTTATTGTAATGCAATTGTAATGCAACTTATCCCAAACCATTGGAAGGAATCCAACCAAATTTTTTATGTCAGTAATTGCAGAGTGTAAGAGGACACTTATATTTGGCTCCGCCCCCACTGCGGCTGGGGGAGAGGTCAAAAGGTCAAAGAATGTGAGGATTTGTGATGATGCATCATCGAACGAGTGTCTAGTTGCCTTTGTAATTTTTTTCGTATATTTCCACTTTAGGCAAATTTCATACGTGTATAAAATGTTAAACAACACATCAGTTGATGCATGTGAAGTTCATCCACACATACGTACTCCCTCCCTCCCACCACCGACCCACCCACTCGGTCACTTACTCACCCACCCTCACGTGCGCGCACATATGGAGTCAGTTTCTTCAAATTCTGATTGTTGTTGATTTGTAGATTACAACATTGGTAAATTACAAAGACCGTCCTGAGGTTAGTGAGAGAACGCTAAAGAAGCTTATTCTGGTTGGCCAGGCCTTGAATCTTGCTGTGGAGCGCTTCGTGACTGTAGGCGAGGCATTTGCTGATGAGAATGGAGAGATACGAGACAGTATGTGTGAAGCATGCATGGAAGCCAGGATGGCTGGTAAGAAATTAGGAGGAGGATTATATGATACCGTACAGCTAAGACATAAACTTAACCCGTTAACCATTTAATCCTCAAATTTGTTTTTAAAAATGTCAATTTTCTTATAGAAAATGTCCATTTGCAGACCAAGAGAAAACTATTTTTGAAAATTTACTACTGGAATAATTGGCTCGGTTATCTTAAAAAAAATAGTGTTCTCTTGGTCTGCAAATGGACATTTTTCAGGACCACTGCAGAAGCCGTTTTTGGGCGGTTAAAGGGTTAACGCGCAAATCAGCCATAAACAGTTTCTAGAGTGGTCCTGAGGAATGTCCATTTGCTGACCAAGAAAAGACAATTCGTTGAAAAATTACCACTGGAATGACAGGTTTGATTTAACCGAGCCAGTCATTGCAGTGGTAAATTAAAAAAGACATTCTTCATCTACAAATGGATATTTTCTATGAGAAATTTTCTTGAAAAAACTTGAGGGATAAAGGATTAACATATTTCAAAAACAAAATCAAATGTCTTCTAACCCAATTATGTTGAAAATGTTCAACAGAACATTTCTTACGTGTTCAAAATTGTACTAACTAACATGTTGGTGTTTTTGTTTTGAAAACATGTTACCTTATTTAGGAGCTGTACTGTAGAATCTACCCATAACACATTAGTGGTCACAATTCACCTTTCCAGAGTATCCATCCATCATCTGACCTCATATGATGTCATAACCAGTTCAGCGCATGTATGATTATGTCACAATCATTACATCACAAAGGGTTCCATATAGACTCATCAAATCTCAAATAGTCTGACACATTGTATGAATTGTATGTCTTTGTAATTCTTTGCCATTTAATAAACATGCTGTTTAATATTTTAAAACTAATTTAGGCAGCAACAGCACCCAGTCAAATTAGTTTCAAATTGTATGAATTGTATGTCTTTGTAATTCTTTGGCATTTAATAAACATGCTGTTTAATATTTTGAAACTAATTTAGGCAGCAACAGCACCCAGTCAAATTAGTTTCAAAATATTCAACAGTTTACCTGTCTAGTTTTTTGGAAATTGATAGTTCAGAGATCAATCGATCCCAACACAAGCGAGGTGTGGGTGGAGCTTAGCTAGAGATGGCCGGGGCATAGCTAAAACTGGAAAGGTCCATTGGTCAACACACAGGCTAGGAAAATTCTTGCCAAACATTAGGCGTTCAGAGGACTCCAAAAATATCAAGTCGTGAGTCCCCCCTCCCACATCTATGAATTGCTGCACGCCAACAAAAGACACGCTCTAAAATGGACTGCTTTCATTTACCTATTGTGAGTGAATCCAAAAACAAGCTAATATCAGTGTCGAAGGCAGTACTAGGCTGGCAAACCATGTTTGCCATCATGAGTGATAATTTATCCATGTACCAAGATTCATAGATAATTTGAACATTTGTTGTATCCCACCTCTAATGACTCAATGACTGAACCAGGATGTATGCTTGTATTTATATGTGATAGGTTTGATGGATCTATGTATTGGCACAGTATGGTCATACATGTAGTTTGATATTCTATATGTAGAATTTATCACAGAAATGTTACTGTAGAAATTTCTAGCAGAGGACGAGTTGAGCATAGTAGAGCTGTTAGGTATACCGAAAATACCATGCAATATCAATACCACAACAATATCGAAATACCATACCGAACAAATCTCAAATTACTGAAATTTCAATACAGAAAAAAATTGCCTCAAATTGCACAAAAGAGTAAATTACATCAAATTTGCACGTGCATTCCTCATTGTTTCGCATCACAAGAGGGCTACCCATCATAATGTTGTACTGTCTGACAATTATTATATAAGTCTCAAAATGGCTAGTTCGTGGACGTTATTTCAAACGAATCGATAGTAAAATGGAATGTATTGGCGAATCATGACAATACAATAAATTTGAAAGCACAACCACAAAAAAGAGTGCAGTAGTATCAATGCAATACCGATACTGTACTGGTACCGAGGTAATTGGGACCAAAAATACTGATATCGGTACCGAACATAAAATATCAATACCGAACAGCTCTAGAGCATAGTTTCTGGGCGTCCTCGCTCATAATTCAGGCATCCAGACACCGAGGATGCCTGGAATTCTCTCACCCTGACAAATAAAAAAATATTACACACTTATTTTTAATGTCCATTTGCTGGCCAAGAAAATACTATTTTAAAAACTTGCCACCGTAATGACTGGTTCTGTTATTGCGCTAGAGGTATTCCAGTGATAAATAGTCAAAAACAGTCTTCTCTTGGTCTGTAAATAGACATTCTTGAAAACATCATTGACATTGACAGCATGGCAATTATCTGACAGCATGGTGTCATCTTGGAACCGAGATATTGTAGGGAATTTGATGGGTTTAGAGTCTAAGAGCGCTTCTCAGAGTATCTAATTTTAAACATTTTCCGAGGAAGGATTCCAGGAACTCCTACCATAGGGAGGGGAACACCCCTCCTTGACAACTCCCCCAAATCTCACGTTTGGTTTTCAAAAGTTGAGAGCTCTGTTTATGAATATTTTGTGATAACTTTAAGTTATTAGTCCCCTACCGGTAAAACTGGGGGGACTATAGGTTTGCAGTCCCTCTGTCCATCCGTCCATCCACCTGTCGCAGTTGGTTTTCCACACTTTTTTTCGCAGTCCTTCAAGGTATTCAACTGAGAATTGATACATTGCTTTGTTATGAGAAGTTACAGACTAAGTTCGAGTTTCAGGCGTATGCGTAAATTTTTGATGGTGTTATTATGCCCCTTTATCAACTTAAGAAATACAAAAAATATCAGTTTTTCGCACTCCTTCAAGATATTTACGGGAAAATCGGTACATCGCTTTAGTATAAGGAGTTAGAGCAAGTTCGATTTTCGATGGAGTTATGCCCCCTTTCAACTTATGAAATACCAAAAATATTAGTTTTCCGGTTTCAGGCATATGCGTCAATTATTAATGGAGTTATGCCCCCCTTTCGACTTAGGAAATATGAAAAATATCAGCTTTCCGCACTTTTTTTAGCACTCCTTCAAGATATTTAAGGGAAAATCGGTACATAGCTTTAGTATAAGGAGTTACAGAGCAAATTCGAGTTTCACACATTTTCGTCAATTTTCCATGGAGTTATTGCCCCCATTCGACTTATGAAATATAAAAAATATTAGTTTTCCCCACTTTTTTCGCAGTCTTTCAAGATATTCTACTGAGAATTGCTACATTGCTTTGTTATGAGAAGTTACAGACCATGTTCGTGTTTCAGGCAGATGTGTCAATTTTTGATGGAGCTATGCCCCCTTTCAATGAAAAATATCAGCTTTCCGCATTTGTTTTTGCACTCCTTCGATATATTTAAGGGAAAATCGGTACATCATTTTAGTATAAGGAGTTACAGAGCAAGTTCGAGTTTTAGGCATTTTTGTCACAGATTTCATGGAGTTATGCCCCCTTTCGTTTTATGAAATACGAAAAATATTCGCTTTCCGCACTTTTTCTCGCAGTCTTTCAAGATATTCAACTGAGAATTGGTACGTTGCTTTGTTATGAGAAATTACAGGCAAGTTCGAGTTTCAGGCGTTTGCATCAATTTTTAATTGAGTTATGTCCCCCTTTCAATCAAACATATCAGCTTTCTGCATTTTTTTCGCACTCCCATATATTTAAGGGAAAATCGGTACATCATTTTAGTATAAGGAGTTACAGAGCAAGTTCGAGTTTCAGACATTTTCGTCAGTTTTTCATGGAGTTATGCCCCCTTTCGCCGTATGAAATACGAAAAATATTCGCTTTCCGCACTTTTTCTCGCAGTCTTTCAAGATATTCAACTGAGAATTGGTACGTTGCTTTGTTATGAGAAATTACAGGCCAAGTTCGAGTTTCAGGCGTTTGCATCAATTTTTAATGGCGTTATGTCCCCTTTCAGCTTATGAAATACAAGCATATCAGCTTTCAAGACTTTGTCGTTCTCCTTCACCATACGGTATATAACTGAAACTTGGTTTATTGCTATGTTATGAGAAGTTACAGATCAAGTTCGAGTTTCAGTTGCTTCTGACAATTTTTAATGAAATTTTTGACTCAATGTCTAAAGATTTATATCACCAGGTAAGGGGACATGTATTGCAAAGCAATACTTACAGAATGCTTGTTATATATTGATATTTTTTGCATCACAAAGTAAATCATAAAATGGTTTTATTATACTTTGTTAAGGTGCTGCTATCCAGTCATTAACAGATATTACACATCCAACGGTAGAGAATGAGGTTCATACATTCACGGAGAAGACGGCGATGGTACGCGCCGCCAGACAGCTCTTATCAGCCATCACTAAGGTCCTACTGCTTGCCGACAGAATCACTGTTAAAGAAATACTCATTTCTAAAGAAAAGGTTCGTTTGGTTATTATTTCTGTTAGGTTATTCATACAAAATAATTTGTTTACTGTAAACAGTGTGGGAGAAAATTTTGTTTACAATCTAGAGAACTTCCTGTTTATTAATAGGTTAGCTTAACTCTAAGACTGTTTATTAGTAATCTAGTTGAACCATTTAGGCCTCAAATTGGTTCAAGAGAATTCCAATTTTTTCAAAGAAAATATTCATTTGCAGACCAAAAGATTATTTCTGAAAGCTCACCACTGGAATGACTGGTTCAGTTATTGAGCCAGTCATTCCAGTGGTAGATTTTCAAAAAAGCCTTCTTTTGATCTGCGAATGGAAATTTCCGATGACCACTGCAGAAGGCGCTTTTGGCGAGCTTGATTGTTAATGGTTAAAATCTATTCAAACACTCCTGCACATGTGCATACATATAGTGAACAGAATTTTGCTGAAAGTGGACCCATGAATTACTTCCCTTCTTACACTCATGCTCATGTGATCATCCAGCGTGACCAATGAGAGCTACCTAGGTATATTTGTTATCTTTATCTCTGTTACAGGTGTCAAATTCAATCGTTGATTTGGAGAATGTGAGGAACTTTCGAGAGTTCATTGAAATTCTGAAGGACTTTGGACAAGACATGGTACAACTAGCAAAGCTTACTGGGAATCGACAACAGGTTTGTTTTTGCAACCAACCAAAATTTACATCTCAGAAATAACTTAACATATTTCCAAAACAAAATAAAACATACTCTTGAATAATTTGAACACAATTGGATTGCAAGAGAGGGCTGCCTAAGCATTGGCGCCTAAGGCAGCAAATTCTTCCAATCCAATTATGTTCAAAATATTCAACAGAATACTTCTTACCTGCATGAACATTTCGTATTTATGAGCTGTATTGTATATACAGGTCAATTGAAGAATCCAGTTTCTACTTCGAATAATACTTACCAGATGTACTATTATGATAATGTCTATTATCTAGTCTAGCTCAAAATAAATAATTAAAACTCTGCACTCTCCATGGTCCTGACCATACTGTGTCCAGGAATTACCATAGCCTCCAGGTACCGAGTCAATTCCCAGCAACAGTCAGATTCATCTATTTTGCTCGACCTTTCAGTCGTGTTTTCTAAAGCTCTCAATTTTGATTAAATTTTACGTGTTTAGTGCTTCGTTTGACCTCACATCTCGTTTGTGGCACCATGGAAGGAAAAGGGAAATCGTCGCTGGGGCAGTTTGTATCAATCTAGAATTTATACATTCGTGCCATAATGACTGTTTGAAATTTCCTTAAATTGGCACATTGTTTTAAAATGATAGCCATTGTTAGAGTCGCTCCTGCCTAGAGCTTGATTATCATTAATTTAAGAGAAAGTTAATGTTTTAATTAATTAAAAAATTACAATCAAGTAAATTGTGCGTATTGCTTGTCATCATCTTATCATGTGCAGTGTTTTAAATCTTATTCCGTGTTCGCAGAAGGTGAAGGCGCAGGGCAAGGCCCCGCCGGATACATTATGTTCCCGCTGCAATTGCTTCATGAAGCGGAAGTTTACGGGGCACCACTGTGTTGCGTGTGCCAAGTGTAAGGTTGGAAGTCCTTGCGATGTGTGCGTAAAGTGGTCGTCAGACTTAGTGGGAGGAGTTTGATCGCGATCAGCGTGCACGTGTGGAGAGAATTGCAATGGACAAGACGGCCAAGATGGATCAGGCATCAGTTAAACTAGGTCTGCAGGAGTGCCTGAATGGGTGGATGGACTTGGCCTTCAGTGTTTGAGCGGCCCAATTCATGGCGATGTTTGAGTCATTCCAGTCCATGGTCTCGTCGATGCAGCCTGGTGCAGGACAACCTATCGGTGGTCCGGCCAGTTCTGCGGAGGAACATGCACCCAACCTTTCTCTCACATCAGCTCAAGAGCCGACGGCGGAGGAAGAGGATATTCTCCTAATGGGAGACTGGCATGCCAGAGCTTTCACTGGTGACAGACTCCGGCATTTCCCGCGGCTCACCCCGGGTTTTGTTCTGATCTGTCAGCCGGGTGGGGATGTCGACGTTCCGTCGGGCATCTTCCATCTGGAGTTCGTTCTTTCCGGTGTGCCGTCAGCATTGCAGATGCGGGTATGGTGGCTCCTCTTGGAGTCCCATGTCTTGCCATGTTAGCGGCCGCAGTCCAGGCTTCCGTGCTGGAGCCGATGGATTGCGGCGCTTCCCTATCTGATGATTCGCTAGATACTGGAGCCACAAGTAGTTGAGCCACAGACCCGCTTCGAATTGGAAGTTTGGTCCGTAGTTCTCAGCATGGGTCGTCGGTGGCCTTGTCATCCAAGGGTGAGGAGGATGATGAAAATGGTAGTCCTTTAATGGACGAATCATTATTCTGCACCGAAGCTGAATGGGTGCAGGTTCTTGGATGGATGTCCGATCGTCTCGGGTTGATAGCTGACCAATCATCTCGGCGCGATCCGGCGATGGAGCAGATGTCAAAGCATGCCGCTAGCGCTCTGTCGACTGGCTCTTTGGCCATGCCAACTCTATCCTTGGATATTCAGACATCTGACATGTTGGAAGTCGCGGCGTGCCGTCTGGTTCAGCCGGAGTACATGTTATCCAAGGCCCCTAAGGGGGTTAGGAGTAGGGTCCGCTTTCCAGAGCAGGTCTATCATCAGTATGCCCATGTTCCTCAGCTTTCAGTTGGAGAACGTGAAGCACTGAATAGGCCATTAGCTGGGAAATCCAAGGGTCGTTCTCGACCCTTGGTTTCTCAGACTAATAAAGATGCCTTCAATGAGCTAATGCTTATTGAGGATGCAGCGAGCGTGACTATGGCTGCTCTCTCCCATGGCTGTACCGTCTTACAGGGGATGCTGACCTGCGTGGTGGAAAGTGGGAAAGTGCCAGAGGCTGCTCTCAGAGTTATCCGGGACACCATGCGCTTATCCCAAGATTGCCTGGCCAGGGTGATCACTAGATCATTGGTGGGGCGGAGGAGAATGGTTCTCGATGGTGTAGAACCAGGACCGGAGATGAGGGCTGCTTTGTCTTCTGCGCCCTTCATTGGTCCGGGTTTGTTTGGTGGCTAGGCGAGACAAGCTCTCTCCAAGGTTGCGTCCATGGTTGCAGAGCAGGAGCTCATTGGCAAGTCGTCACAGCAGTCCTTTAAGCAGCACTGTCAGGAGCAACGTCAAAGATCGGCCTTCCGTCCGTCTGGCCGTGATGCCCATTGGGCATCCAGCTTTCAGGGACCTGGCCATTTGTCATCATATAAAGGCCCTCTAATAAGAGGCCGTATGACGATGACAGGAAGGGTGGCGGCTCGAGATGCAGCGGCTAGCGTAAGGATAGCCGTGGTGGCGGTTCTGGACCGCCATATTCCAAGAAGCCGTAGGGGACGGTCCTGGCGGGCTTCCAGCAAGTCCCGTACCAGTGGCACCAGGAATGCATTGAGTCGAGGATCTTTACCAAAACGAATTAACGTCTTGTCGGGCAACCTCGATCGTGAGCTGTGTGCAGATTCCTTCCGTCAGAGGCAGACTTCAGCTGTTCTCAAACCACTGGGAACAGGTCGTGCAAGATTGTTTAGGCTCTCATTAGCTAAGAAACAGCTACAAACCGGACTGGCTCATCCGTCAATCATTAGTTCCGTTAATGTTGACTCCCGTTTGGACTCCCGTTCCAAGGGAATCTGATCGTCTAGATGTCATTTGCTCAGAAATCAAAGAATACGATTCATTTAGTCCGCAATCTTTTCTCCCTGGGCTTCTATTCGATAATTTTCCTCGTTCCAAAGTGCACCGGAGTTTGGAGACCGATTCTCAACCCCAAACCGCTGAACAAATTCATTCTTTCACCAAAATTTCAGATGGAGACTGGCAGCGGTGATGACAGGGCTGAGAAAATGAACTTGGGCAGTATCGATAGGTCTGAAGGACGCATATTTTCATATTCCAATGTCAATTCCTTTGCAGAAATACCTTCGCTTTGCATTCCAAGCCTGTCTGGGAGTTCAATGCTTTACTGTTCGGTCTGACCACAGCCCGGAGGGTCTTCACCAAAGTGGTTCTCGCATGAATTCTTATCTTCACAGAAGAAACATAGAGCTCTGTTCATACTTACATAGACGACTGGCTGCTGAAGGCGGGGGAATCCAGTCACTCTGCACAACAATCCTCAGGTAGTCCTGGCCTTTCTAAAGGACCTAGGATGGATTGTGAATCTAGAGAAATCAGAATTCACTCCATCCCAGGAGTTTGTGTATCTGGGAATTCTTTTCAATCTCAGGGACGGTGTGGCTTATCTGGCGGAGAGCAGAGTCAATAGCTTGATTGCAGTTCTGGGGTCAATTTCTCTAGGAGCCTATCTGACAGCGTGTCAATTTCTCAGAATACTGGGTTTACTAGTATCTCTGGAGAAGGTAGTTCCTTATGCGGCACTCAGGCGCAGGCCGATTCAGATGTACTTAATGTCGTTCTGGTCTCAGAGAACGGATCCGTTATCCCTGAGGATTCCAGTAAAAGAATCAGTGATATTCCATCTTCAGTGGTAGGTTATCAAAACAGAATCTCCTGCGAGGTGTTCCTCTACAACATCCTCAACCGCAGATTTTCATCTTCACGAGATACTTGAGTTGTGTATGATGATATGGAACCTTCTGCTGTGGTGCCAAGAGAGGAATGTTATTCTTAGGGCAGCACACATTCCAGGAAGATTGAACATCTTAGCGGATGCTCTCAGTCGAAGGACGGTTTGTCGTCCGACGGAATGGCAGCTCAACCAATCAGTAGCGGAGGTTCTATTCAAACATTGGGGCCAGCCAAATGTGGGTCTATTTACGATGAAAGGAAATGCAAAGATGGTCACCGATCCCGGGCCCACTACCTCTAGCAGTGGACGCACTGGCGATAAGTTGGAAAGGAATGTACATGTACGCGTATCCTCCAATGATTCTCATCCCAAAAGTTCTGGCAAAGATAAGAGGGGGCATATGTCAAGTACTACTGATCGCTCCTCATTGGCCAGGCCGATCATGGTTTATGGATCTGCTGGACTTTCTGGTTTGCAATCCAATTCCTCTTCCAGACAGAAGGGATCTAATTTTTCAGAACAAAGGTGTGTATCTCCACGACAGACCGGAAATGTTCCAATTAACTGCATGGATGTGATCAAGCAACGAGCAATTGAGGGTGGCTTTTCTGAGCAAGCAGCGAAGTTTGTCGCTTCAGCTAGAAAGGGGTCAACCACCAGAACATATAGTTATAGAATCAACAAATTTGCAGAGTGGTGTAAGGGAAGCGATATTGATCCCTTTTCTGCATCTGTTCAACACGTAGCAGATTTTATTTGTCGTTTATACGAGGTTGACAGACTTGTACCTTCCCCCCTAACAGCATATAAGTCCGCGTATGCGTGTCCTCCAACGATTCTCATCCCGAAAGTTCTGGCAAAGATAAGAGAGGAAGTATGCCAAGTACTACTGATCGCCCCTCATTAGCCAGGCCGATCATGGTTTACGGATCTGCTGGACCTTCTGGTCTGCAATCCAATCCCTCTTCCAGACCGAAGGGATCTAAACACTCAGAACAAGGGTCTGTGTCTTCACGACAGATGGGAAATGTTCAAATTGACTGCATGGATGATGTCAAGCAGCGTGCAATTAAGTGTGGCTTTTCTGAGCAAGCAGCGAAGTTTGTCGCTTCAGCCAGAAGAGGGTCAACCACCAAAACATATAATTATAGAATCAACAAATTTGCAGAATGGTGCCAGAGAAGAGATATTAATCCCTTATCTGCATCTGTTCAACACATCGCAGATTTTATCTGTCATTTATACAAAGTTGAAAAACTTGTACCTTCAACCCTAGCATCATATAAGTCTGCATTAGCTTCAGTCGTTCCCAGTCTGGCTGCTGTAGGAGTGGAGAACGACACTTTAAATGAAGTTGTTTAAGGAATGAGCAATCTGCGACCTAGACAGACAATTCCTATCCCAGCATGGAATCTATCTCTTGTTCTACAGGTTTTAGGGCATGCTCCCTTTGCACCAATTGGATCTATAGATATTAAACTGTTAACTATTAAGTCAGTTTTCTTGGTTGTAGCAGCATCGGCGAGAAGATGAAGCGAAATTCATGAGCTTTCTGCCGAACAAGACCATTTTGTCGTTACGGGTGAAGGTCTAAGACTATTACCACATCTTTGTTTCTTGGCAAAGAATCAGTCACTTAAATATCCAGGACAGCCGATCAATTTGCCAAGTTTAATTAGACATGACCCAAGGTCTTCTGCTTGGTGTCCAGTCAGATGTCTGAAGATGTATAAGAAACGTACTGAGGAGTGGAGAGATGACCAGAAATCTCTGTGGTTATGTCTCAAAGCTCCTCATCTTCATGCCTCGAAAGACACCATTTCTCGTTCGATAGTCGACGCTATTCAGATGTTACATAAAATCGCAACAGGAAAGCAGATTGATCGTGCGAACGTCCATCAAGTCCGAGCACTAGCAGAATCATCGGCCCTTTGTAAGGGTGTCTCTTTAGAGGAGCTGATGTTTGTAGCACAATGGTATGCCGAGTCGTCATTTACTGATTTCTACCATCGCGATATCTCCAGCGCACTTATTCCGGTAGCCGTCGCCAATTTGTCGAATCTCAGTTAAGCCACGTCTGACCACTATTTACCTGTACATCGTAGGGTTCTTCCACTGGCACTGGTGATGCACATGATCCGTGAACGACCGTGGATTGAGCGATGCTCCTGCGATGATCAAGAAAGACCAAGCACTCAGAATGGTGGGTGTTTTCTTAGTTTAAGTGACTAATATTAATTTACTTACAGTCGAATTCCCAGACTGATTAGGTAAAAGTCTGGTTCAAGAGTATCTTATTCATTGCAACAGACAATAGACTCAGTCAAATTTTAAAATCTAATCGATATACTGATATTTTTTTCAAAATTAGAGGTTGTAGTAGCTTCTTTGCACTCTCCTGGACTGTCTTAGCTGAGACTTGGGTCTGACACGGGTCTGGTGGGTGTTGCCTCCCCTTTTGACAGCCCTCTGGAATTTGTGCGAACAAATGAGAGGGGGGGTGGGTTTGCGGGGGTATGGAGCGCGGTCTAGACCATGGAAGTTTAGCACTCTATGAGTCAGATGGCGGGACCTAAGCATATGCTGGGGTACCAGTTTCTTCACAACCTTCTCTGTCAGATGGTAGTTGAGAACTTTTTCGATCCTCACCTCCCATCGGAGTTTCTTGGCTGTCGAAATCCGGAGTTTATCATAATAGTACATCTGGTAAGTATTATTCGTAGAATAAAAAAGCATCCATTTTTGTTTCTACGAGAATTGATAATACTTACCGGATGTACTAGGCCCCCAGCCGCACCGCTGAGGTGAGGCTGAGCTGCTTTCGCTGTTTGTCAAGACAAATATAAGACGAATCTGACTGTTGTTGGGAATTGACTCGGTACCTGGAGGCTATGGTAATTCCCGGACACAGTATGGGCAGGAACAGGAGAGTGCGGAGTTTTAATTGTTTATTTTGAGCTAGGCTGGATAATAGACATTATCATAATAGTACATCTGGGAAGTATTGTCAATTCTCGGAGAAACAAAAGCGGATGCTTTTTTGATTCACAGTCAATCATATGACATCATAATCAACTACATAACATTTAGGTTGACATCATAATCATTTATGTCATGAATGGCGCAATATAGTCCATCGCAAACGCTTAGTCGTCTGACAAGTTGTACAAATTGTATGCCTTTACTATTTAATAAATTGTCTGTTGAATATTTTAGAACTGATTTGACTCTGCGCTATTTCTGCCATACAGCATCCAGTCAAATTTGTTTTAAAATATTCAACTGCTTATAATAATATAATAATAATATCTTTATTTAAAGAGGGTACAAACTCGATCAATAAAATAGCTGTTCTTCCCTGAGGCCCTCAATTATTTACATTTGGAAAAACATTTACAAGCTGAAAATTATATGGTTAACTGTACAGCAAAATATAAATATATATACAATATTATACAGATATATACACCTATGATGTGACATTGAAATGAACAATTTTAATTTCACCATCTTACTGTATAGCTAATGCATGAGCGATCAAGATTGTTATAGTACATTCATAGCTACAGACTCAGTATTTTCTTAAATCCTCTGATAACCCTTTTATTGCTTTAAGGATCTGAAAAGCAGTAAGCAGTCGGCGCAGATGCAAGCGGCGAGAACAACACTTGAGAAGTCCACTATGATGCTGTTACCCGCGTGCAAGGTGAGAGAATAGTGATGTGGGTCATGTACTGTACAGCTCTCAAATATGTTATCATGTTTCCAAAACAAAAACATGTTATTTCCGAAAATGGTGGTCCCGATCCCAGGATGATTCATAATACGAAAAATTAGTTACCTCTCCGGGATGTAGAAATTGTTTGAGTGGCGCTTTCACGTGCTCCATAAGAACTGACCAGAGTGATGCTTCCAGCGACTGTCAGTTAGTGCTGAAGAGGTGTGACCGAGATGGTCACGAACGCTACACTCAAGCAATTTCTACATCCCGGAGAAGTACCTAATATTTCTTTATTAAAAAACATGTTATTTAGTACAATCTTGAACACGATGTAAAAAATGTTTTGTTGAATATTTTGGACGTAATTTGATTAGAATACATTGGTGTCTGAGACAGCAATGTCTTCTAATCAAATTAAGTCCAAAATATTCAACAGTACGTTTTATTTTGTCTTGTGAATGTATTAAGTTATATCTGAGCTGTAGTGTACATACTGTAATATCTTATTATCCCTTTAACCCTCGAATTTGTTTTTAAAAATTTGATCTCATAGTAAATGTCCATTTGCAGACTAAGAGAAGACTATTTTTGAAAATTTACCACTGGAATAACTGGATAACCGAGCCAGTCATTCCAGTGGTAAATAAAAAAAGTTTTCTCTTGGTCTGCAAATGAACATTGCCCAAGAGCAGTGCAAAAGCCTTTTTTTGCCTGCTATGAGTGTTAAAGGGTTAATTACTACTGATATACAGGTCAGTATTAAATTGTCAAAAATAGTCTTCTCTTGGTCTGCAAATGGACATTTTCTTGAACAAATTTGGGGGTTAACAGGTTATAGGGTCAATAGCTATAGACTATTTTTGAAAATTTATCACGGGAATGACTGGCTCGGTAGCTGAGCTAGTCTGTCCAGCTGTTATTGACGAACTTGAGCCATTAATGAGTTAATGATAGCTAGATCATTAGATGTTTGAATCTGTCTTCGTGGTGGTCAGAGATTCTCATAAGGGTATATACCCCCAAAATGCAACTTGTCACCCCCCAGAAGTAGTGGCAGTGGGTCCCATAGGACCCCTGACAATCTTGTATGATTTATAATATTAAGTAGTTTTGTACTTATAGATTTTTGCATAAAAATACATATAAAATCTAACATTTCTGTTTATTCTCGCAGACCTGTTTGAGACATCCAAACTGTGAGACTGCGCTCAGGACGCGCGATGGCCTCTTTAAGCAGATGCGTAAGGCGCTAGACCAAGTGCAGCATATTGTTTCAGATGGTGTCTATAGACAGCCTAATGGTGACTCATCACCGACAGCTAATGGGGATTCTGGGATAGGACTCTCGGCTACTCAACCAACTGCTCATAAGATCATCCGAGAATTTGCGGTATGGTTAGAGATTGATCAAATACTCCAAAGATGGCGATCAATTATAAATATATATATATATATATATATATATATATATATATATATATATATATATATATATATATATATATATATATATATATAGTGGCTATTACAAAAACGAATACGCAGAATTCGCATGTATTTAATCGTTGAATGGTTAAGTCAGCACAGAGCGACGTCTGCAGTGGTCTTGAGAAATATCCATTTGCAGATAACGAGAAGACTATTTCTAAAAATCTACCGCTTGAATGACTGGCTCGGTAACTGAGCCAGTCATTCCAGTGGTATATTTTCAAAAATATTCTTTTCTATGTGAAAATTGAAATTTGATTGACAACATTGACCATTAAGTGGTTAAATAAAAATATTTACCTGACCACATGCTTGCTTGTAAGCCATATGGGTTGCCAGTCATTCATATGCTGGTTTTTATACAAAGACTAGCCTTGGTCTAATAGAAATTTGTTAGGGCTTGTAATAATAGTACAATTAAAAGGGTAATGGTATGTTTCATTTCATATACACAGATGATATTTAGACACATTGTCAAATTTAGTTGGTGCCAGTTGTCTGCATATCTCTGGAGTGCAAGAAAGTAAAACTAGTTGTTATGACACCACAAACATCTATACCGTTCAATCATTACTTGCTAAATGAATTAACCCCACATTTAGCACCGGAAAAAAGATTTTTCCACTTCCTTTTAAATGTCTCTTACAGCTAATACCATTGCTATTCACACTTAGTCAGGCTTCTAACTAGAGAGTGCTCCCTTGAATCATACAATGTGAACCTGGAACCGGTCTTAATAGCTCTCCTCAGTGATACTCGTCACTGTGCATGCACGTGCCTGTGCCTGAACTCCTGGTTACCAATAAACAAATTTAATTCACTTTTAAATTTTCTGCCCTATCAGAAGGTTGAATTGCCAGTAAAGTTTTTTCTACTTTCCTTGATATCATATCAAAGTATTCTACATCAGCAAAGAAGAAGGATGCCTTCAATGAAACCCTTGGTCAATATAAAGTTACGTTTCTTCCCAAATTGTATATTTATTCATGGTTATTGGTGTTACCGGTTTTCGTGACTTCGTGTTGTTTAAGGCATACCATTCTTATATTTTCCTTAGTATTCAAAGTGAGACCTGCTATGTATAATTTAAGTCTCCCTCATTCATGTTAGCACATTTATTAGTTTATTTCATTGATTGAAATTATTTTAATATAAGGCTTATTCACGTAGTGAATTTGGACGTTTTCTCCCGCCGTTTTGGCCTTTAATTCCATGTGCTTTCGTTTTTCTGTGGAGGATGTTTCTTTCCTTAGGCTCTTTCTTTATCTTTTCATTATTTTTCATTTTTAGGAAGTCGCTAAAAAATGTGATCCAGTCAAGTGTACATCTAGATGTGACCGTCTGCACTCAGCCGAATTTCGTGGGCATGTTTGCCTTAAGTGCACATCGTGTACCCCGAAAAACATGTGTGAAATGTGTAAGGGTTGGTACAGTTCGTTTCTGCTATTTTTTTTAAGGATAGCATAAAGTCTGTTTTGGCCTTTGATCCCTCCCCTTCTGGGGTCTCAAAAGGAAAATCTGTGTGTAAAGGTACCAGAAGGGGTCTTCCGACTATGGCGACCAATGTTCTGAAGGACGTGGTGCTTGCGTTATTTGCTAAGTTTAAATCAGTCATTGGATGGTCACATGAATTCGGCTATTCAGAAATCGGCTAGCTCTTTCACTTGCATTCGAGTCATGTCCGAAGGCGCTTCAGATGGAGAGTTAGGTAAGGTTATAGATAGGAAGTGGGGGAAACGGGTTTCTCTAACTTCACGTTAAGAGCTGTCCCATTCGAAAGGGAAGAAAACGAGTCGAAAGAGCTGCAAAGAGACTTTGGAAGGCCAGATTGGCCAGTCTCCGGCATCTGAGATGTTAGATATGAGGTTGCACGGAGTACGTAAATCTATCTTAAAAGCCTATCCCGAAAGTCTTGAGATAGGGCACTCCGACCGATCTTCAGTGTCCCAAGGAGTGGTCCCAAATGTACAGTTTAGCTCGTCTGGCATACAGGTCCGAAGGATTAGAGGAGCTGCGTTCGCATGTAGTTAGTAGTTTCAAGCAACCTCAATGTGCCCTTCGAAGTTTTTCTATCACGCCGGTAGCTTGTACTGTTGCGCAGAAGGATTTAAGTCAAAATTTACCGTCTATTTCCGTTTCCGGTGGTAGCATTTGCAGTGGAAGAGATCTTCTAGGTGAGTCGGGATTGACTTCCATTTCTACTTCCACTTCCGGTTTGAGTACTTCCGATTATTTTCCATCTGTTTTGAGTACTTTTGATTCTAGACAATTTTCGGATGGAAAGATTTCTTCTTCCGGTTTGTTTTTCCGCATTCGGTAATTCTTCTCGTTTGGTTTCACCAGCTTCCGCTTCGGTTATTTCCAGTTCCGGTTGCTCAGCTTCCAGTTGTAGGGATCTTCATGTGATAGTTCCTTTTCCGGTAGTAGATTACTTCCTGGTGTTCCAGGTGATAATTCAAATATTTTTTCAAATTCAGATTTTCAAAATTTGCACAGAAATTTTCCAGATGTAATTTCGTTTTTGGATTCCCGCTATCAGTTAGTTTCTTCTTTAGGCTCCCAGTCCTTGGATCCTAGTTTTAGTGAGGTGGTTTCAGGTCGTTCCAGTACTCGATCTCAGGATTTTTTGTCTTCACATGATGTTCTTCCTGTTTCAAATCCTCCGAGAGTTTGTTTTGCTCGTCGCATTAGTTCTGCATCCTCTCTATCTTCTCAGGATTTTTCCTTTCATAATGTTTCTGCTTCTTCTTCACTCATCTCGTCTTCTGTTCGCTTTCCTTCTGGTTTTCCTCCTCTGTCTTCGGATGTTAGTTCTCTTCCTCGAACTCCTAAAGTGTCTCCTACTTTTCAGTCTCTCTCTTTTGATTCTGTAGACCCTATTGTTTCTGTGGTTCTTTCTCAGGGCCTTGAATCTGAGATTGGTGAATCTGGGTTAGATCATTCGTTGTTTTCGGTTGTTCGAGATCCTTCTTTTCTTCATTTGTTTGTGTCTGCTAGATTTTCGAGTCTTTCCAGGTTTCGGTTCAGTGATTTGTTTCCGATTCCTCCTTCGCCGGATCTAGATTTGCCTCTGGATTGTTCAGAGTTTGAAGTTCCTCCTCCTCTCTATTTCCGGATTACGGTCTCTCCTCATCTTCTTTATTGGTCCTTTCCTGTGGAATCTCTTAGGATTCCAGGTTCTTGGGACTCAGTGGTCTCCAGGTTTCTTCTTCTTCCCCTTCTCAGTCTTCTCTTGCTGGTGCGCCCAGGTCTGCTCATGCCAGAGAATTAAAAAAATTTGTCCTCTGAGGTCTTCCTCAGATGATTGGTCCTTAGCCCTCAATGGATTGCTGGTAAGCTGGATCTTCCTCTTCAGGATGAGTTTGCAGTTGATCCCCTTTCCTATGGTTCTGCCTTTTCTTCTGTTTCTTCAGCTTCTTCTTGCCCTTCAGGTCCTTCTTGCTGATAACTTGGTGGTTGACATGTTAGATTTTTATGTTACTAAGTGTCAGGCTCATTCAGAGTCTCCAGTTCAAATTCCTAAGGATTATTTTCTTACGGTGTGTTCCACTTAGGACATGCTCAATGCTGGTTCCTCTTCCTCTAAGGATAATTCTTCAAGATTTCTTCCTCTGTGGGAATCAGTTTGCAGAGGTCAACTTAAATCGGCGAATTTCCTGGCTCTTTTTTCTGAGGCAGTTCCTTTAGCTCAAGTGAAAGGTGAGATTGTTCCTTCAGCAGTGCTTCATACTCTTGCACATGTGGCTAGAGGGGCTCTTAATTCAGTTTGTAAGTCTTGGTTTTATTTTACTTTTTAGTTGCTGCAGCTTCGGCTCGTCGTCGGGGTGAAATTCATGCTCTTTCCGCTGAAGATGATAGGTTTTAGGTTGTTGGGAATGGTTTGGTCCTTTATCCTAGAAGAGATTATTTATCAAAGACTCGGTCTAGTCTTCATCCTGCTAAACCTATTATTCTTAGTAGCCTTTCTTCATTTTCTCCCTCTGACAAGCTCTGGTGTCCGGTCAGAGCTTTAAAGACTTATTAAACTTGAACTAATTTTAAAAGGACGAATCCTTCTCACATATGGGCTACTGATGTGGAAGAAGTAGCGAGACCGGCGTCAAAACAGACGATTGCTCGAGGGATTTGTAATACTATTAAAATTTGCCATGAACTTGCTTCCTCAGGCGACAAACAAAGTGCTAATGTTAAAGTGCATGATGTTCGTGGCATGGCTACTTCTTTTGCTCGTTTCGCCGGATCATCCATAAATGAGGTAATGCAGGTTGTTGGATGGAAATCAGAGTCTACAATTATATATTTCTATCTTAGAGATCAAAGTCCAGCGGCCTCATTTTTTTAGAAATATTACGATTTTAACCAAACAAGCCAAACCTCATCTTCCATAGGACATCTCACCATTCTCATTGTGAGTGACTCTGTATGACACCTGGTTAGATTGGTTTTCTTTATTTTTTACTTTTTATTTAACTGAGTTCAGTCTCTGATTTATAGTCACAGTGTGAATTGTTTTTTCTGCACTATTATGTTGAGTTATTGTTATCCTGTGTTAATATCATGTTTCACTTCTTTTAATAAGAATTCTCAATTCTCCACCCACCAGATGATGTTTTAAGGAGCACTGACCAAGTCTACGGGTTTAGCAAGTAGTGATTGAACAGTATAGATGTTTGTGGTGTGATAACACCGACCACAGACCCCCTTTAGTGGGATGGTCTGTAGTTTTATTAACCACCCAAACATACTTACCATTCAATCACTACAACTCGGTCTCAGCCACCTCTCGCGCGGGTGCGGCCCTGCCACCGGCCCGGGGTCCGGTCGCCGCGTGTCTGTGCGTAACAAAACCACCCCGCCGTGCGAAACATGCGCGTACGCTTCCTCGCGACCCCGCAAGGGAATGATTTGAGAATTCATAGTTTCATTTTGGAAAATTGAAAGTGATTTAGATTTGTTTATTGGTAACCAGGAGCTCGGATGCATGCGCAGTGACGAGTATCACAGTGGAGAGCTATTAAGACCAGTTCCAGGTTCACATTGTATGATTTAAGGGATCACTCTTTAGTCAGAAGCCTGGCAAAGAGTGAATAGCAATGGTATTGGCTGTAAGAGGCATTGAAAGGAAGTAGAAAAATCTTTTTCTGGTGCTAAATGTGGGTTTAGCAAGTAGTGATTGACCGGTAGGTATGTTTGGGTGGGTAATAAAACTACAAGCACCCCACTAAATGGGGGTTTGTGATCATTTTAGGTCAAAAGGCCAAATATCTGATTTGTGTACTTCAGCGCAGTATTTCTTTTCTGAAAGTGTCACTATTGTAAAATAATGTTGATAAATTTGTGGTAAAATTTCAGAACTATCGCGCTTATTTTCGTATATAATTCTTGTACTTGGAATTTAATTGTGGTTGTAATTTTAATTTAATCAAAATATTAAAGGTGATGATTATAGTGAAGTATGATAGCTTTAACTGTCGATCATGCAGAATTAATCGTCCGCATGCTGAATTCATGAAGACTATTTCCATGGTGTTTAATTCTGTACCAGCTGAATATTTTGAAAAAGTTTGACTGAAAGTTGTTGGTGGCTAAGCCACCAAACAGCTTTCAGTCAAATTGTTTTCAAAATTATCAACAGGTCCAGAGTTATTACCCATTGAAATTATTGTCTGGTGGCTTGCAGCAGGGAGACAGTTAATTTGATGAATTTTCCACTTTTAGGACCTGATTGAGATGACACGGATTACATTAGTGACACCGAACCACCAAATCAAGCTGTCGGCGGCCCTAGAATGTCTCGTCGAAACAACGCAGGACTTTACCGATTCCGCTTACACATCACACGAACATCGAGAAAAGATTATTGAGCTGTCAGAACGTCTACGAATGGAAGTCGATAATTTGCTTCGTGTTGGGAAATTACTGGTATGATTGTTGAATTGTATTACCTATTGATTGAAGCTATCCACCTTAACCCTTTAACCACCAAATTTGTTCAAGAAAATTAAAATTTTCTCATAAATGTCCATTTACAGACCAAGGGAAGAATATTTTTGAAAATCTACCATTGGTATGACTGGTTCGGTTATCAAGCCAGTCATTTCAGTGGTAAATTTTCAAAAATCATCTTCTTGGTCTGCACATGGACATTTCTCGCGACGTCTATAAAAGTAGTTTTTGGTCGTTTGAGGGTTAAAGGGCTAACCACCAAATTTGTTCAAGAAAGTTTCAATTTTCTCATAGAAAATGTCTATTTACAGAACAAGATGTAAGTATTTTAGAAAATTTACCACTGCATGGACTGGCTCAGTTATTCCAGTTGTAAATTTTCAAATATAATCTCTTGGGCTGCGAGTGGTCATTTTTCAAGACCACTGCAGAATCCATTTTTTGACCAGCTTAAGTGTTAAGCTTACAGTAAACAAATTAAAAAAATTGTCTTTTCTTTGTCTGCAAATGTACATTTCTCACGACCACTGCGCAGAATGTGTTTATGATAGACCTGACCATTATTAACCCTTAACACTCATATCGGCCAAAAACCGCTTCAATACTGATCTTGAAAAGTGTCCATATGCAGACCAAGAGAAGCCCATTTTTTATAAATTTACCGCTGGAATGACTGGCTCGATACTGGCTCCATATATCGAGCCACTTTCTTCTTTTCGTTCGCTGATCATACCGCCAGTCCTGTAAGTGACTATCGACATGATCATAAGCGTTAAGTGCGTGGATCCATGGTTTATTAAAGTGCGCCGTGCGGCGTGGAACCTCCGTCTTCAGCACTCGAGGTTTCTGTCAGGGTTACCTCACCCTTACCTCCTTTAGTCGCCTCTTACGACATGCAGAGGATACGGAAGGTGTATTCTAAGCCCCACCTACAGGGCAAAATCGAGCCACTCATTCCAGTAGTAAATTTTCAAAAATGGTCTTCTTGGTCTGCAAATGGACAATTTCTATGAGAAAATTGAAATTTTCTTGAACAAATTCGAGTGATGAAGGGTTACGAGTTAAATATATCACGATAATGTGATTCATGTTATTTTTTTGTAATCTCACGATGTTCATTTGCCAGAGTTTGTTTTGATTTAATACATTTCACTTTGTGTGTGGTGGGACAAACATTTGATTGATGATGTACATGTATGTAAAGAGTTTGATCAAAAGTGTCTACTGCCTATTTATTTAAACCTTTAATGGTCAAGCTGGCCAGAGCTGACCTTTGCAATGGACATGAGGTCTGTTCATGTACTAAGGCCGTAATGAACATTCCTTGGTTCGGAAAATCTCAAATCAAGGGAAGAAAAACCATGGTTCAGTTCGCTTGCAAGTGATTCGTTAGCAGACAAGCAATCTCTGAATGTCCTCTAAGTGTGATTTACCCATATGACCATGAATGGAACCTAGCTGGCTATGACTCTTATGTTATTTTATAGCCTTTGTTGTCAGAATTTTTCTACTATATAGTCAGTAAAGCTACATACCCTTTAACCCTTACCCCTCTGATGTCAAAATTTGAAATTACCAAATCAAATTAAACGATCAATTTGTGTTCATTTTTCAACAAATTTGGTGGATATGACAGCAATATCGTTCACCAAAATTCACCAATTTCTTTGTTAGTGACCCAGTAAAAGATAGCATTTTGATTTTTTACATCAGAGTTGTGAGGGTTAAAAGTTATTTTCTATTAGTAGTAATTTATCACATCCATTAGCATATTACCCTTTTAACCCTCGAAGTTGTTCAAGAATATTTAGACTTTTTCATAGACTATGTCCATTTTCAGACCAAGATAAAACTAGTTTATCGAGCCAGTCATTCCAGTGGTAAATTTTCAAAAATAGTCTTCTCCACTGCAGAAGCCGTTTTTGGGTAATGTGAATGTTAAACGGTTAATAAGGTTCGTGAACCAGTTTGTGTTTCAGACAGTGTATTGTGAACCGGTTCGGTTCGTGAAAATTCTCACAAACATCAGCCCAACCATTTACAGGCCAACTATAAATTATTTTTGAAAATTTACCACTGTAATGACCGGCTCGATGAGCAGTGTAAATAAATTTCCAAAAATGCATTTCTTTTAGCCTGCAAATGGAAAAATTTTTCAATATTCTTTACAAATCTTGATCTCATTTTCTAAGGCAACCATGCATGAAAACTGCTGAATATTTTGAAATTAACTTGACTGGAATAAGTTTTATATCCTAAAGAATGTACTTTTTCAGGGATTTGTCGGTGAAAGGGCTAGTGTTAACTGTTTAGTTGTTCTATTCAACTTATGTTTTTAATATAAAACATACCTCTTATACTGTGACCATATTGGGAATGTTGTCTTCTTTCTGTTGTCAATAAATATCTTTTTGATTTCTAGGAGATCAAGGACAGTGGTATATTAGGCCATGATTTAGAAGCATCCATGTTTAAAACGAGCGATTCTTTGAGGGCGCTGAAGAAACAGGTACCTGTAGCAATATTACCCTGATTCCAGGTGGGTGGGAGCGGTGGTGCTTGTATGAGGGTATTATAATGGAGGGATTAGGTCTGTCACTCAAGTGTCTAACATCATAATCACTTATGTCACGCGTTAGCTGACATCACAATCGTAATGATGTCATGAACATCGGTCACTACGAATTGTCTTTGATAAATTTTGCACCTACAGCCCTCGGTCAAATTAGTTTCAAAATATTTAACAGTTTACCTTTATAATACCCTTAAATTTGGCTTGTGTGAATATATAGGGTTCAAAGTATATAAATTGATTCTAATGTGTGATAAGCGGGAGGAGCTTAATAAAAAATGGGCGATGCTTCATGGCATAACTAGAATAGACTGGTACATTTCTAGCTATGCCCCGCCCATTTCTAGCTAAGCTCCGCCCATGCTCTGCCCATGTTGGGATCGATTGAACCCTGAATTGCCAATATCCAAATATCAAGGTAACTAAACAGGTAAGCTATTGAATATTTTGAGTCATTTGACTTGGTGCTGCCTCTGGCAGCAACAGCGCGCAGTCAAATTACTTTCAAAACTTTCAGCAGAATGTTTAATTAAATAGTAAATCCATCAGACATGCAATTCATTACGCTTGACGGATTACGCCATGTTCATGACAGAGTATTTCTGTCAATTATGAGTGTGATGTCAGCTAACATGTGACGTAATTGATTATGACATCATATAGTTGATTGACAGATCAGATTCATCAATTGACCTTTCCAGTTTAAGCTATGCCCGCCCATCTCTCTATGGCAGCAACAGTGCCCAGTCAAATCAGTTTCAAAATATTCAGCAGAATGTCTATTAAATAGTAGAGACATGCAATTCGTACAACTTGATGGACTATATTTATAACAGACTAAATCATGTCATTCATGATGTAATTGATTATGGCATCATCCTACGCATCATGTAGTTGATTATGACATCAGATGATAGATGAATAAACTGGAATGGTCCATTGAATCCATCTATTTCCTCTGTTTCTCTGTAAAGAGGAAATTTGTTGAATATTTTGAAACTAATATGACTGGAAACCATTTCTTCTTTAGGCATCAACAGCTTCCTGGCATATTAATTTCAAAATATTCAACAGATTTATGCTAAATATCATAAAGTATTTACTTCTTCAGGTATTTGTCGTTGAAAAGGTCGATAAGTTATTCACACACCGTGAGACTCATCTGCTTCATGCACTTTTTGGCGTGAGAAGGATCAATCCTGTCTACCTAATGTGCCCCAAATAGTTAAAATCAGTTATGAAGTGGTTGAGATGCTGCATGAATAATTCATTAATTACATCCCCCTAATGCCACATTATTACATATAAACTTGATTGTGTGTAATTGAAGAAATATGTTGTATTTGCTTTGGAAGATTGGTCGCTTTGAATTTATCTTTGTGAAAAATGTTCCCCTTTTATTTGAACATATTGTTTTGGTCACAAACAGTTGCAAGATACTGCAATGGATCAAGCATCAGAACTTTTCCGCACAAATGAAGATCGTGAGATCTTAATGGGTCTGAAAACTGGCGGGATGACCGGCAAACTGGACTTGGTTGATGAGCTTTCTGTGAAGTTCGAAGAACACTCTGAGCAACTGGAAGAGGTGTGTATAGCAGAATGAGGTTAATGGCAGATAGAGGGAGGAGTTTTGGGAATAGAGAGTGAGCATAAGAGAGGGAGAGTTAGAGAGCGGAAGGGAGATAGGTAATGGTGGGACGGAGGGAGGTGGAGCAAGTAAGCTAACACATGAGTGGGAGGGTGTGAGAGAGGGGATGAACGAGCAAAAGAGATGGAGCTAGGGAGGGAGGGAGTGCGAGAGGGAGGGGTGGAGAGAGGGAGTGAGAGATGATTGGAGGGACCTGGAAAGTGAGAGAGTGTAAGGGATATTACCAGGAGGCATAGCCTATGTAAAGCAGCCAGCTTAGGAAATGTTTTCTGAAAATACTCTAACACTGCAGAAATATGCAATGAGTTTCACACCATACAAACAAACAAACATAAATATCCATGTATGCACTCATGCAGATGTGAGCGTATGCACACGTTCAAGGCCCATATTCTTCTTCTTCTTTTCATTCGCTGATCATACCGCCAGTCCTGTAAGTGACTATCGACATGATCATAAGCGTTAAGTGCGTGGATCCATGGTTTATTAGAGTACGCCGTGCGGCCTGGAACCTCCGTCTTCAGTACTCGAGGTTTCTGTCAGGGTTACCTCACCATTACCTCCTTTAGTCGCCTCTTACGACACGCAGAGGATACGGAAGGTGTATTCTAAGCCCCACCTACAGGGCAAAAGGCCCATATTCATTATCATGCTTTTTGCAAGTCCTAAATAGGCTGCACCTCTTAATTTCCTAAAGCTCCCACTGCCTCCCAGTCAAGTTAATTTCAAAATATCCAGCAGCCTACTTGTAAAGCTACCTTGAAATGTAGATTCTGGGAATTCAGGTTTCAAGGTTTAAAATAGAGTATTCCAGTTTATCTATCAATCATATGGTGTCATAATCAACTATGTAGGATGATGTCATAATCAATTACGTCATGAATAACATAGCTAAGCTCATCACGGATGCTTAATTGATGACAGACTAAGCGTTGTTGTACATATTTTATGGCTTTACTATTTAACCCCTTACCCCTCGAATTTGTTGAAGAAAATTTCCATTTTGTCATAGAAAATGTCCTTTTGCAGACCAAGAGAAGACTGTTTTTGAATATTTACCACTGGAATGACTGGCTTGGTTATCGAGCCAGTCATTCCAGTGGTAAATTTTCAAAAATAGTCTTCTTATGCTTTGCAAATGGACATTTCTCAAGACAACTGCAGAAGCAGTCTTTGGCTGATATGAGTGTTAAAGGGTTAATAAACATGCTGTTGAATATTTTGAAACTAATTTGACTGGACGCTGTTGCTGCTATAGGCAGCAACAGCGCCCAGTCAAATTAGTTTCAAAATATTCAACAGATTACCAGTATAGTTTTCTGAAAATTGACATTGAGAGAGTGCAGGGATCCATCGATCGCAACACGGTCAAAGCATTGGTGGAACCTAGCTAAATATGGGTTTCACATAGCTAAAACGGGATTCTTCCATTGATGCCAACACTTAAAAAATGGCTGTATCTTAGCTAGGAATGGGTGGGGGCAAAGCTAGACAGGCAGGGCTTTGGATTACCCCTTAGCTATGACTTTACAAGCCATGCCAAAATGAAATCTGACCATATTAATGAGTCTAAATTAAAATCCTACTGGCTGCTATTAACAGTAATTAAGTGATTTACAGTCAAGTGAATACACAGAGGTGGATTCTATGACATTTTGTGGCCATTCAGAGATCTTATGGTGCTATTAAAATCTAAAATGACTCAAAATCCATATCTCAGATTTCAAAATTTTCCAGTTTCTTGGAGCATTTATGGATCCTGGGCCAGATAGATGGTGAGCCCAAATAAGGTATATCTAAAGCCCTGACACGGACCCCTCTATTATGCGTTTAAATATCTGTATGTGTGTTATATGCTGGCAGGTGGCTAAGTTGTTACGACACATAGCGGGTACTGATGTGCTGATGATCACGGCGGAGCATGCAGAATCTGTTATTAAAAGTATCGGACCACTGGTAAGAAATTGATATGTGGCATTGTTCAGTGAATTAACCTTTCCAGAGTATCCATCCATCATCTGACCTCGTATAACATCATAATCAGCTCAGCGCGTGTATGATGATGTCACAATCATTATGTCACAAAGGGTTCCATATAGACCGTCATCAAATCTCAAATACTCCGACACATGAATTGTATGTCTTTGTAACTCTTTGCTATTTACGAAACATGCTGTTGGATATTTCTAACCTAATTTGACTGGGCGCTGTTGCTGTCTAAGGCAGCAACAGCACCCAGTCAAATTAGTTTCAAAATATTCAACAGGTTACCTGTGTAGTTTTTTGGAAATTGATAATCATGGTGTTCAGAGATCGATCGATCCCAACACGAGCGAGGTGTGGGTGGAGCTTAGCTAGAGATGGGCGGGGCATAGCTAAAACCGGAAAGGTCCATTGCACATATCATTTGAAGTTTCCTGTATATCGTGCATAAACTGTTCATGTGTCCAATCTGGCAATATGTTATTCCTTCATTATCCAACCTGACATTACAGTGCAGCTCATAAATAAGTTAATATTTCCAAAACAAATACAGAAACATGTTAGTTAGTACAATTTTGAATACCATGTAAGTAATGTTCTGTTGACTATTTTGAACATAATTATATAAATATTCAACAGTACGTTTTATTTTGCATTTGGAAACATGTTAGCTTATTTCTGAGCTGTACTGTATTGCACGAGTCGTCACAATCTCACTTGTTGTCGAAGCAAAACAATGAAGCAGACATGTGGTTAATTAATATGAATATAATTTTAGGATTAATATGAAATTACCTCTTTAACCCTTAAATTCGTTCAAGAAAAGTTTGATTGTCTCATAGAAAATGTCCATTTTCAGACCAATAGATTATATTTGAAAATTTATCCTTATAATGACTAGCTCGGTAATCGAGCCAGTCATTCCAATGATAAATTTTCACAAATACTCTTCTCTTGTTCTGCAAATGAACATTTCCCCAAGAGCACTGCATATGCTGTTTTTGTCTGACTTGTGCGTTAAAGGGTTAAGAGAATGCTATCATTGGATTATTAGTCCACTACCGGTAAAACCGGGGGTGGATGGGGGGGGTGTGGGGTCGGGGTGGAAGAAGGGGTGTGTGGTACTATAGTTTTGCACTCCGTCCATCCGTCCGTCACAGTTGGTCTTCCACACTTTTTTCCGCAGTCCTTCAAGGTATTCAACTAAGAATTGGTACATTGCTTTGTTAGATTACAGACCAAGTTCGAGTTTCAGGTGTATGCGTAAATATTTTATAGATTTATGCCCACTTTCGACTTACGAAATACGAAAAATATCAGATTCCCGCACTTTTTTTCGCACTCTGAGATATTTAAGTGAAAATCTATACATCGCTTTAGTATAAGGAGTTATAGAACAAGTTCGAGTTTCAGACCTTTTTGTCAATTTTTCATGGGGTTATGCCCCCTTTCGACATACAGAATATGAAAAATATCAGCTCTCCGCATTTTTCCCCCCACTCAAAATATTTAACGGAAAATCAGTACATCGCTTTAGTATGAGTTACAGAGTTACTGAGCAAGTTTGAGTTGCAGACATTTTCGTCAATTGTTTATGGAGTTATGTCCACTTTCCACTTATGAAATACAAACATATCAGCTTTCAAGACTTTTTCGTTCTCCTTCACCATATATAACTCAAGCTTGGTTTATTGCTTTGTTATGAGAAGTTACAGATCAAGTTCGAGTTTCAGCTGCTTCTGTCAATTTTTAATGGAGTTTTTGACTGTCAATCTCTAAAGATTTATACCATCAGGTAGGGGACATGTATTGCAAAGCAATACTTACAGAATGCTTGTTGTAGGTGTTTGAATTGAAGATTTGTACTAAGTTCTTAGTTGTGACTCAACTAGCATAAGGTGGTCTGTGAGTCTGTCAGTTAGTGGATATGCCAGTAGGCCAAATCTTTTTTACATATAGCTTGACAAATTTGCTGATATTTGGTAATTAATACAGTACAGCTCAGAATTAAGGTATCGTGTCCTGAGAACAAAAATGCAACAGACAAAAACAAAAATGCGCCAAGAAGAAAACAATAACGTGCCAGATGCAAAACAAAAACGTAGGCGAAGAAAACATAAACGCGACACGAAGAAAACAAAAAAACCCACCGCGCCAGGACAAAAACAACAAATAATGGTGACATTTTTTTTGGCGCGCCATAAAGTATCAGAAATCAGTTAAAAGGCTAGCAGTACTCCTAATTAACCGCTTGGCCGATTTCAGCCAAACTCAGCTGGAAGAACTCTAGGCCCGTACGCTTCAGAACTTGTATACAGAATTTTGACGGCTTGATTTTGATGGTGGCCATCTTGGATTTTCCGATAAATTGGAATTCATATAAAATGCTATTCATTAATCGCTTGGGCAATTTCAACCAATTTTGGCTCGAAGGATCCTATTGTCGTAGCCTCTAGAAAGTCTATTCAGAATTTGGATAGGTCAATGTTTTGGCAGAAATCTCTGATTTTCTGAAAGTTTTCCGGAACCATTTAAGGGTACTCCTTCAATCAATAACCCGATTTCAACAAAACTTTGGTGGAACGATCCTATGACTGTAGGCTTCAACATATTAAACGAGGGGTCTTGATTGGTCAATTCTTTGGTGGCAATCTTGGATTTTCCGAAAATCATCCATCATGTCTATTTAAATGCAAATGGTTTAAATGCCAAAGGTCCAGGTGAGCGCCACAGGCCCTTGGGCCTCTTGTTTTATCTAATTATGGTTTGGACCCATTTAAACTTATTTCTGTATCTTCAATCTTGCAGACCCTGTACGCCTCCCAGACGCTCGCTCAGTACCCAGACAGTAAGATTGCAGAGGAAAACCTGGACGTGTTTGCCGGTGCATGGGAAACGCAAATTAATGAACTGTCTATTCTTGTAAAAGAGATTAACGATGTGTGCCAAGGAAAGATGGAGAAAATGGTGTACCTTTCACTGCCGAGACCAGGGGTAGGGTTTGTAGATGATCTTATATATTATGAAGTAGTGGTAGCCATATTTGTCTGATAATAACAATGACAGGTGTCTAACACTTTAATAGTCAAACCAGCGTCTGCAATGGTCCTGAGCATTATCCATTTGCAGGCCAAGAGAAGACTAATTTTGAAAATTTACCACTGAAATGACTGGCTCGATAACCGAGCCAATCATTCCAGTGTTAAATTTTCAAAAACTCTTCTCTTGGCCTGCAAATGGCTATTCAATAAGGAAAGATTTAGATTTTAAAATTTCATCGTATCTGCTCTATTCAAATGTAGTTAAAACTACTTTTAAATACAACTGACTATAATAAGCAGGATTCTCAGCCACTCTGGAAATGAGGGAAAACCTTTAAAATGAGTTTCCATTTTTCCAGTCATGGAAAAAAACCTCCAGAAATCAGGGAAAACTCGGAATTTTTTTTTGGTGAAGTGCTGGGAACCCTGATAAGGTGCCAAGTGTTATGAGTTGTAAACAAGATTTATAATTAATCATATACGCTTTTGTTTTACAGAAATATGGTACCAGAGCTGCTTCGCTGAGACCAGTTAAACTTGATGCAGAGGTATGAGTTCATAGTTTATTTATTTTTATGCGAATATAAGTCTCACACTTATGCCATATGTGGGTATGATGAGATGCATTGAAATAGTTACTAGCTAAAGCGTTATTTTTATTCTGAGTTCATCAACATGGGAATAAGTTAGCCACCATCTGTGTGCCCATGCATGAGTCTATAGATTCATTTTCAGAATATAAACCCAAAATAGTTATTTGTTTGCTCCAACACCAGGGTACATTATATATTGTAACAAAACCTAGAAGCTGAGATTGTATTTAAGTGAAACCCATCTAACTTCTCAAGAGTTATCACCCTTGTAAAAAGTCTTATCTCCAGAGCGTAAGTCTCGAAAAACGGTGTGGATTTGCATCAAATTTGGTACATTGTCATGATTGTGTTTGTGGACTGAGATGACATGGTTTGGGACTGCATATCAGTGAGAGCAGTCCCTAATGGATGAATGCAGTATTAGCTATAGCTATGCCTGCCCATCTGTAGCTCAACTCCACCCACAGTTCCCCTGTGTTGGGATTGATCGATTCATCCACTCTCTGAATCTCAATTTCCAGAAAACTACATAGGCACCAGTCAAATTGGTTTCAAAATATTCAACAGCTTGTTTATAAAATAGTAGACATACAATTCATACAGTAATGCTTAGTCCATCGTCAATTAAGTGTTCGCGACGAACTTAGCTATGTCATTCATCACGTATGTGATTATGACGTCATCCTACACATCTTGTACTTGATTATGACGTCATATGATTGATGAATAACATGAAAAGGGCCATTGAGAGAGTCTTCTCCCCTGAATGAGCCAGCAATTCCAGTAGTACTCTCTAAAATAAATTTCTGGCCTGCAAATGGACATTTTTTATGGGGAAAATGCTCTTGACCAAATTCAACGATTAAGCATGTTAAAGGGTTAAAAATCTGTTGTCAAAATTTTACATTTTCAAATTAAATTAAATGATGAACTGGTGCTCATTTTTAAACAAATTTGGTGGAAGATGGTGCTGTTGTAGACAGCAACATTGTCCACCAAAATTGTTTAAAAATGTACACCAGTTTCTTTGCTACTGGCACAGTGACACCGCAAAAAGATAGAATGACATCAGAGTGGTAAGGGTGATTTCGATATAACTCTAAAAAACTTGTGTGAATTTGTTTCAAAATTGCAGGAACAAGCTCGAATAGCAAAACTGGGACTGGAAATGAAACTCATCACATCGGAAATGGATGCGGAGACGGAAAAGTGGGAGGATTCGGACAACGCGATTGTCAAGCGTGCGAAGAACATGTCGAGTATGGCATTCTCAATGTACTTGTTCACACGGGGTGAGGGCCCTCTGAAGACAACACAGGATCTGTTCATGCAAGCAGACTACTTTGCAGAAGAGGGAAACAAGCTGTTTAAAGTTGTGCGTGATTTCTCACAAAAGGTAATAAGATATTTTTTAATGTAATTATTGGTCAGTTTGTTATTGCACTACTCTTTTATGGTTGCAAATTCTAAAAAAACGTGTTTATTAAATGTCCATTTGCAGGCCAGGAGAAGACTAAAATTTACCACGAGCCAGTCATTCCAGTGGCAAATTTTCAAAAATAGTCTCTTGACCTGCAGATGGACATTGCTGAAGACCACTGCAAAGGCGGGGTTTTACCGGCTTGACCATTAGCCTGTACCACTCTGATGTCAATATTCTATTTTTTAATGCGTCAATAGCAAAGAAACGTGTATACATTTTTCAACAATTTTTGTGGACGATGTTGCTGTCTGTGATTTTTTATCGTGATGTCACCTAACATGTCATGTATTTGATTATGACGTCACCTAACATGTCATGTATTTGATTGTGACATCACCTAACATGTCATGTATTTGATTGTGATGTCACCTAACATGTCATGTGTTTGATTGTGACATCACCTAACATGTCATGTATTTGATTATGACATCACCTAACATGTCATGTATTTGATTGTGACGTCACCTAACATGTCATGTATTTGATTGTGACGTCACCTAACATGTCATGTATTTGATTGTGACATCACCTAACATGTCATGTATTTGATTGTGACGTCACCTAACATGTCATGTATTTGATTGTGACATCTAAGGTCGGCTAACATGTCATGTACGTGGTTATGACATTAGCTAACGTGTGACATTTAATTATGACGTCAAGTAACGTGACATATTTGCCTATAACATCAGTTAACATGTGACATATTTGATTATGATGTTACCTAACATATGACATATTTGATTGTAACATTAGCTAACATGTGACATATTTGATTATGACATTAGTTAACATGGGATGTATATGATTATGACATCTGTTAACATGTGACATATTTGAGTATTACGTTAGCTAACATGATTCATTTGATTATGGTGTTAGCTAACATGTGACATTTGATATTGACATTAGCTAACATTATGTATTTGATTATGACGTTAGTTAACATGTGATGTATTTGATTATGACATTAGTTAACGTGATTTATTTGATTATTACATTAGTTAACATGTAATGTATTTGATTATGACTTTAGTTAAGACGTAACCTATTTGATTATGATTTTAGTTAACGTGACGTATTTGATTATGACATTAGCTAACACGTGACATATTTGATTATGACATTAGCTAACACGTGACGTATTTGATTACATGTATGGCATCGGCTACTTGAGTGACAGATCAGATCTCTGTATGATGATTTGCTGTTGTATAATAGGTTCCTGCTGGAGCCAATCAAGAGGAGCTGACATTATACTTGGAAAAGATCCCAGAGTACTGTCAACAGTTACAGACTACCCTGAAGGCGCCCACATTTGGAAAGGCAGCCACATTCAACAAGGTATGATAGCACTTACTCGGTACAGCTCAAATGATGTAACATGCTTCCAAAAACAAAAGTGGAAACTTATTTGTTAGTAAGAAATATTCTATTGAATATTTTGAACATAATTGAATCTTCCAATCATTACAAATATTACAAATATTCAGCAGTACATTTTATTTGTTTTGGGAATATTTAAAGTTATTTCTAAGCTGTACTGTATTAATCCTTTAATGGTCAAGATTTTTCACAAAAATTAAAATTTTTCCTCTATAGGTCCATTTGAAGGCCAAGATAAGACAATTTTTGAAAATTTATCACTAAAATTATGGGCTCGATTATTGGGCCAGTCATTCCAGTGATAAATTTTCAAGAATTGTCTTATCAGGACCTTCAAATAGATATTCCTCAGGACCAGATTTTGGCCGCCTTGACCACTTAAGAAATCAGTTTGGCTTGGATTACTAGGCCATTCTCATCTCATGTCACAGACTATTTGTAACATGATATAGATAAAGTGCACAAATACATACGCGCATGCACACACACATGCAGGCACGTACGCAACCATGATATTGGGCCTTTCTCTTTTAAGAACAAGTGCAAATATAGTATAGTTGTAAACATAGGCGGCTTTAACAAAGGTTTAAAAAAATCTTCTAACCCACCGAACAACAGCCTGACAGTTAAACCAACTTACAGTACAGTTCATAAATAAGTTAACAGGTTTCCAAAACAAAAACAGAAACATGTTAGTTAGTAGAATTTTGAACATGATATAAAAATGTTCTGTGAAATATTTTGTATATAATTGGGTTCTTCCAGTCCAATTATGTTCGAAATATTCAACAGAACATTTTATTCTTTTTTGGAAACAATATCTTTCTGCACTGTACTGTTTACTAGTTACGAGTCGCAACTAAATACTAAATACTTTTTTGCGCGACCTTATTGTCATTCCACCCAGAGATCGGATGAATGTTGGTGGAGGCATATATGGCAATTCACCTTTCCAGAGTATCCATCATCATCTGATGTCATATGATGTCATAATCAGCTAAGCGGCGTGTAGGATGACATCATAATCATTACGTCATAAATGGTTCTATATGGCCTGTCTTTAACTCTTAATAGTCCGACACATTGTACGAATTGTATGTCTACTATTTAATAAACATGCTGTTGAATATATTGAAACTAATTTGACTGGGCGCCAGTCAAATTAGTTTCAAAATATTCAACAGATTACCTGTATAGTTTTCTGGAAATTGATAGTCAGGGAGTTCAGAGATCGATCGATCGATCGATCGATCGATCGATCCCAACACGAGATGGAAAGGTCCATTATGTCCATGTTTTGTGTTATCTTCATAACATCTACGGTCATATCTACATATTTCCAAGAGAAAGCAGAGAAAAGGAAATATGCATAAGCCTAAATGTAACCAGTTAAAGGCACATCCACACTAAGATGTGTGGAAAACAAAATAAATAAAATCTATTCTTGTACTTGTGGAGGCTTAAATTCTGTGATTAGATGTCATGAAGCGAAATAAATCTTAGCACATGATCATTTTATTACGTATAAATTAATATAATTTTTTAAGGTGTGAAATTTAATTAGAGACACGAGTCCCTAATTCATCTTCACAACTAAACAAATTATATTAATTTATACGTAGTGACATAATCATATACTAAGATTTATTTCATTTCATGACATTGATGTATGCCACTTAAGGTTGTAAAAGTATGCAATTTTAACAATTTTATTTTCAACCATTTTGGTGTGAATGTGCTCCTTTAATTCCAAGCTTATTGGATTGTTTAGTTATATTTCTTGAGAGACTGACGCCAAACTTGATCATTATGTTACTATAGGCATATTTTATACATGTCGTGGAAATGACATCGACACAATAATCGGGAATTTTGCATCATGTTTTACATCCTGACGTATCTGAGATAATGGTTGGTAGATTTTGTCATATTTTGCACTAGTGAGCGCACAATATAGACCACTGTCCATAGATGAAAATGCTATCTTGGCGTAGTTTTGGCAGAATACATGTTACTATCTGTCTCACTTTAATGGTCAAATCAGTCAAAAATTGCTTCTGTACTGGTCTTGCGAAATTCGTCTTTGCAGGACAAGAGGAATATTTTTGGAAATTTACAACTGTAATGACTGGCTTTCTTCTTTGTTAATCTTGACCCTTCGAGTGTTAAAGTAGTTATGTACCTACACGCATACACATGCATGCATGCTCGCGCACACACACATGCACACACGCACGTGCGCGTGCATGCA
Organism: Chaetoderma sp. LZ-2023a; assembly: GCA_034401795.1. NCBI lineage: Eukaryota > Metazoa > Mollusca > Caudofoveata > Chaetodermatida > Chaetodermatidae > Chaetoderma > Chaetoderma sp. LZ-2023a. Next base: position 49,049,886 of record CM067359.1, read on the forward strand.
CACACACACACACACACACACACGCAGGCACGCACATGCACGTAATTTCCACACGCTCCTCTCTTTTAGGTGGATGGTGCGATTCAGGAGACCAAAAATCTGATGAATATCATAGCAAAAGTTATTACGTCATGTTTCTTTTGCGCAACTAAGGTACGAAATATGATCACATTAAAACAGTAATGGAATACACAGTTGATAGCGTGCCATCGCAAATCCCCAAAGTAATTTTGATATTCTGTAGCACCACCCTCATCACACACTCTCACCACTCTGGGTGTCAGAGCTTAATGTAAATGGGGGGTGGGGGGTCGGGTGAGGGGACCTAATGTATGATAATGGAGGAATCCAGTTTTAGTCCCACCAATCTTTAGCTAAGCTCTACCCACACGTCACCCATGTTGGGATCGATCGATCCCTGAACTGACTATCAATTTCCAGAAAACTATTCCGGTAAGCTGTTGACTGTTTTGAAACTATAATTTAACTGAGTGCTATTGCTAAGGTCAACATTATGTTTATTAAATAATAATGACATACAATTCGTACAACAATGCTTAGTATTTAGTGCTCGTGGTGAACTATATCATTCATGACGTAATTGATTATGACGTTATCCTATATGTCATGTAGTTGATTATGACGTCTTATGATGGCTGAGAAACTGGCATCCTCCATTAGGAGGAAAAAAAGTATTGGGATTAACGTCATGGATTCTTCTGACATAAATCTTGTTGTGTGAGATGTTCACTTCCCACCCCCACCCCACCACCACCAATAAGTTTTATGATGGCTTGCTTTTGAATGCAGTTAACATGAGATATATTTGTATTTCTATAATTATTCCTTTAATGAATACATTTGTTAAGGAGAATTAAAATTTTCTCATAGAAAATATGTATTTGCAGGCCAAGAGAAGACACTGAAAATTTATCACTGGAATGACTGGCTCGATTATCGATCCAGTCATTCCGGTGGTAAATTTTCAAAAACAGCCTTCTCTAGGTCTGCAAATGTACATTTCTCAAGACAACTGCAGATGCCATTTTTGGTTGATATGAGTGTTAAAGGGTTTTGGCCTGCCTAACCATCAAATAATTTAATTAAGTTTAAATCATAGAAAGTAAAACATCATCTTTAAATCTGGCACACTTAGGCCGTGTTCTCACTGGAGACTTAATCAGGAATAACGCCATACTGAAATATGGGCATTATTCCTGATGAACTCTAGTGGGAACCTGACCTTAGTCTTACATTTTTTTTAGCTGAATGATTTAACATTGGTGATGCACTTAGCATGTAGAACTCTTAGCTATTTTGTGATGATGAAATCTTGAAGTATTGTGCCTTTCATCTTGCCTGTCTGTGCTTCATTCCATTCATCTCTATCCATTAGCAAGGCTTTAAAGGCAAGCTAATTAACTCCTCACAGTGATGTTGTTGATAAACTGCAAAGGATATAGGTTTTAGGGCTAAAAGGTAAAATATCAAGGTCATTGATACAATACACCTTGACAGTTTTTGATGTCATAATCAACTATGTGACGTGTAGTGTGACATCATAATCAACTATTTGACATGTAGGATGACATCATGATCAACTATGTGGTGTGTAGGATGATGTCATAATCAGCTATGTGATGTGTAGGATGATGGCATAATCAACTATGTGACGTGTAGGATGATGTCATAATCAACTATGTGACATGTAGGATGATGTCATAATCAACTATGTGACATGTAGGATGATGTCATAATCAACTATGTGACATGTAGGATGATGTCATAATCAACTATGTGACATGTATGATGATGTCATAATCAACTATGTGACGTGTAGGATGATGTCATAATTAAGTATGTTACGTGTAGGATGACATCATAATCAATTACAGCATGAATGATTTGATTTAGTCCATCTTAAATGCTTTAGTATTTAATAAACATTCTGTTGAATATTTTGAAACTAATTTGACTGGACACTGTTGCTGCCATAGCCAAAATATTCAACAACTTACATGTAGTTTTCTGGAAATTGATAGTCAGGGAGTTCAGAGGTCGATCGATCCAAACACGAGCAAGGTTTGTGTGGAGCTTCGCTAGTGATGGGTGGGGCATAGCTAAAACTGACATAGATGGTTTACATGCAATAATGGTGTTATTGTAGCACATTCTGTTACCAAACTTCACAATTGGTTTGCAATGTGTGTTCGTGTGGGTGGCTGCGTGCATATATGTGAGAGATAAATGTGTGCACGTGTGTGCAATCATGTGTTTGCTTGCGTTCATGTTTGCATGTGAGCACACACACATGTTTGTTCCAATGTGAGTGGCCCACTCATGACATTTTTCATTTATTAGCCCTCAAATTTCAAGAAAATTTAAATTTTCTCAAAGAAAAGGTTCATTTGCATACTAAGAGAAGACTATTTTTGAAATTTTATCACTCGAATGACTGGCTCGATAACTGAGCCAGTTATTAGTGATAAATTTGTTTAAAATCTTGTCTGCAAATGGACATCTCTCAGGACCACTGCTGAAGCCATTTTTGGCTGATATGAGTGTTAAAATGTTAATTACTTATTCAATACTTTATATTTATTTTCCTTAGTACTCAATTGAATACTGCGAGAGCTCACCACAGCCCGCACGAAGATGGCGCCAACCATCTTCATCATTTGAATTCCGTTCCAACAGCAGTGACAACGACTCGGTCTTAAGTACACACAGTGATGGTTTGTACAGGAGCTCTTCATTACAGCGGTCACTCGTGAGCTATGAGAGGTTTTGACAAGGGGAGGCAACTGTTCACTAGTCTTGATTAACTTGCAATGAGAAATCATGGTTGTTGATTAGATGCTGAAGAATATCTTTGAAGAATACGTTCTATCCAGCCATATCAGTGCTATATTTCAAAAATATTCTTCACGTGTATCCTATTATTATTTCCAATAGGGAAGAGTTATTTCCCATGATAACTCTGATGCTAAATGAATAGATGTCTGATATAGACTGCCCTTCATGTTTCTGAAATGAATATGGACTTTGAAAATCTTAGTTTTCTCACCGGAAACGTTCATTTGCCTACCAATAGAAGACTATTTTTGACACTGTACCACTGGAATGACTAGCTCGATTACAGAGCCAGCCATTTCAGTAGTAAATTTTGAAGAAAAGCATTCTTTAGGTCTGCAAACGGACATTTCCCACACCACTGCAGAGGCAGGTTTTGGGTGGGTTTGACTATTATAATCTTTAATTGTGCTTACATTTATATGTCTTGCCAACTTTAGAAGTCTTAGGAAATGATGGTAATTCTTTGGAGTAGGTTGGTGAGGGTAGCGTAAGGATATTAATACATTTCACCTACAATAATATATATATATATATATATATATATATATATATATATATATATATATATATATATATATATATATATATATATATATAGTTTTAAATCTACTCGAAAACTATTATATTGATTGACTTTAGTTTTATTATATACATAATTTTTGGCATTTTAATTTTGCATGCATGCTATTGATATTCATTCATTTCTCTGTTGAACTATTAATGTGAAGCTTCTGCCATATTTGAAATGAAAAATGATTTTAATATGCTCTTCATTTGCTGTGCTTTAAGTATGGTGTGCTTATTTAAAAATTTGTCTGACATCTGCAAAAACTTGTTTGTCCATCATAATAAGTTAATTAACTGTCGGCTGCAAGCCACACGACAATAATTTCAATGGGCTACAACTCTGGATCTGCTGAATTGTTTGAAAACAATTTGACTGAATGTTGTTGGTGGCTAACAACTTTCAGTCAAATTGTTTTCCAACGATTCAGCAGATCCGGAGTTAACCTCCATGGAACACCCTGCGATAGCTTTCACAATAAATATTAAATCGAACAGCTTATTTAATATTCAAAACTTCTGAAAATCTATGTGGAAAAGTTCTTTGTTGTAAATAAACTTTATTTCATTTCATTACTCTTACTCGACACCTCGGTCTAGTCCATGAATGTTATTGAATTCGTAGCTATAACAGCCAGAACTGTACGAGTTATCTGAATGGGTTAATAACAAAACTACTTGACTGATTGACTATCAGCTTGATATATAGAGATCTGTACTATTATCAAGATATATCTTTATAATTATTCTTATCATTGTTATTTAAATCTATCAGTATTATCTACATATTAACTTACTATAATCATCCATTATATTGTTTAACTAGTCAATGATTCCTCATCTAATTTAGATTGTCATTTCGTTATTCGTGTCCATGGTCTCAAATAATTTCCTCCGATCACGCCTCCATTTATGTGTCACTGGCTACATATTTGGAATAATAATTGGGTTTTATCATTTTCCAATCTTTCTGCCCATCTTGTCTCCGTCATCTTTTGCACCATAATCTCTCATACCTTACCTACTGACTGCCCCATTTCTATCTGTGTCACATCTTCGATTCCATCACATTTCAGATCACTGTCAAAGGTCAAATATCATAACTTGAATTACGTGGTCATTTCTTCACATTACTGACCTGTTGTTTCCCAGATAGATCATCATCAATATTTTCGAGATAGATCGTCATCAATATTTCCCAGATAGATTGTCATCAATATTTCCCAGATAGATTGTCATCAATATTTCCAAGATAGATCGTCATCAATATTTCCCAGATAGATCGTCATCAATATTTCCCAGATAGGTCGTCATCAATATTTCCAAGATAGATGATCATCAATATTTCCCATGTAGATGATCATCAATATTTCCCATGTAGATGATCATCAATATTTCCCATGTAGATGATCATCAATATTTCCCATGTAGATGATCATCAATATTTCCCAGATAGGTCGTCATCAATATTTCCCAGATAGATGGTCATCAATATTTCCCAGATAGATGGTCATCAATATTTCCCAGATAGATCATCATGAATATTTCCCAGATAGATCATCATGAATATTTCCCATGTAGATGATCATCAATATTTCCCAGATAGGTCGTCATCAATATTTCCCAGATAGATGATCATCAATATTTCCCAGATAGATCATCATGAATATTTCCCAGATAGATCATCATGGATATTTCCCAGATAGATGATCATCAATATTTCCCAGATAGGTCGTCATCAATATTTCCCAGATAGATGGTCATCAATATTTCCCAGATAGATCATCATGAATATTTCCCAGATAGGTCGTCATCAGTATTTCCCAGATAGATCATCATGAATATTTCCCAGATAGATCATCATGAATATTTCCAAGATAGATCATCATGAATATTTCCAAGATAGATCATCATGAATATTTCCCAGATAGATCATCATGAGTATTTCCAAGACAGATCATCATGAATATTTCCCAGATAGATGATCATCAATATTTCCCAGATAGGTCGTCATCAATATTTCCCAGATAGATCATCATGAATATTTCCCAGATAGATCATCATGAATATTTCCCAGATAGATGGTCATCAATATTTCCCATGTAGATGATCATCAATATTTCCCAGATAGGTCGTCATCAATATTTCCCAGATAGATGGTCATCAATATTTCCCAGATAGATGGTCATCAATATTTCCCAGATAGATCATCATCAATATTTCCCAGATAGATCATCATCAATATTTCCCAGATAGATCGTCATCAATACTTCCCAGATAGGTCGTCATCAATATTTCCAAGATGGATTGTCATCAATATTTCTAAAGATTGAGATGTCCTTTAACATTTTCCTGTTCAAGCTGACCCAAACTGGTCTGGGCAGTGGTCTTGAGAGATGTCCATTTGCAGGCCTATAGAAGACAATTAAAAGAATTATACAATTGGAATGACTGACTTGATAACTGAGCCCAGTTCTCTTGGCCTGCAAATAGGCTTGCGCGAGTATTGCGTCGAGTGATCGCGACGACATAGGCCTAACAACAAAAGAATATCAATGGCAAAAATTGCAATGGTGTTTAGAAAAGTCCATTTGTAGGGCAAGAGAAGACTAATTTTGAAAATGTATCACTGGAATGCCTGGCTCTAGAATCGAGCCAGGCATTCCAGTGATACATTTTCAAAAATAGTCTTCTCTTGCCCTGCAAATGGACATACATTCACTAAGCAAAATGTCATTTTTAATAAAAGTAATTGAACGTTAGGTTTTGAAATATTTTATGCAATATAAAATATTCACGATTATTCGATTATTTAATTTTTAATCATATAAATTCGCGATTTAAAACATAATCGCGATTTTCGATATAATCACGTAATCGCGCAAGCCTAGCTGCAAATGGGCATTCCTCAAGCCCCTGTAGGAGTGGGTTTTGAGTGGCTTTACCCTGAAATGGTTAGAGTGTTCATAAACTGTGGAACTACGCTATGGTGCTTCTGTTTTGAAAAGTTAACCTGTTGATGTTAAAGTAGGTCAAGGAAATATAAATTCTTGCTTGTTGCTTTGCAGGCCATAAGAATATTTCCAATTGATATGACTTACTCGGTTAACAAGCCAGTCATTTTTTGTGTACGTTTTCAAAGATATCCTTCAAATAACCCATTCTCAAGATTGGTTTTAGCCGACGTGACCATTAAGGGGTTAAGATGAGCGTAGCTAATTTACGTGCTGCAAACTCATAAAGCATTAACAGACTTCATTCTGAGTTTATAGCTGTATGGTCTAAACACGGCTAAATATAATGCCTATTTGTCCCAGATAGTCAGGAAACAACTGTACTGAACAAGTTATTGCTGACACTCTGAGGTCAAAATGTTCAATTTTCAAATTAAATTAAAAGATGAACTGGTGTTAATTTTTCGGCAAATTTGATGGAAGATGTTGCTGTCATAAACAGCAACATCGTCCATCACAGTTGTTGAAAATTGGACACCAGTTTCTTTGCTATTAACAATTAGTAAGAGAAAATATTGACATTGAGTGATATGGGATAACCCTTTAACACTCATATCAGCCAGAAATGGCGTCTGCAGTAGTCTTAAGAAATGTCCATTTGCAGACCAAGAGAAGACTATTTTTGAAAGTTTATCACTGGAATAACCGAGGCAGTCATTCCATTGATAAATTTTCAAAAGATGATCTGCTCTTCGTCTGCAAATGGACATTTTTTTATGAGAAAATGATAATTATATGTGGTGAATTTCATTTATAAACAACAGAATGAAATGTGTTAACCTTGTATATATAGCTATGACAATATTTCTGTCTCTTGTTACCATTAATTTATTAGACACATGATGAGATTAGACTTTGTATTTATTTGATTGTGAAATTAGTTATTATAATTATTATAACTAGTTAGCATTACTATTTTTAATTATTATACATGATACTGATAACATCTGCTGTAGCTTGGCATGCTATTGTGTTAGCGCTATTCCAATGTATTTACTGCTTCCATTCCGTTGATAAGTCTATGTTAGTGTATATAATATTTCAGTGTTATTTGCTGTGTTAATAGTGATGTGGTGGTCCTAGATTAAGTTCCCGTCCATTTAAAGACACCCACCATTCTCGTATACACTCTCCCCTATGCTTCGCATTACGTGGGTATATATATATCTATATATATCTATATATATATATATATATATATATATATATATATATATATATATATATATATCTATATATATATAGATATATATATATATATATATATATATCCTTTTCATCTCCCGCTATGTGACATAATATTGGAGCCAATCAACACGAAATGCGGCATTTTTTAGGTTCTCCGATAATATTTCGGCTTAATTCGCTCGATTATCGAAACTTTATTTGTAATTCCAGATATCTTAGTTTCTGCGAAACTACAGGAAAACTGTTGGATATTTTGAAATGTCATGCGCACATTGTTAGCTCACCTGGCCTGAAAGGCCAAGTGAGCTTATGCCGTGGCGACCGTCCATCCGTTGTCCGTCAACTTTTTCTTTAAATGACTTCTTCTTAAGAACCACTGGGATGATTTCAGTTATATTTGGCAGGAAGCATCCCTAGGGCATAGAGATTCAAGTTTGTTCAAATGAAGCCGATCGGCCCAAATCCAAGATGGCCGGCGGCCAAAATAGCCAATTTTTAGAAACACTTTAAAAAGTCTTCTCCGAAACCGCTGGAGGAATTGATTCAAAACTCATAACACATCATCTAGTGCAACGGTAGACCCAAGTTTGTTCAAGGCAACCTGATTGAACGATTTGCCTGGCGGCCATCTTGGATGACCTAGTTTTCGCGAAAACAACTCCTGAACCGCTGAAGGGATAGACCTGAAATTTGGTAAATGCTTAGGGACCAAGGTCCATTTAAGTTTGTTCAAGGGAAGTTCGTATGTTAAAAAACATGGCCGCCATCAACCAATCAAAATTTAGCGTTTGTTGGTCATATTGGATTTTTTGTATTTGATGTATTTTGATGGCGAAAATTGCTTTATATATGCTTATAAGTGTGGCGAGTTCAAATATGCCACTTTCGAGACTGTCGGATAAACGGTTTGGCTGCCATCTTGGTTTGTTTTCCCGCCATCGGCTCGCATAGTAAAGCAATGGGCCCATAGTAAAGCAATGGGGAATTCTTTAAATGACTTCTTCTCAAGAACCACTAGGCCAGTTTCAATTATATTTTGGAGGAAGCATTCATAGGGCATAGAGATCTAAGTTTGTTCAAACGAAGCAGGGCGGTCAAAATCCAAGATGGCCGCCAGCCAAAATGACTGATTTTTAGAAACACTAAAAAATCTTCTCCAAAACCGCTTTAGGAATTGATTCAAAACTCATAACACATTATCTGTGGCAACGGTAGACCCAAGTTTGTTCAAGGTAACCTGATTGGCCGATTTGCTTGCCGACCATCTTGGATGACCTAGTTTTTGCGAACCGCTGAAGGGATAGAGCTGAAATTTTGTAAATATGCTTTGGGACCAAGGGCCATTCAAATTTGTTCAAAGGAAGTTCGTACGTTAAAAAACATGGCCGGCATCAACCAATCAAAATTTAGCTTTTTGTCATATTGGCTTTTTTTGTATTTGATGTATTTTGATAGCGAAAATTGCTGTATATATGCTTATCAGAGTGGCGAGTTCTAATATGCCACTTTCGAGACTTGGATAAAGGGTTTGACTGCCATCTTGGTTTGCTCCCATAGTAAAGCAATGGGCCCATAGTAAAGCAATGGGGAATTCTTTAAACGGTTTCTCAAGAACCACTGGGCCGATTTCAATTATATTTGGCAGAATGCAGCCTTAGGGCATAGAGGTCTAAGTTTGTTCAAAAGAAGCTGATCGGCCAAAATCCATGATGGCCACCAGCTAAACCAGCCAATTTTTAGAAATTTCTAAAAACCTCCGAAACGGCTTGGGGGTTGATTCAAAACTCATGAAACATCATCTAATGCAGGAGGAGAACCAATTTGTTTAAGAGAACCGGATTGGTCCATTGGCTTGGCGGCCATCTTGGATGATCTAGTTTTCGCGAAAACGACTTCGTATCCAGAATCGTTGAACGGATTGGGCCGAACTTTGGGAGATATGATAAGGGACTAAGGGCTGTTAAGTTTTGCTCAAAAGTAGTTGATTCATAAAGAAACATGGTTTCTGTTTTCGTGTTATAATTCTGCTCAACTCTGTAGGGTTCTACTTATTGTTGATGGCCTTTCTGGTTGAAATGCCTATGATGCAGGTGAGCGATACAGGCCCCTTGGGCCTCGTTGTATTTGGTTATGTGCATGTGTAGATTTGCAATGTCATGCGCACATTGTTGTATTTGGTTATGTGTAGATTTGGACACTTCCCTTATGTTCTTTCGAGCAATTTCATTGTCAGAATCTGACTGATCCCAATCTCATGAATAATTAATAATTGTCATGATTTTAGCAAAGTCCTCGAAAGACTGAAATCACATTCTACTTCGAATAATACTTACCAGATGTACTATTATGATAATGTCTGTTATCTAGGCTAGCTCAAAATAAACAATTAAAACTCCGCACTCCTGTTCCTGCCCATACTGTGTCCGGGAATTTCCATAGCCCCAGGTACCGAGTCAATTCCCAATCACAGATTCGTCTATTGGCGACTTGAGAAAGTCACGTTTTCTAAGCTCGTTAAAATTCTCAATTTTAAATGGAATTCAGCGTTGTTGGAGTTTTCTGTTACTGGCATCATGGAAGAGAAAGGGAAATCATCTCGGGGGCAGGTTGTATCAATCTAGAATTTATACTTTTGTGCCATAATGAATGATTGAATTTTCCTTAAATTGGCACATTGTTTTAAAATGGTAGCCATTGTTGGAGTCGTTCCGGTACCCTTAACTGTTTAAGCATTATGCGGGTACTCGGTTAATTTCTCTTGCGACTCAGTTCCTTCCAAGATGGATGCGCTCTTAGCCAAGATGGCGGCGCCCATGAGTTATGTTTGCCTTCGGCTTGGCGTGTCTGTGCACTCTAATTGTGCCGATCTTTAGTCTTCACTTCATTGATGAAGGTGTTTGTAGCGATCGGTACGTTTTTCTTGTTTATTTTAACGGTTAGTTAATTACCAAGCCGTGTTTATTAATTTTCACTCTAAAAATGTTCAAATATCCTGCCTTAAGTCTTGATTATCATTAATTTAAGAGAAAGTTAATGTTTCTAAGTAATTTTATATTACAATCAAGTCATTGTGCATTTGCTCGTCATCTATGTCATGTGGAGTATTTTGATTCGTGCTTTGTGTTTGCAGAGGGTTAAAGGCCTGGATACTTTGTGTACCAAATGCAATCGATTCATGAAACAGAGATTTGCTGGTCACCACTGCGTAGCTTGCACGAAGTGCAAGGTGGGAAGTCCGTGCGATGTTTGTGTGAAGTGGTCGTCGGAGTTAGTGGCGGAGTTCGACCGTGATCAGCGTGCGCGACTGGACAGAATCGTGAGGGACAAGGCGGCCAAGGCAGATCAGGCGTCCAACAGAGGCTTGGAGGAGCGCCTGAATGAGAGAATGGACTCGGCTTTGGGTGTATTGGCGGCCCAGTTTAAAGCCATGTTTGAGTCCCTGCAATCCACGATCCCGTCGATGCAGGACTACCTTTCGGTGGTCCGGTCAGTGCTGCGGAGGGTGTTTCACCTGTACCTCCTGTTGCGTTGGCTCAAGAGCCGACGGCAGAGGAGGAAGAGCTTTTGCTCATGGAGGATTCCGGCATGCCGGATCTTTCCGCGATGGCTGTACCTGGTACATCCCAAGGTTCTCCTTCGGGTTATGTACGGGTTTGCCAGCTGGGTAGTGATGTTTATGTTCTGTCGGGCATCTTCCATCCAGATTTTGTTCAGCCCGTGCTGCCGTTGGAGTCGTGTTTGATGGCTTCTGACAGCATCCTGGCGCCGGTGGTTATGGGTTCTATCGGATTTCCGTTGGCCACTGTGAGTAATGCGGCTGTGATCCCGGCTCCTGTGCTGGAGCCGATCGATTTCAGTGAGTCTGTGTCTGGCGAATCGTTGGATACTGGAGCCGCGAGTGCACGGTCTGTGGGCGTTGTTTACACTAGTAAGCAAGTTCGCAATCCTCAGCATGGATCGTTGGTGTCTGTCTCGTCCAAGGGCGAGAAAGAAGATGAGAACGGCAGTCCCTTGTTGGACGAGTCATCCTTCTCCACCGAGGCTGAATGGGTGCAGGTCCTTGAATGGATGTCCAGCCATCTAGGGTTGGCATCGGATCAAGGATCTCAGCGCGATCCGGCAATGGAGCGGATGTCAGAGCGAGTGGCTAGCGCTCTGTCCAGTGGCTTTTCTGCCATGCCTGCTCTGCCTTTGGATACGTTGACCTCTGACATGTTGGAGGTAGCGGCGTATCGTATGGTCCAGCCGGACTACGCTTCCGAAGGCCCCGAAAGGGATTAGGAGTAGGGTCCGTTTTCCGGAGCAAGCCTATCATCAGTATGCCCGAGTCCCACAGTTTTCCATCGGGGAGAGAGAGGCACTGAATAGGCCATTGGCTGGCATGGCTAAGGGGCGTTCTCGTCCGTTAGTGTCGCAGACAAATAAAGATCCTTTCAATGAGTTGACCCTCATTGAGGATGCGGCGAGAGCTGCCATGGCGGCGCTTTCGCACGGCTGTACCGTCCTGCAGGGTATGCTGACCTGCGCGGCGGAAGGTGGGGTAGTGCCAGAGGCTGCTCCCGGAAGTATCCGGGACACCATGCGCCTATCTCAGGATTGCCTGGCCAGGGTGATCACGAGATCATTGGCTGAGCGACGGAGAATGGTTCTCGATTTTGTAGAACCAGGACCTGAAATGAGGGCTGCGTTGTCTTCCGCACCATTCATAGGTCCAGGCTTGTTCGGCGGCTCGGCACGGCAAGCCTCATCCAAGGTCGCATCAATGGTTGCGGAACAAGAAGTAGTCGGCAAGTCATGGAAGTCGACGAAAAGGACTCGGCCGCAGCAGTCTTACAAGCAGCACCGACAGGAGCAGCAGAGGCAGCGCCAAAGATCGCCCTTCCGTCCTTCTGGCCGTGATACCCATTGGGCATCCGGTTCGCAAGGTCCTGGTCGTTCTTCCTCATACAAGTCCTCTAATAAGAGGCCGTATGAGGAGGATAGGAAGGGTGGCGGTTCGGGTCGCTACCGTAAGGATAGCCGTGGTGGCGGTTCCGGACCGTCGTTTGCCAAGAAACCACGGGGTGGCCGTGGGGGATGGTCCTGACGGGTTTCCGGTGGGATCCACTCCGGTATCACCGGCAACGAGGGGAGTCGAGGATCTTCACCTAGGCGAATTAACGTCGTCTCGTGCAATATCGATCGCGAATTGTGTGCAGATTCCTTCTATCGGAGGCAGACTTCAACTGTTCTCAAACCAGTGGGAACAGGTCGTGCAAGATTGTTTGGTCTGTCAATGGTTAAGAAACGGCTACGAACCGGACTGGCTCATCCATCAATCGTTAGTTCTGTTAACATCGACCCCAGTTTGGACTCCCATTCCAAGGGAATCCGATCGTCTAGAGGCCATTTGCTCAGAAATCAAAAGTCTTCAGCGGAAGAATGCGATTCACTTAGTCCGGAATCAGTCATCCCCAGGCTTCTATTCGATGATGTTCCTCGTTCCGAAACACACCGGAGGGTGGAGACCGATTCTCAATCTCAAACCGTTAAACAAGTTTATTCTGTCACCAAAGTTTCAGATGGAGACTGTAGCGGCAGTGATGTCAGGTTTATGGAAAGGCATGTGGGCAGTGTCGATAGATCTGAAGGATGCATATTTTCATATTCCAATGTCAATTCCTTTACAGAAATACCTTCGCTTTGCGTTCCAAGCCAATGTTTGGGAATTCAATGCGCTTCCATTCGGCTTGACCACAGCTCCGAGGGTCTTCACCAAAGTGGTCCTCGCCATGACTTCTTATCTTCGCAGGAGAAACATAGCTGTTCATACTTACATAGACAACTGGCTGTTGAAGGAGGGGAATCCAGTCAATCTGCGCAACAATCTTCAGGTAGTCCTAGCCTTACTAAAGGATCTAGGATGGATTGTGAATCTAGAGAAATCAGAATTGTCTCCATCCCTGGAGTTTGTTTATCTGGGAATATTTTTCAATCTCGGACGGTGTAGCTTTTCCGGCGGAGAGCAGAGTCAAGAGCCTGATTGCAGTTTTGGAGTCGGTTTCTCTAGGAGCCTATCTGACGGCACGCCTATTTCTCAGAATACTGGGTTTACTAGTGTCTCTGGAGAAAGTGGTTCCTTATGCGGCACTCAGGCGCAGACTGATTCAGATGTATTTAATGTCGTTCTGGTCTCAGAAAACGGATCCGTTATCTCTGAGAATTCCAGTAAAAGAACCATTGATATTCCATCTTCAGTGGTGGTTATCAGAACAGAATCTCCTGCGAGGTGTTCCTCTACAACCTCCTCAACCACAGATGTCCATCTTTACAGATGCATCGACGATGTGTTGGGGAGTGGTATTGGACAATCGATCAGTGTCAGGGAAATGGGATCGGACCAATGCGCAGAAACATATCAATGTTCTCGAATTATTAGCGGTGGTATTAGCACTTCGAAAGTTAGAGAATTTAATCCAAGACAAGATTGTCCTAATAAGGACAGACAACTCAACAGTGGTGTCTTATTTGAACCGCCAAGGCGGGACGAGATCACCAGAGTTGTGCATGATGATTTGGAACCTTCTGCTGTGGTGCCAAGAGAGGAATATTATTCTTCGGGCAACACACATTCCAGTAAGACTGAACATCTTAGCAGATGCGCTCAGTCGAAGGATGGTTTGTCGTCCGACGGAATGGCAGCTCAACCAATCGGTAGCGGAGGTTCTATTCAAACATTGGGGCAAACCAAATGTGGATCTATTTGCGATGAAACTAAACGCAAAGATTGTCACATACGTGTCATCGATCCCGGACCCGCTAGCCTTGGCAGTAGATGCACTGGCGATAAGTTGGAAAGGAATGTACGCATATGCGTATCCTCCAGCGATTCTCATCCCGAAAGTTCTGGCAAAGATAAGAGAGGAAGTATGCCAAGTACTACTGATCGCCCCTCATTGGCCAGGCCGATCATGGTTTACGGATCTGCTGGACCTTCTGGTCTGCAATCCAATCCCTCTTCCAGACCGAAGGGATCTAATCACTCAGAACAATGGTCTGTGTCTTCACGACAGATGGGAAATGTTCAAATTGACTGCATGGATGATGTCAAGTAGCTTGCAATTGATGGTGGCTTTTCTGAGCAAGCAGCGAAGTTTGTCGCTTCAGCCAGAAGAGGGTCAACCACCAAAACATATAATTATAGAATCAACAAATTTGCAGAATGGTGCCAGGGAAGAGATATTAATCCCTTATGTGCATCTGTTCAACACGTAGCAGATTTTATCTGTCATTTATATGAAGTTGAAAAACTTGTACCTTCAACCCTAGCAGCATATAAGTCTGCATTGGCTCTTGTTCTACAGGTTTTAGGGCATGCTCCCTTTGAACCGATTAGATCTATAGATATTAAACTGTTAACTATTAAATCAGTTTTCTTGGTTGCAGCAGCATCGGCGAGAAGGAGAAGTGAGATTCATGCGCTATCTGCCGAGCAAGACTGTTTTGTCGTCACGGGTGAAGGTTTAAGACTACTTCCACGTCTTTGTTTCCTGGCAAAGAATCAGTCACTTAAATATCCAGGTCAACCGATCAATTTGCCGAGTTTAGTTAGACATGACCCAAACTCTTCTGCTTGGTCTCCTGTCAGATGTCTGAAAATGTATAAAAAAACGTACTGAGGAGTGGAGAGATGACCCGAAATCTCTGTGGTTATGTCTCAAAGCTCCTCATTTGCGTGCCTCGAAAGATACTATTTCTCGTTGGATAATTGATGCTATTCAGATGTCGCATAAAATTGCTACAGGAAAGCAGATTGATCGTGCAAACGCCCATCAGGTCCGAGCTTTAGCAGCAGCATCGGCCCTTTTTAAGGGGGTTTCATTAGAGGTGATGTCTGTAGCACAATGGCATGCTGAGTCGTCATTTACTGATTTCCACCTTCGCGACATCTCCAGCACACTTAATCCGGTAGCCGTCGCCAATTTGTCGAACCTTAGTTAAGCCACATCCGACCACTATTTCACAAACGTCGCACATTACTTCCTCCTGCACTGAGCAAGAGCCATGCACATGACCAGTGAACGACCGTGGATTGGGCCGAGCTCCTGGGATGATCAAGAAAGAACAAGCACTCAAAATGGTGAGTGTTTACATTAATTAAGTGACTAATAATAATAATAATAATAATAATAATAATAATAATAATAATAATTTACTCACAGCCGAAATACCAGCCTGCTTAGGTAAATAGTCTGGTGTAAGAGTATACTTATCCTCTCAAACAGACATTAGACTTATTCAAATTTGAAAACTTAATCGATATACTGATATTTTTTCAAAATTAGAAGTTGTAGTAGCTTCTTTGCACTCTACTGGACTTCCCTAGCTGAGACTTGGGGCTGACATGGGTCTGGTGGGTGTTGCATCCCCTTTTTTCGACAGCCCTCTGGATTTTGTGCGGACAAAAGAGGGGGGGGGGGGGAGCGCCGTCTAGACCATGGAAGTTTAGCACTCCATGAGTCAGATGGCAGAACCCAAGCATATGCCAGGGTTCTAGTCTCTTCACAACCTTCTCTGTTGGATGGTTGATGAGTGCTGGTTCGAGCCTCACCTCCTCCCACCGGTATTTCTTGGCTGTTGAAATCCAGAGTTTATCATAATAGTACATCTGGTAAGTATTATTCGAAATAGAATCAAAAAAGCATCCGCTTTTGTTTCTACGAGAATTCTTAATACTTAGTACTATGGCCCTACCTCAGCCACCCCGCTGAGGTGAGGCTGAACTGCTTTCGCTGTTTGTCAAGGCAAATATAAGACGAATCTGACTGATTCGGAATTGACTCGGTACCTGGGGCTATGGTAATTCCCGGACACAGTATGGGCAGGACCAGGAGAGTGCGGAGTTTTAATTGTTTATTTTGAGCTAGACTAGATAATAGACATTATCATAATAGTACCTCTGGTAAGTATTAAGAATTCTCGTAGAAACAAAAGCGGATGATTTTTTGAGGCGGAGTCATGGTGCGAAATGACAATCACTTAGACGTGATTTGTGCGAGTTTGAATCGGTTGTGATGATCATAGACATTTAAAAATTATAACTCAATCTGAATCTTTCAACGTTATCACAAAAGTTATAAAATAAATGTTATTAAAATAACGATCCATTTTCCATGCAAAAAAATATTAAATTGGCAACTACGGCAGTCATTCCAGTGGTAAATTTCCAAAAATACTCTTCTTGCTCTACAAATGAACATTTTCTATGAGAAAATTGAAATTCGTAAATAATCAACTTAAAAGAACCACAAAATCATGTTACCTGTTACTAATACAGGTCAAGGGCCTCGGAGAAGCGCAACATGATAACACGCTATCACATGACATGTTTCGTGATTTCTCTGGCGATACACCAATCAGATACCCCCCTTCTGCTGTGCATTGAACAACATGAAAGAACTAAGACATTTAATGCTGAAGAAGGAGCATGAAAATTTATTAAACATTAAGCCCATTTGAAGGCCATGAGAAGTGTATTTTTGAAAATTTATTACTGGAATATTCTTCTCTTGGCCTGTAAATGGACATTTCTTAAGACCACATCCTCGGTCAGTTCTGGTCAGCTTGACCATTAAAGGATTAACTAGATATGGTCCTTATAAGCAGAATAGTTAATTAGTGATCATGTGTTAATGTGATATTTGTCTATTGTGAGAATAATAATAATAATAATAATAATAATAATAATAATAATATCATTAACCTTTTCATGCATTTAGCTAAATTTTACTATCATACCATCCAAAATCAAGATAATCAGTCAATTGTATGAGTGCTTATCCTAGCCCACACACCCTTTGTTCAAAGTGGAATTATCCATGTTATTTAGTTTACTATCGGTGGAAATTCTAATTTTTGAAACCGAGGGGTGTATGAACTGAAGGTTGTATAAATTGAATGGTGCTTTTTTCATCGATTTTCATTATAATAATTAATATTACATTATACATTTGTTAAGTGTGTGATTCTGTGTTTGAATGGTAATAATAATAATAATAATAATAATAATATTTGTGTAATCCTTTTAGCATTTTTTCGGTGCATGTATACATTGAATCCTGGGAATTTACGTTCAAATATATCGTTACTTATCTCTGAACCTTTAACTAGAATCAGCTAAAATACGCAGAAATAAAAGAATATTTCGTTAAGATTGTCTGAAATTCATCAGCCAATGACTTTCAACCCTATCAAGCCGTAGCCAGAGGAACCAAATTATTTATGATGTTTAAAAACGTTATTTTATTGAATATTCTGAAACTTATGTAGGGATCCGATCTGTCAGTCAAGTATCTAATGTCATAATCAGAAATGTCACATGTTAGCTGACCGTCATAATGACGTAACGCCATCACAAGAATCAAAAAGTCTATCAGGAAATGTACGATTTATATGTCTTTGAGGAATATACAATTTAATAAAGTCTTGAATATTTAAAAATTAATTTGACTTGGATATATTGTTACCATAGGCAGCAAAAGCTCTCAAACAAATTGTTTTCAAAATATTCAATAGCTTACCTGTATTACCTTGAAGTTTAGACTGAGTCGGCTTTGACAGTTTAAACTCAATTTCAACACGTGTAAGAAAGTGGGCGGAGATTAAATAGAAATGGGCGGGGCATATCTAGCTTCCAGTAAAATTAGCTTAAAAAATATCCAACATCTGTTGCTTTGATTTCAGATTTGAAAGCCCTTAACCCTTTTAACACTCAAAACGGCCAAAAACGGCGTCTGCAGAGGTCTTGATAAATGTCCATTTGCAGACCAAGAGAAGACTATTTTTTAAAACTTACCACTGGAATGACTGGCTCGATAACCGAGCCAGTAATTCGTGGTAAATGAAAAAAAATAGTCCTCTTGGTCTGCAAATGGACATTTTCTATGAGAAAATATAAAGGGTCAAAGGTTTAAGCAGTGTTGATTTTATCATCCGGTGTATAATTATGGGTCTATTATGTGGCATTTAACAAGCAAAGATCTAGTCATAATGATTATTAAATTTAAATATATACGTTATAAAGTATAATAATATTGTATTAATTTAAAACCTCATTCATTGATTCATTCATTCATCGGTCTGTGCCTTGTTAGTCATCCACGTCAGGTTTTGATAGTTTTAACATTTAAATTTATTAAATTTCAATTTTATCCATAACTTCATTAACCATTTAATGGTCAGATTTGGTCAAGAAAATCAAATTATTTGTTTATTGAATGTCCATTTGCAGGCCAAGAGAAGAATATTTTTGGAAATTTCTGACTGGGGCTCGATTATCAAGCGTCATTCCAGTGATAAATTTTCAAAAAAAGTTCTTTTGGCCTGCAAATTGACATTCCTCAAGACCAGTGCAGAGGCCGGTTTTGGCAGGCTTGACCATTAAAAGGTTAATTAATTAATTATTTAATTGAATAATAATAATAATAATAATAATAATTTAGAATCAATTTTATTTGATATTCTCGTACAGTAAATAATTACGCATCATGTGACTCAAGGGAGGTAACTTCTCCAGTTTCTAAATAGTCAGTTATGAGAAATGAATGGAAAATTCAATTCTGAAGCGTTGTTTTTATAGCGCCCCCACACCAAGTGGATAAAAATGACGTGACTTACTGATCTGAATGGCATCCTGACGTACGAGAACTAGATAGAAGGTTAAAGTTCTTCAAAATTCCCTGATGGCCCGGACGGTATGTGCCGTCCGGATATGACTGATACTTAACAATTATAAACCAGATAGCGCTATTCCAAACATTTCTCCTGACATTTAGCTGCCTGTTTGTTTTAACAAGAGTCAAAATTTCCCTTATATAGTTATAATCACCAGTAAATTAATAACAAATCGATTCATTTTTTTTAACTTACCTGATGAAGGAATTTTGAAATTAATTTTGAAATTTTCTGAATATTTAAAAAAAATTCAATTGAAAATTGCCTTTAGTACCAATGATTTTTTTTATTCAAATTCTTTTCAAGATAATGTGTATGATTCGAACTATGGCATAAATACTAAGTTTATTTAATTTCTGAATAATTAAATTAAAATATGATTTATGAATATACAATTTTCTTTATTGAAAATATCCCCTTACCCAATCAGAACTACCACAGTTGTGTACCCCTTTCACCGACAAATCCCTGAAAAAGTATATTCTTTGCGATATAAAACTTAAACTGTTGAATATTATGAAACTAATTTTAATAAAAGCTGTTGCTGCCTAAGGCAGCAACTGTTCCCAGCTAAATTAATTTCAAAATATTCAACAGTTTATCTGATTGCCTTGAAAATGAGAAATGGGTAATTCATCAATGAAAGGGTTAATAAACAGTGTCTGATTGTCTGAATCTGGACAAAGAAATATGTTCAATTTACCCATTTAATGACCAAGCCAGCTAAACATGGCTGTGCAGTGGTTTTGAAAAATGGCCATTTGCAGACCAATAGAAGTCTGTTTTTGAAAATTTATCACCCAAATCACTGACTCGATAACCAAGCCAGTTATTCTAGTGGTAAATTTTCAAAAACAGTTCTCTTGGTCTGCAGGTTAACATTTTCTAAGAGAAAATTGTAACCTTCTGGACCAGATTTGACCATTAAAGAGTTAATAATGTTTTTTGTTTGGATTTGTAGACGTATTTAATTTAACCTCTCACCGATGAATTCCCAATATCTCATTTTCAAGCCAAACCATACAGGAAAGCGGTGGAATAATGTCAAGTTAATTTTAAAATATTCCAAAGAATAAGTATTATATCGTAAAGAATGTACTTTTTCAGGGATTTGTTGGCAAAATGGTAAATGCGTTTTGGTGTGGTGGTTAGCGCTGTGGGCTTCTAAATCGATGAACCTGGTTCGTGCCTCAGTGGTAGACTATCTCATCATCGGTGGAAGCATGGTAAAGCTCCTTGACTCTTTTGCCTCTACTTAATGGAGGAATCCAGCTTATTGATTAATCATATGACATCATAATCAACTACATCACGTGTAGGCCAATGTCATAATCAACTACGTCACATGTAAGCCAATGTCGTAACCAATTAAGTCATGAATGACACAATTTAGTCCGTCTTAAACTCTTAATAATCCGTCAAGTTGTACGAATTGTATGTCTACTATTTAATAAACATTCTGTTGAATATCTTGAAGCTAATTTGACTGGGCGGTGTTATGGAAACAGCGCCCAGTCAAATTAGTTTCAAAATATTCAACAGCTTCCCTGTATAGTTTTCTGGAAATTGAGATTGAGGGAGTGCAGGGATCGATCGATCTCAACCCGGGAAGAGTGTGTGTGGAGCTTAGCTATAGATGTGCGGGGCAAAGCTAGAGCTGGTTTCCTCTATTGATGTCTTAAAGCACTAAATAGTAGTTGGTAAAAAAGATTTGGGTAAGTAAATATACATTTTCAGACAAAAAATACTAGTTTTGAAAATTTACCACTGAAACATCTGACTCAATAGCTGAGCAAGCTATTCAAATTGCAAATTTTCAAAAATATTCATGGTCATTTTAAAAAGACCATTATAGAAGCCATTTTTGACCATCTTGACCATTAAAGCCTGTCTCTAACATTGAAATAAGTTTCTGTTGAATATTTCAAAACTAATATGGCTAGAAGTTGTTGTTGACTTATAGTACTCATATACTTCAAAGTGCATGTAGGGCTTCATGATATACCGATATTATACCGAATACCGGTATCATAGCCATACCAGTAGTCATACCGGTATGATTTTGCTGATACCAAAATATCGAAATATAACATAAAACCGGTATAACCTTCTGTTAGGCAGATAATCCGCTTTCCATTAGTTACATTCCAATAATCTATCTGTCTAACGCGATAAGTTCTTCATACGGGAAAATGATATTTAACGATCACACTTGAAAATTTTCTTAGTTATCCGTATCTGTCAAATTGTTGCTAGAGGCAAGGGTTAAAGTAATTGATAAATTACTACTTATAAGAACGTACTTCGAGCAAAAAAATAGAATAAAACTTATTTTAATTAACCTCATAGGACAGGGGGTGGTTAAAAATATCTAAAACCTATCTTTTCTTGCGCTAATATTTTTTAATTTTGGGCCGTTGTTTTCTAGAAAATCATATCAAATGAATATTTTGCGTGATATTTTATATCAGTTGCTACATACAGCCTTGTTAGTTAGCAATTTCCTGGAATTTTACAACTTTGTAGTGACCGGCCAATGGCCCAAGTAAAGAGGAACTGACAATATGAGAAAAACTTCTCAGCCCCCGAGATCTATATTCACTTCTTATGTTGGCGGGTAGTGTTAGATATCGATCGATACAAGCTACTGTAACGAGGCTCAGCGAGCGTAGGCATATGTATTCTCAGCATATTATAGTCTATTTAGTATGTGTTATAATGGCTTGGTTTCTCCGCTGTGCGGAGATTTGCACGATTCCTAGCGGTTTCATCCCATTGCAATTTCGTCGTATTAGGCACACGTTTTGGTAGACAGTTTATTTTTTTTATTCTGGCACATACATCAATACAAGTACAAAAGTAGCCAGGAAAATGAGTAAAACATAGATTTACATTCAGTATATCCAACATCTTTGACTCGTAGCAATGACATTTGTCAGTCAAATATCAAGTCTTGGTTGTTCGCAGTTTCAATGGGCGAGTTTATTTGGGACGAGATTGCCACCGGTATCTGGTGATCTCGACTCAGAGTAGTTATAATTTCGTGGCAAATTCAAATCATTTGTATGGACGATTTGGTTGAATTTCAGCTGAAGACAGTGTTTCAGGAGCACTGATATAAGCCTACTTCGTATGTATGGGAAATATGTTGACTATGGAATCGTACTACTGGAGCCTCACTCTATTTTGTCCATAGTAATAATACCGGTATTAAAGGTGTACCAGTATGGAAATTGATACCGTAACAGGTATTCATTTTTCCAATACCGTGAAGCCCTAAGTGCATGTAGTTTCAAAATATTCAATGGCTTTCCTGTATGAGCATTCTTCAAATGCCAAAAGAATTTCAGTGTTAATCCATCCGTGAAATCGAAATAAACTACTACCTCACACTCCCCCCCCCTACACACCATGTGGTATATTTATAGAGAAAAGAACCACGTATTAGCGTATATAATAGAATTTGTACATGACTAACGCATAGGAAAATCTCATTTTATCACTCATTTTAAACATGTGTATTTTAGCTTAGACTAAGTCTGAGTTCGGATACGTTATAGAGGTACTCCGATCGGAAGTATCACATGGTTTCTTTACCTACTTACGCCTGTGTACACTTTTACTTGCGCTTGAAGCAGGAGTAATTGAGTAGAATTTCTACCACGTGATACTGTTATTCGATTATACTCGGGTGTTCGGATATGTAAGCGGGTTACCTCAATAACATATCCGAGCTTCAGCTAAGTGTGTTTTTGAAGTTCGTTGATCTGCTTTGTAAACTGTAAGTGTGCATACGCATGTTTGAGTGTGTGTGCGTGAGTGAGCATGCGCGTGCGTGCGCGTGCATGTGTATTTGCTGTTTTATGTAATGTTACAATACACAGAGTATCTGTTTGAGTTCATAAATGACTTTGATGTGATAATCAATATGAAAAATAAACATGTCATTTTAACTCCAAATATTATTCGTGTTTTAACTCTTTACAACAAAAAGACAGGATTTCATCTTTACAGGTCTCACTCCAAAATATATACAAGAGGCCCAAGGGGCCTGTATCGCTGACCTGGACCATAGGCATTTCAACTAGAATGCTCTTTATCAACAAGATGGCCACCAAACTGTTTATCCGACAGTTTCAAAAATTGCAAATTCCAAACCATTTGACCAATCAAGTTCCCTTGAACAAACTTGTTTCAGCTCTTGCCCTAAAATCACATTTCATCAGATTTGCAACAATCCCATAAGCAGTTTCGGAGATTTTTAAAGACGTTTCTAAAAATCGGCCGGCATCCAAGATGGCTGCCGGCCCCAAGGTGGCCGCCGGCCCCAAGGTGGCCGCCAGCCCAATTGGCCGATCGGCTTCGTTTGAACAAACTTGAATCTCTGCACCCTAAGGATGCTTCCTGCCAAATATAATAAATATAATTGAAATCGGCCGGGCAGTTCTCGAGGAAACATTTTAAATATCCCATTGCTTTAGTATGGGAGCTTTTGGCGGGAAAATGATCCAAGATGGCCGCTAAACCGTTTATCGGACAGTTTCGAAAAATTTCAAATCTGAACTCAGAATACACCAAAACACATACAAAACCAATTTCGGCCTCAAAATCCATCAAATAAAAAAATCCAATATGGCCGCCAAACATGCTATATTTTGATTGGCCCACGGCGGACAAGTTTGTTGACGTTCAACTTCTCTTGAACACACTTTAATGGCCCTTAGGCACTAATCATATCTGCCAAATTTTGGCCCGATCCCTTCAGCGGTTCTGGAGAAGTCATTTTCACTACAACTAGGTCAACCAAGATGGCCACCGAACGATTTGACCAATCAAGTTCCCTTGAACAAACGTGGTTTAGCACTTGCCCTAAATCATATTTCATCAGGTTTGCATCAATCCCCCAAGTGATTTCGGAGATTTTTAAAGGCGTTTCTAAAAATCGGCCAAAATCCAAGATGGCCGCCGGCCCAATTGAATGATTTACTTCGTTTGAACAAACTTGAATCTCTATGCCCTAAGGATGCTTCCTGTGAAATATAATTAAAATTGGCCCAGTAGTTCTCAAGAAAACATTTTAAATTTCCCATTGCTTTAGTATGGGAGCTTTGGTGGGAAAATGATTCAGGATAGCCACCATTTCGGGCTCAAAATCCATCAAATAAAAAAAATCCAATATGGCCGCCAAACATGCTACACGCCTTGGCCTTTCAGGCCAGGTGAGCTAACAATGGAGGGATCCGATCTGTCACTCAAGTATATGATGTCATAATCAATTACATCACATATAGGCTGACATCACAATAATTATGACATAACTCTGTCATGAAACCTGAAATGTCTGTCAAGTATACGAATTGTATGTCTTTGATGAATTTATAATTTAATAAACATTCTGTTGACCATTTTGAAACTAATTTGACTGGGAGATGTTGCTGCCATAGGCAGCAACATTTCCCAGTAATATTAGTTTCAAAATATTAAACAGCTTAGCTGTATTGTCACCTTATATATGTCAAAGGAAGTTTCTGGGAAATCAGGTTTCTAAGCATATAAATTAATCCCAACACATGCAAAAAGGGGTTGGGGCTTAGCTACAATTTGGGTGGGGCATAGTTAGAAATGGATGCCTCGATTGAGTCATTATGGACGTCAGATACTTGAGTGACAGGTCAGGTCCATCTATTCTGATATTGCTTCACTTCAGTATAACTGAGGTTATAAATAATCTGGAAAGGTCAGTGTGATGACATTTCTGACGCTAAAACCTATGTGACCCAGGGTCATCAACAGGCCAGATTTGGCGCGGATAATTCTTGGATAATGTGTTAAAGGGCAAATTTTTTGTTGCAAGTCGTAACCGCTGCCAACCAGTATAAGTCTGTCTGTCTGTCAAACTTTATATTTCTTACAAAGCTACCTGTCACACTTATTGTATTGAAGCCAATAATATATTTAGACATGTTGATTTCTAACTTGGAAATAATGTGACATCAAGACCATTATCATCAACTCCGATACTTGAGAAAATGCCCATGGTCCTTAACTCATTACCCTCACCTCTGTAAGGGGAAAGAGGGTATTGCGATCGGGTCTGTGCATGTCTGCGTGTTCAGAGCTGTGTGTCAAAATCTGTTTAAATTTTGACATGATGAAGGAACTTGCCGTGCAAGAGGATTTCCTGACTTTGTTCATGATCCGGATAAAAGAATACGGATCTAGAATGAATCAAATTATGGATCTGTGGATATATCGAAAATATACTGGTCGGGAACAGGGTAAAGGGTGCAATGATACACTACAATACCACAACTGTGAGTGGGCATGATCCGACAAAATGTGGACAATCAGGAAAATTGGAAAACTTTTTACAATGTGATAAAAATGTGATGGTGAGGGTCTGCAATCTCAGATTGCCCTTGTTTTTAGCTCACCTGGCCTGAAAGGCCAAGTGAGCTTATGCCGTGGCGACCGTCCACTTTTTCTTTAAGCGACTTCTCAGGAACCACTGGGCCAATTTAAATTATATTTGGCAGGAACCATCCATAGGGAATGAAGATATGTTTGTTCAAACGCAGCCGGTTGGCCAATTTGATCAGCGGCCAGCTTGGATTTTGGCTGATTTTTAGAAACCTCTAAAAATCTCCGAAACCACTTGGGGGAATTGATTCAAAACTCATGAAATATCTAGGGCAAGAGCTGAACCAAGTTTGTTCAAGGGAAATTGATTGGCCAAATGGTTTGGTGGCCATCTTGGATGACCTAGTTTCCATGAAAACGTCTCCCGAACCGCTGAACAGATTGGGCCGAAATTTGGGATATGATTAGGGACTAAGGGCCATTAAAGTTTGTTCAACGGTGGCCAAATGGTTTGGTGGCTATCTTGGATGACCTAGTTTCCATGAAAACATCTCCCGTACCACTGAACGGATTGGGACAAAATTTGGGATATGATTAGGGACTAAGGGCGATTAAAGTTTGTTCAAGGGAAGTTGGTTGATAGGTAGACAAACATGGCCGCCGTGGACCAATCAAAATGTAGCATGTTTGGCGGCCATATTAGATTCCTTTATTTGATGGAATATGAAGTCGAAATTGGTTTTGAATAGGTATTTGGCTATGCTGATTTCAACCATGCCATTTCTGAACCTATCAGATAAACGGTTTGGCAGCATGCAGTAAAATTACCATCTAGTATAGGTGGTCTTTATAGCAGGTTGGACTGCATTCTATCATTTGGCTGAGTGGCCCAGCTCAGTTATCAGTTAGCTCAATTCTTTGGTGTTGGGTAGTGTGAGGTGAAGTTTATTAAAAAAATAATTTGGCAAAGTCATTGCTGCCTTAGAAAGCAACAACTTTCAGTCAAATAAATTCCAAAATATTCAACAGTATGGATGTCAGAGGACACAACACATATCATAGATATTTAGCTAGCTGAGGAACAGTTAATTAATGTGTAATTGGGAGTTTTATTTCCAACATCCGTTGATGTATCACCCTGACAGCTTTTATTGCCAAAGTAGAGAACAGCCATCAGAAGACTTAAATTTTAAGTTAATCCATTGAGACCTCGAGGAGGAGTTGCGTTGACAAGAAATGATTGTCAGAGATGGATGGACTGACAAATGGACATATATACATTTTGGACAGACAGATGGACGTACAGGTTTATGGATAGCACATGTCCACCTTCACGTGGTAATGATAACACTTATTAAGTTTCAAAAGAATCAGAGCTAAACTGTAGGAGTTGTGTTGACAAGAAATGATTGGCAATGCAGTTTATGTATCGGCTTTAAGATATTTAAAGGGGGATAACTCTGTAATGAAAAATCTTTTGGCCACGAAAAAAACCATGCACATCTGCACATGATACCGATAATGTGGACACAATTTTAAGTTAATTTATTGGGACTTCTGGGAGTTGCGTTGATAAGACGGGGGACAGATGGATGGACATGCCGATCGCTATATCCCCACCCCCATCTTCCAGATCTGGGGGGGGGGGGGGAAATAAATTCATTGAAGGTTGTTGCTGCCTAAGGCAGCTATTGCACCGTCAAATTACTTTCTACATAAATTTATTCTGTTCAGCTTGTAAGATGCTAGTGTTGTCCTGACGCTAAGCGTTATTGTCTGTTGAGTCAGGATGCCACTGCACTGTTTGGGCTACACTGGATGTACCCGATCATGTGGGTGTGTAGATGGTTTTGGTAGAACAATTCTCTTGTTCTAGTCTGTTTGTACTTGGTCATATGCATAGGTGTACCCAATAACAGGTGAAATGGTTAACAGTGCGAGAGTAAAAAGGACAATCTGTACTAGACTTTGTCAATAATATATATGTTAATGGTAAACTTAAACCGGAACCAATAGTACTACTCAGAAATTATGTTTTCTCAGATTTCTCGTTATTTATACCAAATCTTTATGAATGAATCCAAAAGAGTTCACCCACATATACCTATCAGCAAAGCATGAAACTAAAGAAAATGATGATCCACTTCGTGGCGGCGAACCATGGAGGAAAAGTACAATGCTGGGCTTACTGCTTTCTAGTACTGCTGAGATTGCTGCACGCGACGTCATGGGGACCGTAGCCTTCCAGACCTTCTGGAAGCTATGGATTCGTAGATCAAAGATGCCCTTGACAAAAAGTCTACGTTTATAAAATGCAACCTGCATATCCTTGATGCTGTATAACTGTAACAGCTGGGCAGCTCCAAAGGTAAACTCGATGCCTTACACCGCAATCATCTACACACCATCACTGGACACTGATGACCAGACGGCATAATTTCCAATGATGCTCTATACAATATGTGTAATACATCGCTGCTGTCTGTAAGTCTCCCAGCAAAGATGGTCCATGTTTGGCCATGTGCTAAGGATGCCAGAAGCCACACCAGCACCGAGAGCCTTGGAATTCGTCCTACTCGGAGACAGCAAATACAAAGCCAGGAGAGGACGTCATTGCATAAATCTGCTAAGCGTGCTACGAGATGACCTCTCAAGAAAGCAGGAGCCATGTATTGTATACACCCTTTGTCTATATTGGGGAAAACACATTTTCAAGTACTTTTCAAGGCCTTACTGCCATTTTCAAGCACCTTTCAAGCCAACTTTGCAATTCTAGTACTTTCAAGGAACGATGTCAAAATACTTTTCAAATTTGTACGAGCCCTGTACATAGTTAAGGCAAAACGCATCTGTCATATTTGTTAAATAATAATTTTATTTATTTCTTATTCCTCCGCTATCATTCATAAGTGAATCTGTATATAATATCTATACACATCTTCAAAGCATTATGTAATACAGATTTCCGAGCCGAGGATTCAATGGTGATCGGAATATTTATAACAACAAGTTTCAGCATTATATGTGGTCTGCCATCTGTTTTAAAACACATCTACACAACATAGTCTACCTTTAAAATGTATTCTATAAACCTTCATTTACATCATTTTAATTACCACCCACCCATTGTCTTAAACCTTTCATTGGCAAATCCCAGAAAAAGTATATTCTTTACGATATAATACTTAATCTGTTGAATATTTTGAAATAAATTTGACTGGAGTAAGGCAGCAATGGCTTCCAGTCAAATCAATTTCAAAATATTCAACAGTTTTCATGTATGATTACCTTGAAAATGAGATGTGGGGAATTTATTCAACCAGATTTCACTAAACCTTTCAAAGCCACAGAATCATTCCCGTGAACATTTTAAAATTAATTTGAAAACTGTCGCTTACTTAGGCAGCAACAGATTTCAATCAAATTATTTTCAAAATATTCAAGAACTTTCATACATTGTTGCTTTGAAATTCAAAATTTCATCAGTGAACGATTAATTCTTTTAATAAATACTGACACTATAATTGTAGGACAAACAAACCACACTTAAAGCGTTAACAATCGTTTAATTATATTTAATTACAAAATAATAATAATATTATTTATATTAATATGTATAATTCGAGAAGCCCTTATACATACACTTCATATTTAATAAAGGTACAATATTATAATATATTATTATGATTATTATTGTTATCATTATATTTTACTTGCTATGTCCTCGATATTGATGCAATCATCCTACATGGTAGAATTTAATATGCATATAACCATAATTATTAGAAAACATTTACGGCGGTACAGCACAGCTCAAATCAAATTTAACATTTATCACTCTGATGTCAATATTCTATCTTTTACTGCGTCAATAACAAAGAAACTGGTGTACATTTTTCAACAATTTTGGTGGACGATGTTGCTGTCTACGACAGCACCATCTTCCACCAAATTTGTTGAAAAATGAACACCAGTTCATCTGTTAATTTAATTTGAAAAATTAAAATCTTGACATCAGAGTGGTACGGGTTAAGCCTTACGCACTGGTCACCCAAAAATGGCTTATATTGTGTGCCTGTGGTCTTGGTATTCCAGTTGTAAATTATCAAAAATATCTGTCTTGGTCGGCAAATCAACATTTTCTATGAGAATCTAGCCCCTGTTTAAGACTATATGCTCGGCCTCAATGTGGCGCAGGGGTGTAACCCACTGGGTGTCAAACCAGACATTTGGAGGGGCTAACCAGAGCATTATGCACAACGCTAATGAAATGACACTTGGAGATTGAAGAACGGCTCTCTAAGTGTGATACCAGCGATCGAAAAGAAGATGAGAATCTCGAGGCATCGTGGAATTTGTATATCTAATGGAGGAAACCAGATTTAGCCATGCCCCGCCCATCTCTAGCTAAGCTCCAACCACACTTCGCTTGTGTCAGCATCGATCGAACACTGAACTCTCTGACTCCCAATTTACAGAAAACTATAAAGGCATCATAAGGTAAGCTGTTTAATATTTTTAACTAATTTGACTGGTTGCTGCTGCTGCCCTAGCCCAGTCAAATTAGTTTCAAAATATTCAATAGCATGTTTATTAAGACGTAAAGGCATACAATTCACACAACTTGACAGACTATTAAGTGTTTATGATGGACTAAATCATGTCATTCATGACGTAATTGATTATAATGTAAGCCTGCACATGACTTAGTAGATTATGACATCATATGATTGATTGATAAACTGGATTCCTCTATTCTCTGGTGTAGGGCTCGACAATGAAGCACAAATAAAAAATACAAAACAAAAACAATTCAAAAGTGTAATGATAAGGGATTGTTTCTGAGTTTCTTATTTTTTGATTCGGTTTGTTTTTTCTTTTATTTCTGTTCCAAGCAATGTTAAATTTGTTTTGACCTGTACGCTCGCCGAATCAGCATGATCCGGACACCTGGTAATGATGAGAACAAATGGCTGGGCATAACCCCCAAGTGGTGTTATAGGTATATTCTAATAGGCTTGCGCGATTATTGCTTTCAGTAATCACGATCGATTATTTAATAATAATCGCGATTACTCGATTAATCAGCAGGAGTACGAATAACCCAGTTATAACGGCAAAAAAGCATATCAATGACGAAAGCTGCAATGATGTTGAGAAAGGTCGATTTGTAGGCCAAGAGATTATTTTTGAAAATGTATCACTGGAATGACTGGCTCGAGAATCGAGCCAGTCATTCCAGTGATACATTTTCAAAAATAATCTTCTCTTGGCCTGCAAATGGGCATGCATTCGCTGAGCAAACTGTAAATTTCCGTGACCAATCCCAACAAAGAATAATTAAAAGGTAGGTTTTGAAATATTTTATGCTGTAGAATTATTCACCATTATTTAATTTTTAATCATATAAATTCATGATTTAAAAAATAATCGCGATTTTCCATTTAATCGCGTAATCGCGCAAGCCTATCTTCTAACCCTAAGTGATGTCATAGGTATCTTCTAGTATGTCTATTGAAGAGGTCCATACAAGGCTAGTTAATTTCTACTAAAGACGATAATTTCTAACTGACACCGAATGGCCGATTGTCAAGCAGAAGGTGAGATAAAGACTTTTAGAAAATATTAGAAGCTATATAATGGAATAGCAGTTGACTGAATTTGGAGATTGGATGAAAACTATAGAGCAATTACAGTTTAAAGATCCATCGTCATTCACCGTTTACATTTTCTATCAGACCATAGGTCTGTCTGTGTGTATCCAAATGGGTGGAACTTGGATCATGAAAAATTGGATCCATGAAGAATCATCCAATGGGAGACTCTGAAATTGACCAGATAAACACCTTTAGAAACCTTTTATTAACCTATTCAGCACTATAGATCAGCTACACCTACTTTACAATGAGGGTAACATTCTGTCAAATATTTTGGAATTAATTCGCCTGGAAGAAATCGCTGCATCCTCCAGGTAAATTAATTTAATAATATTTAACATATTTATTTGTATGGGTATTATCTTGAGATTGCAATCAAAGGGTTTCGTCAGTGAACATGTTAACACTTTTATGACAAAGCGAGCCAAAACCGGCCTCTGTAGTGGTCTTGAAGAATGCTCACTTGTAAGTAAAGAGAATAGGATTTTTGAAAATTTACCACTGAAATGCCTGGCTCGGTAACTGAGCCAGTCATTCCAGTGGTAAATTAAAAAAAATGGACATTCAGTAAGCAAATATTTTGATATTCTTGAACAAATTTAGATATTTTTAACCCTTTAATGGTCAAGGTTAGTGAAGCAAATTGAAATTTCTGCATAGTAAACATCCATTAGCCGGTCAGGAGACTATTTTTGAAAATTTACCACTGGAATGACTGGGTTGGCTATGGAGACAATCATTCCAGTGGTAAATTTTCAGAAATTGTCTTCTCATGGCTTGTAAATAGACATTTCACAAGACAAATACAGAAACCATTTTTGGCCGGCATCAAAGCCTTGCTCATTAACCCTTTAATGGTCATGTCGGCCAAAACCGGCCTCTGCTATGGTCTTGTGTAATGTCCACTTACAGGCCAAGGGAATAGAACTTTTGAAAATTTACCACTGGAATGACTGACTCGATAACCGAGTGATCCAGTGATAAATTTTCAAAAATTCTATTCTCTTGGCCTGTAAATGGACATTACACAAGACCATAGCAGAGGCCGTTCATGGCCATTCAGTAGGGAGATATTTGAATTTTCTTGATCAAATTTGACCATTAAAGGGTTAAATGGTTCAATATTATTAGTATTAACAGATAATTTTACTATTTTAAATTGTAAATGCCATTTTGTAAATAAAATATGAACAAGCAAGATAAATATATTTTTTAACAGCGCTATTGAATTCTCGTTTTCTAGTATCTGAAAACTGTACTCTGACTATTTATTCTAAGATTGTCTCTTTCAATCTCAGGGATATTACATTCTTGATACACTCCAATCCCTTTAACAAAAAAAACCCCACCAGAAACAAGCCACGTCTATGAAGAAGTTATTTTCTCTGGTACAAAATCTTTATACAACATTAACTGAGTGGTTTTTCATGAGAAAGTCAATATAAAATGAATATGACACACTTTTATTTAAAACAATTCTAAACTTGCGTCGAGTTCAATAGGCATTGCAATAGCAACCGTGCTATTAACAAAAGCGGCCTCTGCAGTGGCCTTGACGAATTTCCATTTGTAGGCCAAGTGAAGACTATTTCTGAAAATTTACAACTGGAATGACTGGTCAGTCATTTCATGTCGAAGCTGAACAAAAGCGGCCTCTGCAGTGGCCTTGACGAATTTCCCTTTGTAGGCCAAGTGTAAAGCTGGGCAGTTTCCCGATAATATCGAGAATATCGTGATATCGTCATCTGATTGCCGAATATCGGCAATATCGTCAGTTGTCTAAGTTGTATTTATGAATAAAATCAATATAAAACAGATCTGACTAGTCTGTCATATTTATTTCAATACAGTACTAACCGGAGTCAATTCAAACAGTTTATAATCATTTTAATTACATAATCTTACTCTATAATGGGCCGTGTGCTGCATTAATGTATATATTTTTTATGCCATCTTGATTATTCCTCATCTTTATCCAGTATTTTATGGTAATAAATGCTGGTGTATCCACAGATTATTTCTATTTCTGCGAAATATAAAATGTCAGCCATTTTGATAGATAGACTACATTTAGCCTTGCTTTCATTTCTCAAATCGGAAAATACGTTC
Source organism: Chaetoderma sp. LZ-2023a (assembly GCA_034401795.1). Taxonomy (NCBI): domain Eukaryota; kingdom Metazoa; phylum Mollusca; class Caudofoveata; order Chaetodermatida; family Chaetodermatidae; genus Chaetoderma; species Chaetoderma sp. LZ-2023a. Next base: position 49,083,346 of record CM067359.1, read on the forward strand.
AGCATGTCATTACTAAACCACCAGCCGTGAGTTTTCCATGCATTGATACAACTTCACCATTATAACAGTATTAAACAGACCACACTGCTGACAATATGCAGACCACACTGCTGACAATATGCACTCACCAATTAATTGAGGACCGTAGCTCTTTCACCTAGCAACCCGCCACCATAAGAAGCGATTACAGCTCTCAGGGGTTGAGTATTTTTACTCATTTCATCGGCTCCTCTTTACTTGGGCGGGTGGCACAAAACCGCACTAACTAACAGGCTGTTGTAATCGATTGCAACGCAAAATATTCATTTGAAATTGTGATTTTGTAACGAATAATGCGCTGAAATATTACAATATTACCGCAGGAAAAGATATATCTGATACATTTTTAACCACATTCAGTCCTGAGGCTAATTAAAATAATTTTTTCGCTTTTTTTTTGCGCGAAAATCATTCATGATGAATAGGCATACAATGTAGATATATCGGAATTTAGGAAGCCACAAATATCACCTTTCAATTTTAACACGTGTTAAACATTAATCACAAAATGCATGTCCCTATAATACACAGCGCTTAAGAGCATTAGTTGTCCAACAATCGCCAACCACAGGCACTGTTATACTGAATGTGTTAAATGTAACCTCCAAAAATAAGACCAGCTGATTATTTATAAAAAAATTTTAAGAAACATTTTAGTATCTGTGACAACAACTTTCCATCAAATTAATCAGTTTAAATTGGACTAATTAATTCGACAGTACACATTTCAGTTTTTAGGGTGAAATGTGTTATATTCACACCGTCGCGGTATACCTCTATGATCAAAGCATGGACAGGTTTTAATTGGACTTGGGTGGCGGTGGTGGTGGGGATGGCATAAAAAGTAAATGCCTTGTAAAAGTTAGAAAATTACGAACACAATTACTAGCCCGTTCCATACCTAGCCGTAGCCTACAGTACATAGCTCTCAAAGTGAATCTTAACCAATCAGACAGCCAGATTTACTGGAAACACAGATCTAGGGTGTCTTCAACTGGCGAACTATGGATAACTGTAGCTGATTACTTGCCCGCCAAAAATGAGAAAATGATGAGTTCGACTGTAAAACACTCATCTATAGTTAACTATGTTTGGTTAGTCGAACGTGACTGTAGACCTAATACCGTTTTATCCAATCAGATTTAGGATTTCCCTTTTGCAAATGTCTGTTTTACAACAAATGTGTTACCTAGTCGGATAAAATACAAGGTTTCTGCTTGGTTGATATTCACGCGGGAATCAGATCAATTTAATCCATGCTACTGCCCATCAGTATTGCTGTAAATAGTCTGTTTGTGATATAAGCCGTGACCACGGTCATGGTTGGATTTTCTTGACTATTATTACAAGGTTTAAAATACACCTTATCCTCAAGCCCAATCGCCTAGATGATATATCGCAATATTTTCCTAGATATCGTTATCGTCTTCTAAAAGCCAATATTGCCCAGCTCTAGTCAAGTGAAGACTATTTCAGTCATTCCAGTGGTAAATTTTCAATAATAGTTTTATTTTGGCCTGCAAATGGAAATTCAGTAGACAAATACTGTTATTTTCAGGCTCAAATTTGGCCTTTGAAGAGTTAAAACATGCTAATAATAGCCTTGTGATGTACAAATTGCATATAAATTTGGTTTTGTTTACACTGTACTATGAGAATATGGAAGGGTCGAGGTTTTATTTTAGTTATACATAATCAGACAAGATGTTTCCTGCATCGGCATTTAACGACAAATCCTTAAACTAGATGGACTGCATCTTACATGTCGAGTCCTTTAGGTTTTCCGCATATCAGGCAAAATTAAAATAGTATACCCCCTTCACGAATCAAAGCCACTGAAAATCACTGAAAAACTATAACATTCTTCTAATTCTTGAAATGGAGACAAATCACACAGAAAAGTCCAAACCACAAAAAAATATGTAAACAATCTGAAAATCATTATCGTTATTTTTGACAATTTACCAATCAGCTACAATACAAATTAATTTTTTTGTAACTAAGCACTCCCCTCAAAACTTTGTTTGCTTCCAGACTTTGCATAATTATATTGGTGTACATAATAGTTTCCATATTGAACTTACATTAAACAATGAATCGTGTTGGGATTGATCGATCTCGGAAAACGCTGACTATCAATTTCCAGAAAACTATACAGGTAAGCTGTTGAATATTTTGAAACTAATTTGACTGGGAGCTGTTGCTGCCTATGGCAGCAACAGCGCCCAGTCAAATTAGTTTCAAAATATTGAACAGCATGTTTATTTAATAGTAGAGACATACAATTTATACGTGTCGGACTATTAAGAGTTAAAGATGGGCCTAATAGAATCATTTATGACGTAATAATTATGACGCAATCCTACACGCCGCTTAGCTGATTATGACATCATTAATCTGGAAAGGTCAATTACTACCTGATTGAACCTGAGAATGATCCAAAACAGTTATGTTCACTCAATTAACGTCTCATTATTCTTCCTTTGTACGTAAATTCCCCATGAATAGGGTACACCTTTTATTTTCGTATATTGTTAACCCTCCCTGTGTTAACATCACCATAATGCCTTCATCATGTTAACCATCCCTATGTTAACATCACTACAAAGCCTTCATCATGTTAACCCTCCCTTGGTTAACATCACCGCAAAGCCTTCATCATGTTAACCCTCCCTGAGTTAACATCACCACAAAGCCTTTATTATGTTAACCCTCCCTGAGTTAACATCACCACAAAGCCTTCATCATGTTAACCCTCCCTGAGCTAACATCACCACAAAGCCTTCATCATGTTAACCCTCCCTGTGTTAACATCACCACAAAGCCTTCATCATGTTAACCCTCCCTGTGTTAACATCACCACAAAGCCTTCATCATGTTAACCCTCCCTGTGTTAACATCACCACAAAGCCTTCATCATGTTAACCCTCCCTGTGTTAACATCACCACAAAGCCTTCATCATGTTAACCCTCCCTGTGTTAACATCACCACAAAGCCTTCATCATGTTAACCCTCCCTGTGTTAACATCACCACAAAGCCTTCATCATGTTAACCCTCCCTGTGTTAACATCACCACAAAGCCTTCATCATGTTAACCCTCCCTGTGTTAACATCACCACAAAGCCTTCATCATGTTAACCCTCCCTGTGTTAACATCACCACAAAGCCTTCATCATGTTAACCCTCCCTGTGTTAACATCACCACAAAGCCTTCATCATGTTAACCCTCCCTGTGTTAACATCACCACAAAGCTTTCATCATGTTAACCCTCCCTGAGTTAACATCACCACAAAGCCTTCATCATGTTAACCCTCCCTGTGTTAACATCACCACAAAGCCTTCATCATGCTATTTATATCAATTAACCCTTTAATGGACAATATTTTTTTCAAGAAAATTGAAATTTTTGCTCAGTGAATGTCCATTTGCAGGACAATAGAATATTATTTTTGTAAATTCAGCAATGGAATTGGCAAAAATAGCTGTCGGTTGTCCAGCAAACGGATATTTCTCAATACCACTGCAGAGGCCTTATTTGGTTTAATGGTAAAAAAAAAAATCTCAATTCCTGCCTAGTCAGTGTCTATTTTCATGCAAAGAGCAGACATTTTAAAAAGTTTAGCATTGGAATGACTGGCTCATTTACAGTGCCAGTCATTCCAGTGGTAACTTAAAAAAAAATAGTCTACTTCTTCACTTGCAATGCAAATGGACATTTTTCAAGACAACTGCAGATTCTGTGTTTTCTTTCAGCTTAACCGTTAAAGAGTTAAGTTGATACAAGAGGCATTAAGTGGCACCGTGTGAGCTTGTTACCATGTGAGCTTGTTACCATGTGAGCTTGTTGCTTATGCAGGTCCATTCTACGAATAAATTAAACAAATGTCATATAACTAGTCACTAACAGAGAGAAAGCACTCGTCAAAAACTATCGTCGCTTTCCATCGCTTGAAGTTGCATACCGTCATGATTTCCAAATAGATTACTGTTAAGAAAGACATTATTCGGCGGCGTTGCCATCACAGCTATCCCATTCGCATTCTCAACATGGTCATCTTCAAGGCCTGAGGGGAAAAGGATTTAATTGTGAGATCCGATGTCATAATCAAATATATCACATGTTAGCTGACGTCATAATCAAATACATCACATGTTAGTTGATGTCATAATCAAATACATCACATGTTAGCTGACGTCATAATCCAATACTTCACATGTTAGCTGGTGTCACACTCATTATGCCGTACACCTAGCTCTGGTATGAAAATCTTATTCTGCCAGGAAAGAATATGCAATGTCCGTCTTTGATGAATTAAAAATTTTAATAAACATTCTGTTGAATATTTTGAAACTAATTTGTCTGGGAGCTGCTGCTGTAGCTAGAAATAGATCCATCTGTTAGCGCCCAGAGAAAAGCAGAATATTCCCAGACAACACATTTCCTATGGAGCATAACCAGCAACATGGCCCACCCAGTTAAATTGCTTTCAAAATATTCAACAGCTTACCTAAGGTTACCTTGGAATTTTAATTCTGGAAATTCATGTATCAAGGTTTCAAAATCGATTCCAACACGCGCAAAAAGGTTAATGGAGATTCGCTAGAAATTAAAACCATCTGGTGCTAAGCGTTTTTATTTCCAATCATTTCTCCATGTCTCCCTTCCCACAATTTTATCTCCTCCTTATGCTGACTACATGTGATGCAGCATTCATAAAAAAGACAGTTCAGCAACAGCCCTCCGTCAAATTAGTTTCAAAATATTCGACAGAATGTTTATTCAATATTAGACATACAATTCGTACGTGTCGGATTAATAAGCGTCTAAGACAGACTAAATCGAATCATTCATGCTGTAATTGTTTATGACATCATCCTACACGTCACGTAGTTGATTATGATGTCATATGATGGATGGATAAACTGGAAAGGCCCAGTAGCATTAATGGAATGGATGAATCTGATCTGTGACTTAAGTATCTGATGTTATATTCAAATCTGTCACATGTTAGCCGACATCAATCACAATGGCATATAGCTATGGCCATGAATATTCTGTCTTGAAGTGTACGAATCATGTTTTTCATAAATTTACAATTTAATAAACATTTTGAAACTAATTTGACTGGGAAAAGTCAAATTAGTTTTAAAATAGTCAACCGTATATATATATATATATATATATATATATAGTTACCTTTAAATTAATATTCTGGGAATTCAGGTTTCACAGTTTTAAATCAATTCCAACATAAGACTTATTAATTTGATAATTGCATGGCTGTCAGACAACACACTTACGTCTTCATCTTTACTCAAACTCCCACCTCCCAGTACATATATCAGGGTTCATACAGCTGGCAGGATTTCTTATTCAAGGACTTTCAAGACTAAAGATTTTTTTTCCTCAAGGGCTCAGTACCAGGATCCCGGACTAAGTGAGGATATGACACTGGCGCAAAATTTCATACAGCTCACCTTTAGAACCACTAAAATTAGTTTGAATTTTGGAACTTACTTGGTTCCAGATGGATTTTGCCAGTCAAATTGCCAATCAAATTTTCTTAAATCTTTATTTACATCAGTACGTGAACAGTTGCAGACAGTAAAAATCACATGGGAGGAAATGTTGATTTTCAAGGGCTTTTCAAGGCGGATGAGTGAAATTCCAATACTTTTCAAGACAAATCTCAAATTCAAAGCTTTTCAAGACAGTTGCCAAAATTCAAGGGCTTTTCAAGTTTGTACGAGCCCTGTATATGCATGCCTCACAGCAGCTGTCATTCAAATTATTTTCAAAATATTCACGATCGTTTCTATATGCACTCCAGGAGCATGATTTAGGAGACTAGAAGTTGAAAGTGTTAATAACAAAAGACACCCACAGTTAAAGCCGCAAGTCTCACTTCCTGGGTTGAGATGAAATTAATACACCATGAGGCGGAGCTTCTATGATGACACGTATGGCGCATGCGTGATAAGTAGCAAAATAGCCTACCTTCTGACAGCTCAGCACCTGGCCGCTGTACACAGCCTTATTCTATATACCTAGATGACTGGTTTACTATAGAGTAGGACAGTCCACCATATGCACAGTAGCACTATACATATGTGTTCTATATTCACATACTCCTTCTAAAGGATTTATTTAATTAATTTATCATTAACTGTCTGACTGCTGTAAGCCATCAGACAGTAATTTCAACTGGCAATAACTCTGGAACTGCTGAATATTTTGAAAACAACTTGACTGAAAGTGGTTGGTGGCTTTGTTAGTCAAATTGTTTCCAAATTATTCAGCATATATCCAGAGTTAAACCCTATGGAAAATTTGGAAGGGTTTTATACCTTATTTTGCTCTATAATCTGCTAGCTAGATGTGAAAGGTTTTTAGAAACGTGGAAAACCACATTAGATTGACCTGACGCTTGTTCTCTGGTTTGAGAGCAGAGTCGGATGCCTGACACTGGTTGAGTGCCCTCTATGTGAAAGGTGTTTAGATTTTGATAGATGTGACAGCAGCGCCACTTGGTGCCTTTTATAGCCAAGGTGGGCCTTTAAGCTAAACGCAAGAAATAAATTCAATTCTAGCTCTATAAAAACTTATCATTCTTTTCTGTTAACCTTTTAACATTCATATCAGCCAAAAACAGCTTCTGCAGTGGTCCTGATAAATGTCCATTTGCAGACCGAGTAGACTATTTTTGAAAATTTACCACAGGAATGACCGCCTCGATAACCGAGCCAGTCATCGCAGTGGTAAATTTTCAAAAATAGTTTTCTCTTGGTCTGCATATAGACATTTTCATTGAGAAAATCTAAATATTGTTGAACAGATTAGTGTTAAAACAATATGGCAGAAAACTAAAAAGTAGCACAACATAGGGTCAGTCTATGTCCAATAAAGGACAGGCAAGACCACTTTGAGGCATGTGCGTAAGGATTAAACCCTTCAATGGTCAAGCCTTGTCATGAAGATTTAGATTTTTGCATAGTAAATGTCCATTTGCAGGACAAGAGATGACTATTTTTGAAATTTTACCACTGGAATGACTGGCTCGGTTATCGAGCCAGTCACTCATGGTAAAAAGTAAAAAACAGTCTTCTCTTGGTTTGCAAATGGACATTTCTCAAAGTTAGATAGATAGATAGTGCATTTATATTGCGCTGAACTCCATGCAATTGCATGATCTAAGCGCTGTAAATCTGATCCCCTGTTCATTCGTCTCTGCCCGGTAGCCACATATGGCGCACAGAGAGCTATGTCATCTCAGGTACCTATTTACAGCTAGGTAGACTGGAGAAACGCAGAGTTAAGTGACTTGCTTGAGGACACAATGTGGCGGATCGGCAGGGAAGCGAATTGAGAATCTAGAGTTAGTTACGAGCTCAAATCCCTAATCACTCACTAAGGCTGGTTTCGGCCAACTTGACCATGGTTTCGGCCACCTTGACCATTAAATACACACCTGCACCAGTATCATCAAGCCTGGTCGGGTCATCATCTTCTGTTGCATAGCGCTTATCTATCGCTTCTTTTATCTGGTTATTTGTGCCTTTGGGGTCGAGATCCGTCGCCCACGAGAAATTCATCAATGCTAAATGAGTGTTGCCAAGTTTCTTATGGACCTGTAAAATAAGCATAGATAAAACCGTCTAATTCATTTTTAAATATTTGAACCAGCATTTCATCACTGCGTAACCAGTTGTCCATTACAGTAAAACCTGCTTCCTACACACATTATGCCATCCCTGGCCTAGAGGTAACGAGTCAGACTCATAATCCGAGAGTCATGGGTTCAAATCCTATCTGCACCTGATGGGACCATATAGCTTGACACTAGTTGTGGTGTGTGAATAATTCAATACCTAATGGAGGAATCCGGTTTTAGCTATGTCATGCCCATCTTTAGCTAAGCTCCACCCACACTTTGCCCATGTTGGGATTGATCAATCTCTGAACTCCCTGTCTATCAATTTCCAGAAAATTATACAGGTAAGATGTTGAATAATTTGACTGGGCCAGGTAATTAGTTTCAAAATATTCAACAGCATGTTCATTAGATAGGACAGACATACAATTCGTACAACGATTTAGTCCGTCATCAATTATACATTCCTGAAGAACTTAACTACGTCAATCATGACATCATTTATTATGACACCAGCATACACGTCAAGTAGTTGATTATGATGTCATAGATTGATAGATAAACTGGAATCATCCTTTATTTTGTTTGGGAGGAGGGGGTTATACAGTCTGCCATTTTGCTTGGCTAGTTCTAAGGTCTGCAGATCTAGTAGACACATACAGACATTGTTATGCCACAATACCATACATCATGACTGGACACATTACTGAGCTACAGATCCATATCCTTCCCATGAGAAAATAGACAAGAGATTTCTTGGGAAATAGACATTGTTATGTCACATGACACATTACTGAGCTACAGATCCATACCTTTCCCATGAGAAAATAGACAAGAGATTTCTTGGGAAATAGACATTGTTATGTCACATGACACTACTGAGCTACAGATCCATACCTTTCCCATGAGAAAAGAGACAAGAGATTTCTTGGGAAATAGACATTGTTATGTCACATACATCATGACTGGACACATTACTGAGCTAAGCATCCATACCTTTCCCATGAGAAAATAGACAAGAGATTCCTTGGGGATAATGTGCTTCAGTTCTTCCAGTTCTGACAGCGCTTCCTGGAAATAATAAATGACTCACAGTAATAGTGTGTGCGTGCATGCGCGAGCGTGTGCATGTGTTTGCGTGCAAGCGATGGTAATTAATAATCACTCAGTAGTTAAGGTATATGTTTGTTGGAATAGAAATGACATGGAAACAATCAGCATTTTCTCATACACTCATCTAAAAACCGATGATTCGAAATCGTAATTTACTGGAGCACTTATTTTTTAGTAGTCTCTGAGAAACATCAGTAGACAGACAGACACCACCACAAACAGACAGACAGACAGACAGACAGACAGACACACCACACACAGACATCAGTTAAAGTGTGAGTCAATTAGGATTAGTAGTCTCTGAGAAACACCTGTAGACAGACACCACCACAAACAGACAGACACACACCACACAGACAGACACACCACAGGCAGACAGACAGACAGACCACACACAGACATGTGCTAAAGTGAGTCATTTAGCATTAGCTGTAGACAGACACCACCACAAACAGACAGACACACAATGGACAGACCACAGACAGACACACATGTGTTAAAGTGTGAGTCAATTAGCATTAATAGTCTCTGAGAAACATCTGTAGACAGACAGACACACCACACACAGACAGACAATACACACACAGACACAATACAGACAGGCAGGCATGCAGGCGGACACAGACAGACAGGGACAAACAGGCAGACAGACATAGGCAGACACTCACAAACACACACACAACACTTCATGGCAAAATTATAAAGCCAGTGATGAACATATTAGAAAAGCTTACTTTATGTCTTCCCACTGTGAACAATACTGAGGCCCTGTGAAATTTGCATAGCGGGTTCTTAGGATCCGTTGAGATGGCTTTGTTGAGTGTGTTTAAAGCATTGTCAGTTTTCTGTTGAGCATGTTGTACCTGTAATTATACACACGTTCGTGGAATGGAGCGATTAATTTGGAGCTATAGCCCCGTTCATTTCTAGCTAAGCTCCGCACACTTTGAACACGCATTTGAATCAATTTTATCAATTGGAATCATGAATTGCCAGAATCTCAAGTTCAAGATAACTACACAGGTAACCTGCAGCAACAGCTCCAAGACAAAGTTAAATTAGTTTCAAAATATTCAGCAGAATGTTTATTAACCCTCTGCCTGCTGAATTTCTGCAGGCTACATCTTCCATGGGGCTTAACTCTGCATATGCTGAATATTTTAAAAACAATTTGACTGAAAGTTGTTGGTGGCTAAGCCACTAACAACTTTCAATAAAATAGTTTTCAAAACATTCAGCATTTCCAGAGTTATTGTCCATTGCAGCAGTTAGACAGTTAAATTGTGAATTCATCAAAGACACTTACTGTTAGACATTTACTCCTTTCGCGGTGGACACATGTCATTTACTCCTTTCGCACTGGACACGTGTCATTTGATTGTGACATCACTAAACAAGTGATAGATAAACTCTTATCAAACTCAATGTCCATTAAAAACCATTGAAAAGTCTGAACCAAATATAAGAGTAAAAATAGGGAGAAAATTAGAAAATCATTTTCATTATGTCGACAAGATGCAATGATGGCATAGATCAAGTCTGTAAAGTTTTATTAAGATTGGATAAGCCGTTGATGTATTAAATATCCATTGAATAACCAGAACATTGATCTAATTCTTGGTGCAAAATAAGCCCAACCCACGTAAAAATATGGAACACATTTTAAAATCACTTTCAATTAGATAAATGTTAAAGTTTATCAATGGACATTTAATTCATCAAGAACTTATTCAATCTTAATAAAACTTTACACATTTAATCTATTGCATGTAATGTCCATTTAAAAACTTTAACATTTATCTAATTCTTGGTGCACACTGCGCACCATTTGTCAAACATGGTGTCTACGGAATGCTCACTTTGATCATTCAAATGCATATAAACGTATAAATTATTCAACAAAGCACTGACAGTAAGCAGGGTTGGCAATTTCACAGGAAATACTAGTATTTTCCAGGGCAGTGGGAAATACTGGGAAATACTGACAGTAAGTATTCCAAATGTAATAGTAAATGTCATCTGAATGCAGTCTGTCATCATGGTTATGGTGCATCATTTTCAAGTTGATACCTCATTGTCGAGTGTGACAAAATTGTCAGATTGAAAGAGTTCGCAGATCAATATTGCAGCATTGCGATGAAATGTACCATCACTTTGTAATGCATCATCGCTGTCATGGATAAAATGTTTGCTATTCAAGTTTTATATAAAATCAACCGAACAAAATGAGATGACCACTGTAAAAATTTACCAATCAAATTTCTGCGAAGAAAGTTTAGCCAAGTTTTATTAAAATTGGCCCAGTGGTTAATAATTAAGCCTTTTTATGGTTTTCTCAGAAATTTGTAGAAAATACAAGATGTCCGTCAAAAACATTATATTTTGCTTGATTCATGGCGGACATGGGGGGGGGGGTTTGTTTTTGTTTTTTACATCAACTTTCCATGGACAAATTTTAATGCCATTTCGGCCCTAACCGCTTATCCGACTGTTTCAAAAATTGCTAATTTGAAATCAGAATACCTAAAAACCTATATAAAACCAATTTTGGCGTCAAAATCCATCAAGTAAGAATATCAACTATGGCCGTCAAACACTACATTTTGATTGGTCGATGACCATGTTTTTTTATGTATCAATTTTCATTGAACGAACTTTAATGGCCCTTAGTCCCTAATTATATCTCTCAAATTTCGTCCCGATCCCTTCAGCGGTTCTGGAGAATTTGTTTTCGGGAAATCTAGGTCATCCAAGATGTCCACCAAACTATTTGGCCAATCAGGTTCCCCAGAACAAACTTGGTTCAGCTCTTACTTTAGATGATATTTCATGAGTTTTGAATCGATCCCTCAAGTAGTTTCGGAGAAGATTTTTAAAGACCTTTCCTAAAATTGGCCAAAATCCAAGATAGCCACCGGCCAAATTGGCCGATTGGCTTCGTTTGAACAAACTTGGATCCCTATGCCCTAAGGAAGCTTCCTGCAAAATATAACTGAAATCAGGACATGTGAGCTAATAAAATACAGCGCCTTAGGTAACAATTTCTTCCAATCCAATTATGTTCAAAATATTCACCAGTATGTTTATTTTGCAAACATTCCTGAACTGTACTTCACCATCTTGTAACGGGTTATTGAGGGCAGAAGTATGAGCAGACACTTACAACACCAATATGGCAGAGAATCACAGAGCTCGGATTGATCGACATCGCTTTCTTGAAATGTACCTCCGCCAACGCAAACTTTTCCTGCTTGTGGTAGATCATACCTAACCCATACCTAGAATGGACATATAAATTACTACATTCATTACATTCAAAACACTTGGATATGCCACTTGCTACACACAAGGGTGGTGATGGTGGGTGGATGGGGTGGGGGGGGGGGCGGGCAATGACACCAGAATATGTCTGTGGAAAATCATTGACATACTAGATATGCTTATTCTAAAGAATATTGGAGTATTTAACATCATAATCAAAACATCAGTGTGTCACAATGATAATGATGTCACAATGATAATGACATCATAATGATAATGACATCACAATCATAATGACATCACAATGATAATGACTTCACAATCATAAGTTCTCTCATGAAAATCAGTCTGTAACAAAATACAATTTAATAAATATTCTGTTGAATCTTTTGAAACTAATTTGACACCCCCCCAGGTTAAACTTAGTGTTAAAATACTCAACATGTTATCGGTGTAGTTACACTTGAAATTTAGATGCTGCGAATTCAGGTTTTAAAGTTTTCAATCGATTCCAACATATGTAAGAGCTTAGCTAGAAATGACCAGTACTTAGCTAGAAATGGGTGATGCTTAGCTAGACATGGGCAATGCTTCGCTAGAAATGGGTGGGGCTAGCTAGAAATGGGTGGGGCTTAGCTAGAAATGGGTGATGCTTAGCTAGACATGGGCAATGCTTCGCTAGAAATGGGTGGGGCTAGCTAGAAATGGGTGGGGCTTAGCTAGAAAAGGGTGATGCTTAGCTAGACATGGGCAATGCTTCGCTAGAAATGGGTGGGGCTTGGCTAGAAATGGGTGATGCTTAGCTAGAAATGGGCGGGGCATAGCTAGAAATGGATCCATCCATTTTAAATTTCACATGAAACAGACAAATATACAAAGCATAATCACGTGAAATCAGATAATTCTGATGTTCATTTCTATATTCTGGTCTCTGCCAATCACAATAGATATCAAGAACTTGGCTACAAGATTTGTACAGATGAATCTACACAGAATGTCATAGGCAGAATTTCTGAATGAATATATATATATATATATATATATATATATATATATATATATATATTAGTATAATACATGTTCTCCTTGTGTTTTAAACACCATGATTGGGGCATTATAGTGTCACAGGTCTATTCGTATTACATGACTGTTAGACTTACCAGGCATTATAGTGTCTCGGTTATATTCGTATTACATGACTATGTTAGACTTACCAGGCATTATAGTGTCTCGGCTGTATTCGTATTACATGACTATGTTAGACTTACCAGGCATTATAATGTCTCGTGTCTATTCATATTCCATGACTATGTTAGACTTACCAGGCAGTATAGTTTCTTGGGTCTTTTTATATTCCATGCCTATGATAGACTTACCAGGCATTATAGTGTCTCTGGGGTATTTGTATTGACTTACAAGGAATTATGTCTCGGGTCTATTTGTATTGACTTACCAAGCATTATAACATCTCGGGTCTATGCGTATTGACATACCAGGCATTATAGTGTCTCGGGTCTATTTATATTGACTTATTCAGCATTAAATAGAGTCTCGGGTCTATTCGTATTGAGTTACCAGGCATTATAATATCTCTGGGCTATTTGTATTGACTTACCAGGCATTATAGTGTCTCAGGTCTATTCATATTACACTACTCTTAGACTTACCAGGCATTATAGTGTCTCGGGTCTATTCGTATTGACTTACCAGGCATTATAGTGTCTTGGGTCTATTCGTATTGCACTTCGAAAACAAGCTGAACCTTTTTCCAATTCCTCAGTCAGCACATATTCATGACCAAGTAACGTGTATGCATAAGCAAAGTCTGGATTTACCTGTGAAAACATAACAGAATCGGTTTTCATGTGAGAATACTTTTTAACCCGTACCTCTCTGATGTCAACATTTTAAATTTTCAAATTAAATTAACAAATGAACGGGTGTACATTTTTGAACAAATTTGGTGGGAGATGTTGCTGTCGTAGACAGCAACATCTCCCACCAAAATTGTTGAAAAATCTACACCAGTTTCTTTGATATTGACACAGTAAGAGAGAGAATATTGACATCAGAGTAATGAGGGTTAATCAGTAACCCTTTCATGACAAAGCCAGCCAAAAGCGGCCTCTCCAGGGATCTTGAGGAATGTCCATTTGCAACCTAAGAGAAGACTATTCTTGAAAATTTACCACTGGAAAGGGCTAGTGTTGCCAGTGGTACATTTTCAAAAATAGTCTCCTCTTGGCCGGCAAATGGACATTCAATAAGCAAAATATTTTGATATTCTTTACCAAATGTATTCATTAAAGTTTTAAGGAAAGGAATTGTTTGATTTCTGTATTACATCTTTAACATTCATATCAGTCAAAACCGAGGCCGTCATTCGAGTGGTCCATTTTCAAAAATAGTCTTCTCTGGGTCTGCAAATGGACATTATCTATGAGAAAATTTTGATTTTCTTGAACAAATTCGAGAGATAAAGGGCTAGCTACTACATAATACACTAACTCGTGTTAAGCTTAGAACCTGCTGCTGCGGCAAGCTGTTTCAGTTTAAGTCATGCCCTTCTATTCAATGGAGGGATCCAGTTTGAGCTATGCTCCACCCACACTTTGTCCATGTTGGGATCGATAGATCCCTGCATTCTCTGAATCACAATTTCCAGAAAACTATACTGGTAAGCTGTTGAATATTTTGAAACTAATTTGACTGGGTGCTGTTGTTGAAATAGGCAGCAGAGTGCCCAGGAAAATTAGTTTCAAAATATTCAACAGCATATTTATTAAATAGTAAAGACATACAATTCATACAACCTGACAGGCTATTAAGCGTTTAAGACGGACTAAATCGTGACTCAATTGATTATGAGATCAGCTTACACACGACGTTGTTGATTACGACATCACATGATTGACTTAAAAACTGGATTCATCAGTTACTCAAACCCCTCCCCCCCATCTGAATTTAGGAGAGAATCACTGAATCGAAGGCCAGAAATAAACTATATCTGACCAATACTACTTTTGCTGACCACTAGTGGACAATAGTGATGGCCATCATACCTGGATTGCCCTCTGGAAAAACTTGATGGCTGTATCATGCTCCTTTTGTGCACTAAAACAATTTCCTGTAACACACCAAGCCTGCAAAGCAAACCACACAGTCCAGATCATAAATATGCTAACATGTTTCCAATACAAAACACAAACATGTCAGTTAGTGCAATGGACCATTCCAGTTTTAGCTATGCCCCGCCCATCTCTATCTAAGTTCCACCCATTCGTCACTGTGCTGGGATGGACTGATGCCCCAATGCCCTCAATTATACAGTTAAGCTGTTGAATATTTTGTAACTAATTTGACTTGGTGCTTTTGCTGCCTATGGTAGCAACAGCGCCCAGTCAAATTAGTTTCAAAATATTCAACGGAATATTTATTAAACAGTAGACATACAATTCGTACAACGCATAGTTCGTCTTCAAATATGCGCTAGTGACGTACGTATCGACGTTATTCATTATGATGTCATTCTACACATCGTATAGTTGATCATGACGTTATAGGATGGGTTGATAAAGTCGAAAGGTCTATTTTGAACAACAGTGTAAGAAATGTTCTGTTACATATTTTGGACATAATTGGATTAGAAGACATGGCTGTCTTAAGGCTCAATTATGTTAGCCAATCTTAGGATTGATTTGATATACAAGATTTATCGTTGATGAGAGAATTGGTTAGTATATATATGCTACATCGGACATGGATGTTGGTCGGCGCCGACAAATTGGGCAAGTTCAGCATAATGGAAACACCTGACAATTAGCATGCAATATCAGACGATATAATAACGAAATCAGATATTGTGCACAACATTTACATTAGATAGAGAATAGCCAGATAGGTACTAGGTAGGTAGGTAGGTAGGTAGGTAGGTCTGTCTGACATCATAATCAAATATGTCCCATGTTAGCCAACATCAAATTTAAAATAGAATAGCTTCATCACTTAAATCTAAACGACTGTTACTAAAGTGTATGAATTGTATGTCTTTGATGAATTTACAACATAATAAACATAAACAGCACCCAGTCAAAACGAGTTCAAAATATTGAACAGCTTACCTGTATAGTTACCGTGAAAATTAGATTCAGGGAATTCAGGTTTTAAAGTTACAAATCGATTCCAACATGTGTACAAAGTGGGTGTAGCATAGCTAGAAATGGGCTGGCCATAGCTAGAAATGGGCAGGACATAGCTAGAAATGGGTGGGACATAGCTAGAAATGGGTGGCACATAGCTAGAAATGGGTGGCACATAGCTAGAAATGGGCAGGGCATAGCTAGAAATGGGCGAGGCCTAGCTAAGAATGGGTGGGGCATAGCTGGAAATGGGTGGGAGCATAGCTAGAAATGGGCGGGGCATAGCTAGAAATGGGCAGGGCATAGCTAGAAATGGGCGGAGCATAGCTAGAAATTGGTGAGGCATAGCTAGAAATTGGTGGGGCATAGCTAGAAATAAGTGGGCCCTAGCTAGAAATGGGTGCAGCATAGCTAGAAATGGGCGGAGCATATCTAGAAGTTAGTGGGACATAGCTAGAAATGGGCAGGGCATGGCCAGAAATGGGTGGAGCTTAGACAGAAATTGGTGGAGTTTAGCTAGAGATGCATCGCTCTAATGTAGTACCTGAGCCTGTATGACATCACATACAATCTCTTAACCCTTTAACCCGCGAATTTGTTCAAGAAAATCTCAATTTTCTTGTAGAAAATGTCCACTTGCAGACTCAGACGACTAGTTATCGAGCCAGTCATTCCTTGGTAAATTTTCAAAAATAGTCTTCTCTTGGTCTGCAAATGGACATTTCTCAAGACCACCGCAGAAGCTGTTTTTGGCTGATATGAGTGTTAAAAAGTTAACAATACAAAATCATGGCACCCACAATCTAACACAATCGCGACCTGCGAAAATTATCATATATACACCTGTGCAAAAGTTAAGCACCACCCTATTTTTACGCACATGCGAGGGTATATTCATGTGCTATGAAGAAAGCAATAGCATAAACATTTATGTACCCATCCATCTTAGTGCAAGAGGTAATAATGCAACTAGAGGAATGCTGATTATGATGGTGGGGAAACACTGTATGTTTTTGTTTGAACTTGAAAACGAGGCCTGAATATGGTTACGTTGACACAACTGACAACTATTGCCCTACAGTTGACACACGTGGCTAGATTGTCATTAATGGTGTCTGAAAACGAAGTTTAACATCTGTGCACGAGTTTGAGACTGTCATTATTAATACCGGGTATATCCACCTTGTGCCTGGATGACGGCCTGGACACGACGTCTCATGCTGGTCACCAACCGACTGATACGCCATTGTGGTATTCGTTGCCATTCAAGATGGAGTGCGTCTGTTAATTCCTGTAGGTTCTGCACAGGAGGATCCCTCCTTCTCACCATGTTTCCCAGAATGTCCCAGATATGCTCAATAGGGTTCATGTCAGGGCTCCTTGCTGGCCATGGTAGGGTTTCGATGGCATTCTGGCGGAGGTATTCATGCACAGCTCTAGCACGATGTGGTCGGGCGTTGTCATCCATGAATATAGGGTGGGTTCCAGGTGCATGATTTACAAAATGAGGGACCACAACTCTATCCAGTATGGAATCTTGATATCTTTGTCCATTTAGTGTTCCAGGTACAGTCAACAGATCCAGCTTACAATCAAATGAGATGCACCCCCATATCATAACGGAACCTCCACCAAATGGAACTTCTTCCATGATGTTACGTTGGTCGTACGCCGTGCGTCTGGACCTCCATACGCGATTTCGACCATCTGTGGCATGAAGCAGGAACCGACTTTCATCGGACCAGTGTACCCGTCTCCAGGATCTCGTTCCAGTGTCTTCTTTCGTTGCACCACCTCAGACGCTCCTCTTTGTGGTGTGCAGTGAGGAGAGGACGTCTGACAGGTCTCCTAGCTTTCATGCCAGCAGCATACAGTCTCCTTTTGACGGTAGACATTGACACTCTATTGCGTGTTTCCCATTGCTGGCTGAGCACTCTGCTGTTGGTGAATGGAGATCTCCTAACAAGGCGTACTAGGGCTCGATCATCACGGGCAGTAGTCTTCTTCGGTCTTCCAGATCTAGGCCTGTCCTTCACCTCGTTAGTTTGCCCATGTTTTGCAATCAAACGACTGATTACAGTATGGTTAATGTTCAGCTGTCTGCCAATCTCTCTGCATGACATACCAGTGGTATGCATGCCTATGATTTGCCATTTCACACGATCACTTAACCTTCGTCTTGCCATAGCGGTTCACAATCAAGAGCTAATTCTCTCTGTACAAATAAACCACGGTCATGAACACAAAATTCCTAATCTTGTCGCCTAAATCTGTATGTAATGTTCTACACCTCAAACTGGACTTTTACATAACTGAACACGTGTGCTGTTTCCCGCCACGCACGGACATCAAGCGGCGTGAAGTCATGCATGCATGTGCATTTCGTACTTGGAATTATGTCAGCTAACGCGGGGACAAAAAGTATGGCAGCCTAGTTGTACCATCATGTTTCTACGTTCTATTGTTTTTGCTGGTGCTTAACTTTTGCACAGGTGTATAAATAAAGGACTGCATGGAAATTGCTGATATAGAATCTCTATCCCCAAAATCTATCAGTAAAATATGACATCTGAAATGACGCTAGTAATTAAAACATAGTAGTAAGTACATTATATCAAATATACACAATGAAGTATTAACAGGGTTTCTCATAAGGGTCCTACTCCCAAAATGCAACTTGGGGCCCCAAAAGTAGTGGCAGTGGGTCCCCTGGTACCCCTGAACATTTTGTATAATTGTTAAACACTAATTAATTTTAGAAGTTTTTTCACCCGATACAATCTAGCATGGGAACCACATAATTTAAAATTTAAAATTTAAAATAGATGACAAAAAACTGAATTGGAAATACCAGATTTCAGGTTGAGACCCCCAGATTTCAGGTTGGGACCCCCAGATTTCAGGTTGGGACCCCCAGATTTCAGGTTGGGACTCCCAGAATTCTGGTTGGGACCTCCAGATTTCAGTTTGGGATGCCCCCATCTCAGTTTGGGACCCCCAGATTTCAGGTTGGGACCCCCTCCCAGTTTTCAGGTTGGGACCCCCAGATTTCAGTTTGGGGCCCCCCACCCCCGATTTCAGGTTGGGACCCCAGATTACATGTTGGGACACCAAGATTTCTAGGTGTTGGGTCCCTGGGACCTCCAAATTTTAGCTCCCATGAGAAACACCGAGTACAACCTACCTCAACCGAATTCTTATCAATATCAGTCAATTCCTGAGAGAGGCAGGATAAGGGCATCTCCTTGTGAAGGTGCCACAGTGCCGTACTGTAAAACTCCATACCTTCAAGATGATACGGGTCCAAACGACGAACCTCTGCATATATTTTTTCAGCCTGCAAATTATTAATTAAAAAAACAGTGGTTACAAAGTTAATGTTTACACTCAGCGTTTAACCCGCTAAAACTCATCTCAGCCAAAAACGGCTTCTGCAGTTGTCTTCAGAAATGTCCATTTGCAGACCAAGAGAAGACTATTTTTGAAAATTTATCACTGGAATGTCTGGCTCGATTCGGCCAGAACTACTGTCATCAGTGGCCTTTGGTAATACTGGACTATTTTTCAAGATTTACCACAGGAATTACTGGCTCAATAACAGAGCCAGTAATTCCAGTGAGAAATTTTCAAAAATAGTCTTCCCTGAGTCTGCAGACATTTTCTGGAACAAATTTGAGGGTGAAAGGGTTAAGATACAGAAAATGATTGATCCACTGGTCACCATGAGATTGACCAGCCCTGAAAGAGAGCATGAGATGAGTTAAACACAGACCCATTACATCTGGAAGACTGTGTGAGTGACTATATTCATTCCTGAAGTCAAGCCTCTCACACAATGAATATGATATAGAGATCAGTGGGACAGAGAGAAGTATGGATCCCTCCATTCACATTTGACCACATAATTATAGTTAGCTATAGTTAACTAGATCCCAGTCAAACTTGAAATATAGTTAACTATAGTCAACTGAGCACCCGACCTCGGTTGCAAATGGTTAGTACGAAATTGCCATAAAAACAAAATGGCGGATACTCGCTTGCCACGAATAAAGCATATAAAGGTTCATTAAATAACTTAGGTTTGATGAAATTATACATTCCTATTCTGTATGTCAATGTTACCAGAGCCCATTTCCTTCCCATTTTATGTCATATGAACGCTTTTTTGACGTCTTAACAGACAAACATAAACCATTTTCGTAGGCCATCAAAACAGACAATAGAAATGGTTAATCGAAACTGGTACCTGGCTTCAAATTTTAATTCAATGGGGAATCGGATACCAACAAATTATAGTTAACTATCCAGCGTTTGACTGGACATAGCAACTGCACATGTTCACTAAACCAGCAAACTGACTATGGTTAGCCTGTC